>CM053172.1:14466188-14568857 GCA_012977825.3 Pteromalus puparum | reverse complement strand
TTATGGAATTCACTTTGTTAAGCATGACGTCACAGCTTACACATAAACCTGCAATGTATTTTCCACCAATAGGATAGTTCCGATTTTGTCCACCTTATGAAATTTCGCGTATATTTTGTGCGCCACTTGTCGCTTAACAAGGCGAATTCCCATCTAAGCAATATAATTTGAATTAAAGGAATATAAAATAATAATTTTTTTTTAATCTTACGGAATAATAATTGGTTTTTTTAATCATATTTAAAGTAAATTTTGTCGCGATAAAAGAATACATATCAAAATTATGAATGTATATTCCAAAATCAATAATATTGAAAATTATGAGTTAAAAACTAAAATAAATAAAAAACATTCGAGTTACGCATGGCCAACACATTTTTTATTTGTATACAAAATAGATACAAAATTAATTTTTTTTCATCGTTTTTTTTATTTTTTTATTTTTTTTTATATATATTAGATAACAAACGTCAGACAGCGAGAGTGCAGCGCCGACACCGGCAGGTACTTATAACGAGCGCGAAGCGCGAGCGAAGGGGCTTGGGCGCTTGGCGAGCGTCAGCGGTCGCGCCTTATGCGCAAAACGCGAAGCACGAAGCGCTTCGCGTTTTGCGTGCCTTGCATCGCTTCGCGATGCAAGGCGGCAAGCCACATAGCGGCCGAAGGCCGCGTTGTGGCGCGCTAGTTTGTTTTATGATTCTGACCATTTTATGGCCATATTATAGCCATTTTTCTATTTTTGAAAAAATATTTTTGCTTTTTTATAATGATATGATTTATACAATATATTCAACAATAGTGTATCTAAAAGAACATAAATTTGTCTACTTTTTCCCGCAAGATTTTCTAGATTGAGCTGGTCTGTTCATTTTTTATGATATAAAAGGTAATTTTTCATAAACATATATAACTCAAAAAATAAATAGTTAAATGTTTTGAAAAAAATTCATGACAATAAAAAACAACGATATCTACTAGTTGTAAAAATTTTAAGCAATTTTGGCGACTAGTTTTTGAGATAAAAATCAAAAACTAAAAAAAATGTTTTTTTTATGTCGTACGATTACGGGAGTAAAAAGGTTTAAATTGAGTTGAAATTCTAGGAAAAGACTGATATTTTGATCACTTCGGCTAGGTTCTTTTTGTAGCTTATGAAACCTTTTAGTTTAAAAGATATGAATATTCAAATTCTTCAACTCTCACCCTGTATACTCTGTGTGACTGAACATTATTATTTTTGTTAAACCATATAATTTGGTAATTAAAGCTTAGTATATTTTGAGAGTTTTCATGGTTTTATAAAATGTCCGTGCAGATGGCTTTGTCTGTATGTGTGTGTGCGTGCAAGCGTGCGTACGTATACTGTTATAATTCTGGCACTACGTGATCGATCGTAATAAGATTGGACGTGCATATATGTTTTCTGATTCTGAATTTGAATAAACCTATCCTTTTAGTATCGAATAGTAGCGAATATTTAAATCAAAGAATGAGTTGATTGTTCCATGTAATTATCTTCCACTAGCAGAATAGGAGGAAGCTAAGTGCCAATGACTTGGCAGCGGTTTTTCTATGCTACTCTTGACTAGCGCTTTGTCAATATTCGTGTACAATGATGTAACGTCGAGGCTGATTAAACAATGGTTCGGTGGAACTTTGATATTCGTGATTTTTCCTATGAAGTCATAACAGTTTTCAACATAAGAAGCCGGTTTCTTTATGCTATTTTGTAAGATTTTAAGGAGGTTTTTTGATAGAAAATACGTTGGTGAGCCAATTGTAGATATTATGGGGCGTAATGAGATATTTTCTTTGTGTATTTTAGGTAGGCCGTAGGACCTAGGCAGAGATGTGTCTGTTTGAGTGAGCTTCGTTTTGCATTATTTACTACCGAAAAAGCCGTTGTCATTCCAACTGTCCATGAGTTTCTTGACTTTATTTTGTATTTTTGCTAGAGGGTTTTTTGCGATTAATGTGTATGGTTTTTTGCGATTAATGTGTATGAACACATACACATTAATCGCAAAAAACCCTCTAGCAAATATGTTCTCAAATATTTGTACTTTGAAATTTTGCTAACAATAAACCGAGTTTCTTCTCAGTTCTCCTGATGAGGGCGACATTGTTCGCCGAAACGTTGAAAGAAAAAATGAATTAACTTGTTTTTTCATTCGAAACACTTCTACCTGCCTCGGAGAGACCGATAACAACCGTCAACCCAACATATTATTTAATGGATACGGAAAATAGCTCTGGTTCTGCTTTTACTAATGTTTACAAATTAAACTAATCTATTAATCTCTTAATTTATATAATTACTTAACAGACAATGTGTCTTAATGCGTTTACTTTCTTTTCATCTTGCTTTATTACCTTATTAACTGTTACTGTTATTTATTTAATAAATGCAAAATAAGAAAATGGCGACGATTTATGCACCATAATCACTAAATCAAAAAATTATCAAAATTTATCAAAAAAGTCACAATTTAATTTATTCTTCCAGATTATATTACTACTTTGCACACAACAAAGATGCATTTGAATTTGCGTCGAAGACTACTTCATTTCAGTTTTGCCATATAGTACATTTGCAGCCCCGCTGCGAAGACTAAGTAGTACATTTCTCACTTCGTATACATTTGATTCCTTGGCAACGAAACTTTAAAATTTTCCAAAATTCCACTCCATCTATTTAAGTATTCACTTCTATCGGCTGTCCCCGAGACAGCCACATTTTTTTTTTTTTTTATGGGACACATGCAGTGAAAAACCCTGAGAAACGATTTAAATGACTCGTGTTTCGTCCCGAGTTACCCGCTCATCAGTACACCGAGGAAAGTTTTCCCCTCCAAACGCCGTTCCGCCAGCGCGCTCTATCGGCTGCCGCGCGGCACTGCTATTTAGCGTTGCCCGCACGATGTTTCGTTGTGACTGGCACCCCGTTTAGCCGTGCCACCAGCCCCGCTTCGACAATCGACAAGATTCAACGTGAATCGCGGTAGACGGAGTATTTCGTGCGCGCAAGCTCGTGTGTTTTATCAAAATGCTTGGATGGTAAGAAGGACGTTGCAGATCTCGTTGCAGATACATCCTGTTGTAAAACTGAAGCAGTAAACTTTTTATACGGTGAGTCATTCTATGAAGTGTATATTTAGAGGTTAGGCATGAGAGTTACATGTTAGTGTTTATCGGTTATGATTTTTTTTCCTGATGTAATTCTCATGTTCCTGTAGGAAAAAGGATTTATCTGCAACGAGATCTGCAACGTCCATCTCACCATCCAAGCACTTCGATAAAACATACGAGCTTGCGCGTACGAGGTACTGCGTCTACCGCGATTCACGTTGAATCTTGTCGAAGCGGGGCTGGTGGCACGACAAAACGGAGTGCTAGTCACGGCAAAACGTTGTGCGCGCAACGCTAAACAGCAGTGCCGCGCGGCAGCCGATAGAGCGCGCTGGCGGGACGGCGAACAGTGGGACGAAACGCCAAACGGTGTTTCAAAATTCTGGATTCAACTGGTTTTTCAAGCTAAACGTCTGAAAATTTTTTTGGAGTTACATTTTCATATATAGAATTGGAATCCGTTTCCCTCGCAACAGTGTGCGGTATATATATATATATATATATATATATATGTAAAGAATGGCTGAATATGTGCTACTTTTAGGCTTAAAATCTGCAACATGGCAATAAAATGTTAATGCCGATAAAAATCGCCATTTTTTGGCTAACTTAAAAAATCTTTTTCTACTTGTAATATACATGTAATGTATCATTTTTATCAATTAAAATGATGTATATATCCGATAAACAAGCCCAAGCTTTATTAATGTAATTTCAATACACAAAACCTATCTAGCGAATATATGTGTGTGTGTGTGTGTGTGTGTGTGTGTGTGCCTATTATATATATATCGCTCGCGTGTGCCTATTCTAGCGGCGAGTCTAGACAAGATTAATACTAGAAAAACATTGAAAAAATGATTGGGAGGAAAAATTATTTTTTAATTGAATTGTGATTTCAATGTCTGAACGCTTGTTTGCGAGTTTTTCGAGATTGTAGTCTCTAATCTTAAGGCTACAATCTTGACCAGTTAGTCGCCCCACGCGGCGGCGTGAACGTACACCTATGATAACTGGCGTCAACGTGCACTGCAAAACGCCGTACACGACACGTTGATGTGAGGTGACCGCGCAGGGAGTATGCGCGTAGAGAGATGGCACTGCGAATCACAGTGCCGTTCGCAACGAGCATTGCGATTCCTGCTAAAACGTCTCTCCAAGTAGTTGAACCAGTCTTTAGAGATCTTCGTCCGTGGGATTCAGATGGATATGCCGATCCAGGACCTTGCTCCAGTAGTCCTCTAGCAGGTTAGCGCGAGCTTAGAGGCCAATAGCTCAGTTTTGCTAGATGCCTGCAAAATTAGTATTTAATAGATTGAAGCTTTTTAAGCAAGTCACTCTAAGGATGACAAAAGCTGAGCAGCTATGTGGAGGCAGCAAAGAAAGCAAGTTTTTAGTGAAAGGCTAAGCAAAGTAGCAATAGCAGATAAGCAACAAAATTAGGAAAAAGTAAGGCAATACTTATCCTGACGAGATTTTAATTTTAGAGTTCCTTGTGAAGTCTCGACTGGCTAAGAGAGCAGGTTTAACAGCGTTAGCAGGTCCATAGCAGCAGCAGGAGAGCGCACGTGATGGTGTTGGTCCGCCTTCTCTCAGCGTGATGTGTAGCAAGCTTCGCACTATGGGGTATTTCGATTTTCACTGCTATCTGCTAAGGTAACACTGCTATCTGCTAAGGTAGCAGACATACATATTTGCAGCTGCTACACCTTTCCAAACGCACCAATTAAGAAGTTCGAAAAACTGCTAGATCGGCTCGTACAACATACTGTAGGAAGAAAACCGGTACTGATTGCAGGTGACTTTAATGCTTGGGCCGTAGAATGGGTCAGCCAAAGGACTAACCAAAGAGGACGAGTGCTACTGGAAGCACATGATCTTCTAGACCTGGTTTTAGTTAAGAAATTTTGTAATAGTAAAATTTTCGACTTTATCAAAAACACGTTAAAAACACGTTTCAAAGTGTTTGGAATTAGAATACGTCTTTTTTGAAAATGTTCGTATGGATGTGTGTGTGTGTGTGTGTGTGTGTGTGTGTGTGTGTGTGTGTGTGTGTGTGTGTGTGTACACCTATATATGTATAGGTATAGGTATAGGTAGATGTCTATAGGTATATATATATGTGTGTATCTATATATATATATATATATATATATATAGATACACCGCACACTGTTGCGAGGGAAACGGATTCCAATTCTATATATGAAAATGTAACTCCAAACAAATTTTCAGACGTTTAGCTCGAAAAACCAGTTGAATCCAGAATTTTGACACACCGTTTGGCGTTTCGTCCCACTGTGCGGCGTTTGGAGGGGAAAACTTTTCTCCGTGTAGATGACGGGTAGCCCTGGCCTTGGGTAGGCCTGACTTTAGGGCTACGCATCCTCTTACTAATGAGCCCAGCGGGTAGTTCAGGGCAGAACGCACACTTTCACTATATCTTGTAACATTCAAAATGAAACATATTATTTTATATATTTTTTATCGTGTTCTGTGGATTTCAAACGCAATTCTTAGACAAGATATAAGACTGGCGAAAAGGTTTAAAGAGCTGGCAACTTGCAGCTTGCTTTTACCATGGGTACAATTCATAGTAGTACTTTTAGCTCGTAAAGATCGATAGATTCGTACAAAAATTATTTAATATTATAATAGAGAAGAGCTTTTTCTATCAAAGGAGCAATTTTCTTAACAGAGTCCTATTTCATTAAAATCTTCAAAACACAATATTAATACATGATTGTTAGAAATTAGAAGTATGATATAATTATTATTTAATTACATATTTTTTATGTATTATAGATTATTGACCTCTACAAAATCAATGCTTAATCTCTTCAAGCCTTCATCGCCGAATAACGTAAAATATGGGTAAATAAAAAAAACTTAACTTTCTCTAATAATATAAGTTAAAATTTAATGAATTCAATAATAATATAATATTTATTCATAAAATTCGATTTCAATTCTATTTATTCTTGTGATTTATCTGTTCTTGTAACGGTATGTGCTTGTATTTTATATAGAACGTGTTAAGAGTATCAAAACATCTATTTTAGATTAGTATAGAATTGTAAATAAAACCGCTTTTTTAGTAAAAGATTTTTTAGTAGAAATTCTTGAATTATGAGGAATCCGAAGATACTTAATGGATGCTTTTTTAGGAAGTACATTTATCGTATAATGTTATGTATGTAATTCTACCCTTCTACTACTAGCAGCGTATAGCTATATTAATGATCTAGTGGAGCACTTGTTAGGGTCTCGTAACGAGCGGCGAGATATTTGCATTCTCGCGTGATCGTTTATCACAAAAGATCATCTTGGTGAAACGTGCTGAATGTCTCGGGAGAATACGCGTTCGAATGCCCGGACGTCAAATTGCAAGAGTGTAACGTGCTTGAGCGTAAGTCTTGTGTGTTCGTCACAGCAGAAAATCAGCGTAAATTACCGTTGATTGGTCCGACACTCGCTGCCATCGAGCTTCAGTCCGATTCGCGGTAATTATTAGCGTCTCTTTTCGTACTTTGATACCTCCTCACATTTGGCAACACGTCCTAGTAACAGAATCATTTGTAATGGTTCACAATTTATCTTTGTAGTGCGAATAACTTGCATGTGGTATGTGCCTTGTCGTAGAAAAGTTCCCAGTAATGTCTAGCGTAGAAGCGTGAATACAGACGCGGTTCAGCGCTACTAGTTTCTCGCTCGCGTGTGCCTATTCTAGCGGCGAGTCTAGACAAGATTAATACTAGAAAAACATTGAAAAAATGATTGGGAGGAAAAATTATTTTTTAATTGAATTGTGATTTCAATGTCTGAACGCTTGTTTGCGAGTTTTTCGAGATTGTAGTCTCTAATCTTAAGGCTACAATCTTGACCAGTTAGTCGCCCCACGCGGCGGCGTGAACGTACACCTATGATAACTGGCGTCAACGTGCACTGCAAAACGCCGTACACGACACGTTGATGTGAGGTGACCGCGCAGGGAGTATGCGCGTAGAGAGATGGCACTGCGAATCACAGTGCCGTTCGCAACGAGCATTGCGATTCCTGCTAAAACGTCTCTCCAAGTAGTTGAACCAGTCTTTAGAGATCTTCGTCCGTGGGATTCAGATGGATATGCCGATCCAGGACCTTGCTCCAGTAGTCCTCTAGCAGGTTAGCGCGAGCTTAGAGGCCAATAGCTCAGTTTTGCTAGATGCCTGCAAAATTAGTATTTAATAGATTGAAGCTTTTTAAGCAAGTCACTCTAAGGATGACAAAAGCTGAGCAGCTATGTGGAGGCAGCAAAGAAAGCAAGTTTTTAGTGAAAGGCTAAGCAAAGTAGCAATAGCAGATAAGCAACAAAATTAGGAAAAAGTAAGGCAATACTTATCCTGACGAGATTTTAATTTTAGAGTTCCTTGTGAAGTCTCGACTGGCTAAGAGAGCAGGTTTAACAGCGTTAGCAGGTCCATAGCAGCAGCAGGAGAGCGCACGTGATGGTGTTGGTCCGCCTTCTCTCAGCGTGATGTGTAGCAAGCTTCGCACTATGGGGTATTTCGATTTTCCTGTTTCAAAATCAAATAAGTCCGAATCCAGTCGATCGATCAACATTAAATTTTTAGAAGATGATGTTCAAACTATCAGCAATCACAGAAAAATAACCAGAAAGGTTAATGTTGACTGTATGGTCCAGGATAACTCGTTAAAGTTGACGGTTCTCGCCAAAAAAATCACAAAAGTCACCGTAGATCAATGGAATGTTTTTTATTTAATAATAATTTTTAACGTGTATTATTTCCCGCTGAATCTAAATCTACCCCTTAAAATTTTGTAGGATTTTATTTATCCAAAAAATGGGCAAAAACGTGTAGAATCGCCAAAATTTGGTCTTTTACGACTACGTAGGATTTGTTCTCATTCTATTCAGCTATAAAACTCTGTCATTTTATGTTTTGCTTCCTCCTAGAGGAAGCTTTGTAATAGTAAAATTTTCACTTTCGCTAAAACTTCGTAGAAACACATTTGGAGGAGTTTGAATCACGTATTTTTAGAAAATTTCCGTATGGATGTGTGTGTGTGTGTGTGTGTGTGTGTGTGTGTACCGTAATATTATCAAATCCAGGTTATGAATCTCTACAAAATTTGGCATGCATATCCTTTTTTGGATTTTGAATTCGAGAAAAAAGTTATTTTCTATTGTGCTAGCTAAATCTCATTTCATGGCCGTTTATTGAATTTGGAAAAATTATTTTTCACATTTTTTGTATAATCTTAATGTTACAAACAATACAGCTCTATAGCGCATTTAAAAGAGAATAAAATTATCTTACTTTCCCCGCTTAGCCCTTGAGATCTACCGCATTGTTCGGCAGCAAAAGAGAAAAAGGTGATTTTCGCTAAATAAGGCATATTTCCAAAATGGAATATCAAATCATCAATGGAATATGATACATCCGTACAGATTTTTTAGAAACCATGTAATCATCTACTAGTATAGCGGACTAGGAGGAAGCTAAGTGCCAATGACTTGGCAGCGGATTTTTCATTGCTGATGGCAAATATATGTTTGATTACATAAACTGTATATTAAATAGGTCATATGACTTACATTGACGCATGAGCGCGCGTGTTTTAGCGCAAAAAAGGAACATAGAACGCCTACTACTCGCGCGCAATTGTAAAAGAGACTCACAGAAGTAAGAAAACCGGGAAATTTTTTTTTTTTTTTTCGAGCACGATGAAGGTAAGCTGGGTTTACCGCCTGAATAAGGCGCAACTAATCGCCGAACTAGAAGGAAAGAATCTTGATACCGAGGGAACGGTAGTAGAGCTTCGCCAGCGGCTAGTCCGTTACGTCCGAAAATCTCCACAAGAATTCGACATGAAACAAGAGGACCCCACTGATTACGACGAAGAAGTGGACTTAAAACAGGATCTAGAGACAGAACGCTCAAAGATTATCCAGCGTACACTCGAGGAAACTCGCCGAGTAGACACGTCCACCCCAACCGTGGACACGCAGCAACACCCACCTAGCGAGAACAAGGTCCTCGACCAGATACGCAAATGGAACTGACACTTCGAGGGGAAAGACGTATATACATTCCCCGAAAGAGTCCGGGAGCCGCAGGAGTCCTACGGCTTTACGAGCGCACAGCTGCTCCAAGGGGCACCGGAACTTCTCCGAGGTGAAGCGCTCCAATGGCGGAGGAACTACGCAAGCGACTGTGAGACCTGGGAGGAGCTGGAGGAGAGGCTCAGAAATTGTTACCTGTCAAGTGGAGAACGACGAAACTTAACCAGACAAATCGCCGAAAGAATACAAAAACCGAACGAAACTATACGCGCATACTGTAAAGCGTTAACGACATTGATGAGAAGAAGAGGAAGATACACACCGGAAGAACACCTCGACAACCTACACTATAACATGAAACCGGAACTACAACTAAGGGTACGTAGGGAAGAGATCAAAGATGTACCGAACTTAATTCAACGAGTCGAGGAATACGAGGAGATCGCGAGTAAGTTACGCGATCAAGAGCGAAAAACGGCTATCAACAGCACAGACACCAGTAAGAAAAGCGGAACCAGTGAATACTATGACCGAGCAGAGTGCTGTTGGCGCTGTAATCAACGCGGTCACACCCGCGTCACATGCAAAAATTCTGCATGGATTCCCGGCCCGTTTGGGAAACGCGCGAAGGGACGGCTCCAAGGTGGCGGGAGGCCGTCCCACGACGACCGATACCTCATAGAGGTACAAATAGATCGAAACACGGTACGAGCCCTGGTCGACCCAGGGGCTGTGAGTTCTTTTGTAACTCCAAAAACAGCCATGATCGGCCTAAACAATTGTTGGCGGCACGGAAAGCAGGAGACTATCGCCACACTAGCGGACGGCTCAACCACCGAACTAACGGACTACGTGGAGGGTGAAGTGACAATCCTTGGCAATAATTTCAGGAACAGGTTTATAATCATGAAGGGACTACGCCACGAAATGCTACTAGGAATGGACGCTTTAAGAAAACTGAACATCCGGCTGTTCATAGCAGGAAGGGAACTCCAACCGAGCCAAACTCAGACTTCAATATTGTCAATAAGCGACACCGGTATCCGAGAAATCACCGAAAAACAACAAACACGGGTGGATGAGCTCATCCGGTACGAGAAGGAGTTATTCAAGGACATACAGGGCCCCACACCACTGATTAAGTACCAGATAAAACTGGTGGATTCAAATCCAATTAAGCAGCGCTACTGGCCACGAAACCCCGCTATGCAGCAAATCATCGACGACGCGGTCGAGGAAATGTTACGAGAAGACATAATTGAGCCATCGGATAGCGCTTGGAGCTCCAATATAGTGCTTGCAAAGAAAAAAGATGGGAAGCGACGCTTCTGCATAAATTTTCAAGGCATCAATAAAGTCAGTATAAAAGACGCACACCCGCTCCCACAGGTCCACGCAACATTGAACAAACTTCGAGGAGCGAAATACCTGACCACCATCGATTTGAAAAATGTGTACTGGCAAATACCTCTAGCGGAAGAGAGCAAACAGTACACCGCCTTTACGGTTCCCGGACGGGGTTTAATGCAGTTCAAAGTATTACCGTTCGGATTACATTCGGCACCAGCAGCCTTCATGCGCTTGATGAACGCGGTTATAACCCCAGATCTAGAACCGAATGTATTCTGCTACCTCGACGACATAGTAATAGTGACAGAAGATTTCGAGCACCACCTGCAACTGATTAGCGAAACATTGCGCCGTCTACGAAAAGCCAAACTGAAACCGAACTGGGAGAAAAGCCATTTCTGCCGAAAGCAACTGAAGTACCTGGGACACGAAGACGGGCTGCACACGGATCCAGAGAAAGTGAAAGCAGTCACGGAGCTACAACCACCAACGAACCTCAAGGAACTACGTCGATTTTTCGGGTTAATCTCCTGGTACAGGAGATTTATACCACAAGTAGCGAAGAAAACAGCCCCTCTCAATAGGCTCCTGAAAAAGAAAGTAAAATGGGAATGGGGCTCCGACCAGCAAGAAGCGTTCGAAGCACTCAAGGAAGACCTTGTACGCGCTCCAGTGCTGGCATGCCCGGACTTCAATAAAACTTTTATACTGCAGACAGACGCCAGCAACGAAGGACTAGGGGCCGTACTGACGCAGGAAGAGGACGGAAAGGAACGAGTGATTGCCTACGCCAGCCGATCATTGATCCAGGCCGAGCGGAGCTACTCAGCAACCGAAAAAGAGTGTCTAGCCATAAAATGGGGAATCTGGAAATTCCGAGAATACCTCGAGGGCTATCATTTCATCGTTCTAACAGATCACCAATCCCTCAAATGGCTGGAGAAAATCGATAACCCGTCCGGCAGACTAGCACGATGGGCCATGAAGCTGGCTCAATGGGACTACGAAGTGAGGTACCGCAGAGGGAAGGACAACACCGTCGCAGATGCCCTCTCCAGACAACCGGTAACCGTGTGCAAGATCGACATTAAAACGAAGTGCACATGGTACACAAAAAAACTGAACGCCGTGCAACCCGAGTTACCCGGAATACTGCATAAAAAACGGAGTCTTACACCGTATCCTTCACACGCTAGATTTTAACGACACCGATGCAACCGAGGATTGGAAAATCTGCATACTCACCGACAAACGAACCATCATTCTAAAAGAATGTCACGATAATATGACCGCAGGACATTTAGGAGTGGCCAAAACGGTTCAGCGTTTAGCACGAAGCTATTACTGGCCAGGTATGTTGCAAGAGGGCACTCGATATGTACGTAGCTACCAGAACTGCCAATCATACAAGGCGCAGCAACAGACGAAAGCGGGGACTATGCACGCAACCAACGTCGAACAACCATGGGAAATGGTCTTGATCGATCTCGTCGGACCGCAGCCACGGTCCAGCAAGGGAAACATTTGGCTACTGGTAATGCAGGACAGATTCACCAAGTGGGTGGAGTTAGCAGCGCTGAAGAAAGCCGATAGCCGAGCCATAATCCGACACGTAAAGGAGAAAATCTTCTTCCGCCATGGCTGTCCTAACGCGCTGGTAAGCGATAATGGTCGACAATTTGTCAGCAAGGAGTTCACAGGGTTCCTGAAAGAAAACGGGGTGCAGCACCGAAAAACCCCGCCGTACAGTCCCCAATGCAATCCAGTTGAACGAACGAACAGGGTAGTAAAGACGATGATTGCCCAGTACGTCGGAAAACACCATAAAAAGTGGGATGAGAATTTATGCGAACTGGAATTCGCTTACAATACCGTTTGTAGCACGGCAACCGGCTACACTCCGGCATATCTAAACACTGGTAGGGAGTTTAGAACGCCAGGAAGCTTTCTCCAGAGAGTAGGCTCCCAACACACCACATCTATGTCTAGCAGAATCCAGCATATACGAGATGCAATCGAATTAGCAAAGACGCAAATAGCTCGGCAATTCGAAAAGCAACAGAAGCATTACAACCTTCGTCGAAGAGAATGAAAGCCAAATGTTGGTGACAAGGTAGTCAGGAAATTAGTAACTTTGTCCAGTAAAGCCGACGCACGTAATGCCAAGTTAGCCCCGAAATACTCGAAACCGCTATCTGTCAAGAAACAGGTGTCACCGGTGATCTTCGACCTGCAGGACAACAAAGGGCGCAACATCAAGCATATACACGTCAAGGACCTTGAACCTTTCACCGACGAAGGAGTAAGAAGCAGCATCGAAGAAGACGAAGAAGGTAGCGACGTAACTTAGCGTTTAAGAAATCCGTAGTAGTCATAATTTAAGTTTAAGGAATCCGTAGTAGTTATAATTTAAGTTTAAGAAATCTGAAGTAGTTATATAAGTTAAGAGTAGAATGAAGTAGTAATTTTTTCTTTCTTTCTTTCATTGTTTTGTTGGCATAAAATTTAGCCAGCGCGAAATTTCACGCTCCGAAGAGAGGGGGAGATGTGACGAGACGTAAGTCTCGCACATGAAGTAAACAAACACGGCTCCGAGTCAGTCAGCTGACGCCAGCAAGCGCGCGCGCAGCGAACAAAGGCGAGTCCGCACGAAGCGAAGTGAGCGCGCGCGCGCATCAACCGAAAGGCCAGTCCGCACGACCGCGGAGCGCGCAACTCAGCGGCGACGCGCCAGGCGGCGCGAGCAGCGCACCGTGGGCACACCTATGAAGGCACGTCCTGGTGAAACACCGGCCAACTCCTGCCCGTGCAAAACCGACCACCCGCCGACCTCTCGAGATTTGCCTGGTCACTGTGAGCACACAGGACCAGGAGAAGAACGAGACGAGCGACCTCGATCCGTAGAACCGTGCGCTCACGACTCCATGGACTCGAGGGAAACCTAACCTCCGAAAACCCGTCGTTAACCCGAACCCGTTTCACCGTCCGAAACTCCGATACCGCGTCCGTAAAACCGATCACCGCACCGAAACCACGTAACTCCGGCAACGTCGTGTTAATGTACCGTAAACCGCTATAGATTAAGCTAAACCGATTGTGAAGGCGAAATATTCTAAACAACCGCGATTTCGATTTCTGGAGACTAATAATTGAATTATCAACTTGTTAACATAATTACTAGAATATATCTATTTTGTTATTAATTGCATAAACAAGTCTCTTCAATTAACCTTTCCCCTAACCAAATCCTGGCGCCTGGCCGACTACTCAACACACGGGGAAAGTCGAACCGTTACACTCTCTTAAAAATGAGATGATCGGATGTTGTGAAGCCTTTTAAAACTCGATTTGATTGGTTATGGCTAGGCATCCGGTTGAATGGCGCCAAAATTTGAAATATTTAATTATGGTTTAATTTCCATATCTTGATTTTGAGTCTATTATTCAGTTAATTCTATTGTTTTATTTATAAGTATTCTAGATTGTTTCATTTATAAGTATTCTAGCTTATTTTGTATTGTTATGATCGGGTTCGGGTAATAAAGATATCAACACGTATTTATAGAAAAGCACACATAAACTCAGACTCTTTATTCGAACGTAAGCACAACTGTTGTCATCAGCTGTCACGATCAGACTGACTACAAACAATAACATCCGCGACGTCGTTGATCTCGTTGCTAGAGGTCGCTATGCGCGATTCTCAGCGTACGAATCGCGCAACGTTCGAGCTCGCTCCCTCTCCTTTTCAGATTGTTGTCCCGACAATCATAACCATCCATCCTTCAAGCGGGTTGATCCTCTTACAATCCAATGATGACTTACAGGAACCGACATCAACATCCTCTACCTTGACCCATCCTAGGCATCAAGTTACCGAGCAATGCTTACAGATGCGAACCAATCATCACTCACAGGACTAAGACCCGTCTCTTGAACAATCTCCTTTTCATTCTAATCATCCATCTTATTTGCTCAACATAGGGTTGGTCGAAAATCCATCTTCAGACAAGAGGGGGGAAGTTGACATGCCATGGAACCTCACCTCAAGTCCCTGCTCCGGTATTCACCTTCACGCTCACGGAAAAAACCATGGCTCAAAAGAACCGTGAGCAGAGCAGTCATCTCAATAGATTTAATTCGGTCAAATCCAGGATTATCATTCTCAATCAGGTTCAGTGTCATAATTAGGGTTTTCATATCTATTGGCCCATATCAGCAAAGGATCATTCTCATCCAACCTCATCCATCAAATGGCAAAGATGTGAGTGACGTCATCAGGAATTCAGACACCTCAATTAATGAACGTTCATATTAACAGTATCATATTAATATATTCTAACCTCAAAAACTAGATTGCATTGTTATAATCTATAAGGCTTTGTTTTAGAAAATACTAAGAAATAAGAATGGGCGATTGGAGAATTGTCGCATTGCCCGAATTTTTCGTCCAAAATGGACAAAAATTATCACTTTTGAACGGGTAAAATTTTGTCTTGGGTTAGCTATGGGTCGGAACATATATAATAGGTTATAGTGTATCAAAAAAAAAAAAAAAAAAAAAAAAANCAAAAATCGGAAAAAGAACGGAAATACTGAAAAAAACGAAAAATAACGATTTTCTTTCGGAGGTAGAGACCTTTAAAATTCATCGCACAGCGCCCTCCTTGCAGCTAGTTTATTTTTTTTATGTATTTAACCTTTTCAAAATAACAAATTGAAAACTCGAAAGTCGGGAATTTTTTTTTAATATAAGGGTGGTTAAAAAATTCCCGACTTTCGAGTTTTCAATTTGTAATTTTATATATATATATATATATATATATATATATATGGGTGGTTCTCTGTCAAATCGAAGATGAAAAAATTTGTTTTGATCCAAACTTTATATATATCTTCTATAGGATGCCCGTGGCTCCCAAAAAAATTTTCAGCGCGATCCCGTCACTTGGCTTCAAGTTATAGCTGGTCAAAGTTGGTGTTTTAAGCGATTTTTGCATTTTTTGCCTATTTTCAATGATTTGAAGCTCATAATGGATGCATTTTTAACTAAAACTACCCTGATACTTTTTTTTGTTAAATTTCCTGAATTTTTCAATAAATTTACTTTTAAAGTCATATATACATGTTTAGGCTNATTATAAATTTTTCAATAAATTTACTTTTAATGTCATATATACATGTTTAGGCTACCTTATTTGCATTTTAAACCTTAAAATGTGATAATCGAAGGGTTTGATCCGGACTCCGACTACTTTCGTAAAGTAAAAAAATACCTTTTTATAGTGCAAATGTACCTGTACAAGAGCCAGAATGGCAGAGGCCTTTGTTTTTTGTTTTTATGGCACACTAGTAGTGAAAAACCCTCAGAAATGATTCAAATAACTAATAATAGCTGTAGACAAAGGACGTATCCATCATAAAAATATCACAGTGGTTGTTTATGTTAGTAAAAGGGAATCTGACGTCCTCTGTCACAGCTATTATGAGTTATTTGAATCAATTCTGAGGGTTTTTCACTATTGGTGTACCATGAAAACAAAAAACAAAGGCTTCTGCCATTCTGGCTCTTGTACAGGTACATTTGCACTATAAAAAGGTATTTTTTTACTGTACAAAAGTAGTCAGAGTCCGGATCGAACCCTCAGATTTTCACATTTTAAGGTTTAAAATGCAAATAAGGTAGCCTAAACATGTATATATGACTTTAAAAGTATTTTTATTGAAAAATTCAGGAAATTTAACAAAAAAAAGTGTCAGGGTAGTTTTAGTTAAAAATGCATCCATTATGAGCTCCAAATCGTTAAAAATAGGCAAAAAATGCAAAAATCGCTTAAAACACCAACTTTGACCAGCTACAACTTGAAGCCAAGTAAATGGATCGCGCTGAAAATTTTTTTGGGAGCCACGGGCATCCTATAGAACATATAAATAAAGTTTGAACCAAAAAAAAATTTTTCATCTTCGATTCGTCATAGAACCACCCATATATATATATAGCCGTGTAAGCTGCTGCTCCCTCTCTGAATGCCGAGAGGGAGAGCGTACGATAGCAAAAAATTGTCGTGACGATTTGAGCGTGACGATTTTGCTATGTATATGTTACACTTTTTTCGGCCTAGCCCCTATCCGCCAAGCGTGCGTAACGTGCGATAAGGAACTTCGTTCCAAAAGTCATTTATATCCTATTCGCTCTGGCTTTCGTTTCTGTAGATCAAGCTCAAGAACACTCTCAACATATACGCGATGACTTGCCCTTGGAAATTGATCCCATCGCCGATTACTTTGAGGTTACATATATTCGCCGACTTCGGACAAGACGGCGTAATACCCCTGCATTAATCGTTCAATTCGGCCCTCCAAGATTTCTACCTGCTTTATGGAATCGATACTACGCTATTACAGGGTACATAACACATAGATTATGATACGCTAACTTCAACTCAGTCAGAGAATAAGAAGAGGTGCTGATAAACAAAAAAGACCAATTGGATCCGAGATTCTTACAGTTGTTCAACGATTCGACGAATACGTAGACAACGGCGATATTTGCAATTACTTAAAAGTTGTTGAATATCATGTAAAATTTGAATGTAAATAAAGTATACCCATATTTATATATTTTGGAAAAAATGTGCTTTAGGAAAAAAAAATCATTAAAAAATACGGGCTTTAGAAAAAAACTAGCGCGCCACGCGCGGCCTTACGACCGCGGTGGCTTGCCGCCTTGCATCGCCTTGTGATGTAAGGCACGCAAAACGCTCAAGCTTCGCGTTTTGCGCATAAGGCACGACCGCTGATGCTCGCAATGCACACCGATGCTGACATCATGACGTAACTAAATATAAAACTCGACTTTTGACTCGCACATCTCTTGTGATGAGTAAGAGATGTTATATTGCAACCTCATCATCAAGCTGAAAGTCTAGAGACTAGGTGGTTCTGTCAGTGAGCTATTTTTACTTCCTCCTAGTCCATATAGATGTGTGTGTGTGTGTGTGTGTGTGTGTGTGTGTGTGTGTGTGTGTGTGTGTGTGTGTGTGTGTGTGTGTGTGAGTGTATCTATATTTTTAAATCGAGGCTATGAATGTCTACAAAATTTAGCATGTATATCCGTTTCTGAATTCTGAATTGGGGAAAAGAAGTTATTTTTAATTTTGCCAGCTAGTTTTTGTTCTATGTTCGTTTTCTGAATTTTTACCAAAATTATTTTTGGCATTTTTTTAATGATTTTTATTGTTACAAAAGATTTAGCCTTAACACATTAAAAAGAGAATTAAATGACTTTTCTTTTCTCGTTTGGCCCTCGAGTTCGACCGCACCGATCGGCCGCGAAAGTGAAAAAGGTGATTTTTTCAAAATAAGGCATATCTCCGAAATGAAATATCAGAATCTTGCAAAAAAAATATGATGATAGATTATGAGTCAAGCTATATACCACAAAAATTTTAATTCAGTTGACTACGTAGTTTTTCAGCAAAAGTCCCACCCGTCCGCCAGTGCTTCATATACTACTTTTATACCCACACTTTCGTCGATCCACTCATAAACCTGACACCCCTTCCCTACAAATATCGGGTCACCCTCACAACCTGACACCCCTTCCCTATAAGTGTAGATGGAACCAAAAAAAAAAAAAAAAATAGTCTAGTAGAATTGAATGAAAAATGAGTTTTTTTAATATACAGAGACGTCTATAAGGAGCAGATGCCTCCTCCCCCCCACCCCTCAAATAAGTTTAAAAAACTAGGTTTTGAAACATTTGAAATCACACATAAGAATTTGCAATAGGAAAACGTTACACGAGACGACGATTTATTCTTTCCCTGACGCCAAAAACTTAAACAATTCATTGTGCCGCACGTTAAAAGAATTCATTATACCCCATGCTTAATAGCTTGTGGAAAAAAAGCACATTGCACAAAAATTCGTGTGCACGAACTTTGCAAAACTTCTTTTGGAAAAATAGTGTACGATATGAGTGCATAAAGTAGGTCGCTCCTGCTCGAGCAAAGCAATAATTAATATACTATTATGTAATTGAACATTTTTCTAAGAAGAAGAATGCGAATATTCAAATTAAATAATGAGGTAATTGTTCCATGTAAATATCTTTCACTAGCAGAATAGGAGGAAGCTAAATGCTAATGACTTGGCAGCGGCATTTTTTTATAGGGAAATAAGGTATGAATACGTGGTGTCTTTGTGTAGATCTGTAGGAGGTGTGCAAGATGTATGCCCTGGGTTGGCCGGAAAAAGGAGAAGGCGAGAATAGAAGTCTTCCGGCAACTTTCGTATTAGGAAAGTCTAGAATTTTTTAAAGAGACCAACATTTATTCAAATTCATTTTATTTATTTGATATTTGATTTGATATTTATTGACCAGAAATATAATACAGAAATAAAATACATACTCTGCATTCCTGCAAGATAAACAAAGTTATCTGACCGCAGGCCTGGCATTTACTTACAAATTAATAAAAATATAAATATAAGAAATCACTTAAAACTAAAACTTATGTTAATTACGCATGACTAGTAGTGGCCTCCTCACTACTTTACACATTATATGTATACAGATATTATTTCATGATTAACAATTTTACTAAGAGATGCACATTTCAGATTTCAACAGTTGGATTTTATCCATTCCTTAATTATCTCCTGTTGACTCGATTTGCTAATTTCTAGCACTTTTAGGTTATTCGGCAAAGCATTAAATGTTGAGATCGCTTTAATATAACAGTTCTTAGAATTAGTATAATTCTCTTTTTATTTATCGGTACTATGATACTTTTATTTCTAGTAATACTAGATGATTTGAGGTATTGCTCTTTGAGATCATTATAGTATATCTTTAGAGATTCCGGGGTAAACAATTGTTCTAGATTGAGTGGTTTATTATGCTTGACAAATTTATTCTTATCTATTATCTTAAGAATTTTTTTCTGTATTTTTTTTACTAAATCTCTATTATTCTTATAAGCTCCACCCCAAGCAATGATACCATAGCTCATAATACTATAAAAGAACGCATAATATATTAACATCAAAGTCTCGGTTGACATAGATTTCGCAATTTTGTAAAAAATGTATACTAAATACTTAGTTTTCTTAACAATATATAACATATGCATATCCCATTTTAGTTTATAATCTATAACTATGCCCAGGTACTTGTAGTTCTCAACTCTAGTTAATTTTTTATCCTGTATTTTTACATTCATTTGGTTAGGAACACTGCCGACATAGCTACCGAAAGTCATACAAACCATACAAACCGACTTATCAACCTTCAATGACAGCTTATTTACCGCAAGCCATTTGTGTATTTGTAACAAATAATTATTCATGTTATCTTGGGCTTTCTCCCAGCATTCTCCTGTAGCAATTATAGCAGTATCATCTGCATACGACAGAATAGCCTCCATAGGTATCTCCTGTAGCAAATCATTTATGTATACAATAAACAACAGTGGACCAAGTATGGTACCTTGTGGGACCCCGGTGTTTATTAATAGGTTATCACTCACACAACCATCAATTTTTACATTTTGATATCTGTTACTAAGGTAACTAGAGAGCAGTATCAAAGCTTGCCCCCTAATTCCCATGCAGTACAATAAGAACATGTTTATCCAATAAGATACTATGGTCCACCGTATCAAAGGCCTTAGCCAGGTCAAGGAATGTGACTATGGTAGGAATACTCTTGTCGATATTGTTATATAACGAGTTCATTAAGTAGCTTAGTGCTTTTTTGGTGCCCTTTTTTTTTTAACAAAGCCAAATTGGTGATCAGAGATTATGCTAGTTTCAGTCATAAAATCATAAAGTCTACTGTGTATTATTTTTTCAAAAATTTTCGCTACGTTTGATATTAATGAAATAGGCCGATAGTTTGTGATTTTACTCTTTTCACCTGATTTGTAGACTGGGACAATTTCAGCCTTCTTCAGTGCGTTAGGCCATATACCTGTTTCAATGCTTAAATTTATAATGTAAGTGATTGCTTCAGCTACATAGTTAATAATTAATTTCAAGGTTTTGGAGTTGATATTGTCAACTCCACCACTTCTAATTTTTAGTGCATTGATTACAGATATTACCTCTCTCGTGTTCGTTGGCTTAATGAAAATTGTAATAGGATTCATCGCCAGTAATTTGAGTTCCACATTAACTGGTTTCTCAATTCGTATAACTTAACTCTCGACCTATTTCACAGAAAAAACTGTTCATATTATTCGCAATTTCAGTTTTATTAGTTACTTTCCTATCACTAATTTTTACATGATTTATGGTTTCTCTGGATTTCTTGTTTCCAATTTTACTATTTATGACTTCCCATAGCTTTTTTGGATTATTAATATTGCTTTGAACCTGTTTTTGATCGTGTTTAATTTTAGCATCCTTAATAACTTTGTCTAGTAATTTAGCATATTTTCTGTACTGTGATTTAAGTTGATCATTATTTATATCCAGTTGCCTTAATTCATACAAAATCTCTTTGGTTTCACATGATTTTATTATTGCACTTGTGATCCAGCTCTTTCTTCCACCTTGTTTCTTTTTTCTTTTTTTAGCAGTTGCTAGGTCTATGCAATCTTTAATCACATTTACGAGTACATCAGTCGCCAAGTTAGGATCCTAAATCGACAATATTCGTCTCCAGTTTTTATTTCTAGCAATGCTTATTAATTTTTTGTAATTTACGAAGTTTTCCGGTTGATTTGCTTTTTCCTTGATCTTGTTTAACGCAATAAATATTGGGTAATGATCGGTTATGGAAAGTTTTATTTTGTATGTAGTTGTTTTTAAATTGTTTGTTTTGATAAAAATATTGTCGATACAGGAACCCTTAGCGATACCAACTGGCGGCTTGGTAATACCAACAAAACCAGGGATGTACCCTTTCTCAAAGAAATTACATAGGAATTCCTGACTGTAATTATCATATTCTAGTAAGTCAATATTGAAATCACCTATTACTAGGTGATTTTTAACACTTTTATTCGCAATTAAAAATTTATTTATCTCTAGAATAAATTCAGATTTTGGAATCCCATGTGACCTATAAACCGCTGACACCTCAAGATTACTTTGGTTACTTAGCTTAATACTCGTATTTACAATCTTAATCCTACCCGTTTCAATCACATCTGTGTTTTGGTCTAATATAGCATTTACAAAGACTATGACGCCATCATTCTTGTTTATCGAACTATGGTTATAGTAACACTTATATTCATAGTCAGATCCTTTTAATTCGTATATTTTATAATTAAACTGTTGAAAAGTTTCCGTGCAGACAACAATAGATGGTTTTATAGCCAAACTTTCAATTAGTATTTTTACTTTATCAAAATTAGCATTCATGCTTCTGACATTTATATGCATGATCGTATCATTTTTACTACTACTGATTTTATTAAAAATATCTACACTACTACATGTTTTTTCATTTTGAAAAGAATCATTTTGGATTATATCTAAGTAATCAAAAGTAGCCATTATAACCTATTTATTGTTATCTTTGACTTTCTTATCTTTGCGAGCCGCCGGTGGAGTAGTGTACTGGTCCAGTTGTTGCTTCTGTTTTTGGAGTGCTTGTTGGTTTCTTGTGACAACCCTCACAATCTGAGGTTTTATTTTCATTCACTGTATTCAAACCTACCACACTTATTACAAGGTCCAATGTTTATCAAATCGTAGACATTACAATTTTGATAGCCTGCACTCTATTTCTATTGTCTCTTACATATTTATATGCTTCAGCAGGCAGTTCCATCAACACAGTGCACTGTTTACTGAATTTACTGGTGTACATGTGCAGCACTTTACCTTTCCTTGTGAAGTCATTGAAATTTCTGGTGTTGATATCTTCTTATATTTCTTCCAAATCCATATTAGTGTTGTTGTCTATACCTATAATTTTTATCTTCGGATTATGAAGTTCATGCCTTTTTACATTGCACAGACCTTTCAATTTTTCTTTAAGTACACTTTCAGTTAGTGCGACACTATCTTCACTCGTACAACTAATAATGACTTCATCTTTCTTATTTATAAATATGTTCTTTGTTTGTATACACTTTTGTGCTGTTAAACAATCTATTACCGATTTACCTATTTCTTTAATATCAACTTCACTGTTTTCACTTTTCTGAACTGTGATTTTCGGTACTTTTTTATTCAGCGGTTTTTGTTGTTGTTGTCTTACTGCATCTCTGTACGTGAATGTCTTGAGAGTAGCCTGATTTGAGTTTCTTTGTAGTTTTTCTTTTAATAGATCGTTTTTCTCCGTTAGTTCAGCAACCAGAGTTCTTAGTAGTTTAACGTCTGTTTTCACAAACTCCATCTCAGTGTCACTTATACTTGATTCTAAACTGTATAGATCGGTAGTCTTAGATTCAATCTCAGCCAGTATTTCTCTTCTTATTTCTTCAGTGGTCTTAGATTTTATCTGTGCAATTAGTACTCTTTCTGTTTCAGTCAGGCTTTTCTCCTCGATTTTAGAGGTTATGTTCTTCTCTGTGTGCTCGGGGCAGATTATAAGGTGTTTCCCCAGGTGTTTATAATTGTCCGATATCTCATTGAGACAGTTGACGTGGAAAGCCTCATCACAGATGATGCACACCACTGTTTCCACTTTTTGTTCCGTATGACATGCAAAAAATGCGGGACGCTTATCAGGAGGCTTGCGTCCTGGCGCCATGTTGGATACATATTTACCAAGAAAATAGCTTACAAATGTAACTTAGAGATATACTCATAAAGATTGCAGAGGTAAACATAGTTACCTGTTTGCAAGCTTGGTATACAAAATATGCAAAATATGCAAGAAACTTCGATGAAACACAAAATATACTTTATACTAAGACGCAAATACCAGAACTTAAGGACTGAACTAATTTATTCTTTGAAACAATAATCAACAAAATTATTGAATATAATATTCTTATAAATTGAAACAATTATCGTAATAATTTTGTTTTGTTTTGTACTTAGCACAAGAGAATTGGAATTCCATGAAGAAGAATGTACGATTTATATGTGTTTCGAAAATCATTTATTGAATCTGCATGTACCGATAAGATTCTGTAAGGACTACGATCCGCATAAAGTGAGTGTTGCACCTCAAAAAAAATTAAAATTAGATTGGGTGTACGGATACCGAGGAAGAGACTGCAGAAATAATTTACATCTGCTACCAACAGGCGAAGTTGTTTACTTTGTTGCATCAGTGGTTATACTGTACAATACAGAAGAACATACCCAACGGCATTACCTTGGACACAATGGTGACATAAAATGGTAAATTAATAGACTTATTTTAAATTATTTAAGTTTTTATAATGGCTTTGTCGATTAGTTGTTCTCCGGCAAATCGAGAACAGTTTTTTTGTTATTCTCCAAAACTTAAAAAATATTGTCTTTTGGTTTCAATGGTTTTTTCATAACTCGTCCATTAAAAAGACCATTTCCCTGGTAAAAAATGTTGTCAATTATCATATGCATATAAATTATTCTATATTTAACAATTAAATAGGAAAATATAAATATTTCAGACATCAACAATTGGATTTTATCCATTCTTAAATTATTTTTGTTGACTCGATTTGCTTAATTCTTACACTTCTAGATTGTTCGGCAATGCATTAAATGTTAAGATCGCATTAAGGGGACACAGCAACTTTAAATAAACTTAAAATTTTGCATCCAAATTTTTTTATGAACTCTGTGGATTAACAAGATTTTTTGCTGCTATTAGAAAACATAATTCCCGATATTTTGATGGGTGCAGAAACTCTCTAGACGTCCATGATCCCTACTTATCGTAGAGAGTCTATTGGGACCCAAAGTTCACTAAGCGTAGGATTCCAAGTGAACGCATGGACTCAATGAGGTCAAACTCAAGGATGTTGTTTGAAAGTACATTAGAGGTCATTGTAGTGTATCTTCATGGCCTATAGGGTAAACAATTGTTGGAGATTAAGAAGATCATTTTAGAATTTTTTTCTTTATTTTTTGTATTAAATCTCTATTGTTCTCATTTGCTTCACCTCAGGCAATCATACCATAGCTCATAATATTACAGATTAAAGCATAATATATCATCATCAAAGTATCAGTTGACATTGATTTCGCAATTTTATAGCAGATATACACTAGATATTTAGTTCTCTTAATAATACATAACATATGAATTTCCCATTATAGATTATAATCTATAACAATGCTCAGATATTTGTAGTTTTCAATCCTAGGTAATTTTTCATCTTGTAATTTTACATCTATTTGGTAAGGAACACTGCTGACATAGCTACTGAATGTCATACAAACAGACTTATCGACATTAAATTAAATAATAGCTCATTTACCGCAAGCCATTTGTGTATATGTAACAAATAATTATTTATGTTATCTTAGGCTTTTGTCTCACAATCCTCTGTTTCAAATACAGCAGTATCGTAAGCATACGACAGAATAGCTTCCATCGGTATCTCTTGGAGTATATCGTTTGTGTATAAAATAAACAACAGTGGGCCAAGTATCGTACGTTGCGGTACCCTGGTATTTATTAATAGGTCGTTATTCACGCAACCATCAATTTTCACACTTTGATATCTGTTCTTAAGGTAACTGGGGAGCAGAATCAAGGCTTGTCCCCTAATTCCCATGCAGTATAATTTATCTACTAAGATACTATTATCTACTGTGTCAAATGCCTTAACCAAGTCAAGAAAAGTGACTAAGGTAGAAATACTCTTATTAATATTGTTATACAATGACTACATTAGATAATTTAGTGCATTTTATGTACCTTTTTTCTTGACAAAACCAAATCGGTATTCAGAGATTATGTTAGTTTCAGTCACAAAATCATATAAATCTATGGTGTATTATTTTTTCAAAAATTTTTTCTACATTGGATAATGAAATAGGCCGATAGTTTGTGATTTTACTTTGTTTACCTGATTTCTAGACTGGGACAATTTCAACCTTCTTGAGTAGATAGGCCATATACCTCTTTTAATGCTTGAGTTTATAATATAAGTTAGTGATGCAGCCATAATTACCTATTAATTTCAAGATCTTAAAGCTAATTATGCTGACTCCACCACTTCTCATTTTTAATGCATCGATTGCAGATATTACCTCACTCGTGTTTGTTGGATTATTAAACATTGAATTCAGATTCATAGCCAGTAGTTTAAGGGGGCTCGAATCCATTTCAGCGATTTTACCGACCTTGCGGCCGGTAGTGCAAGTAGTGCTTAAGATTACCTCTGGCGCCATCAGGCGTCAACCACTACAAAACTTTGCAATATCAAAACTAACACTGCGCTTTTTGCTGTACACGCAGATTTGATATAACGAAAAATGCCTATACCTAATGATCTGTATGTCTTATATACATTACGCGTGTTTCGACTACACGCATTTTATATTATAAAAATTAATAAATAATTACGTGTATTTCGCATATACACACGTGTTTCAAATATAAATTTGAAAAAAATGAGTTTATGTATAAATGATGCATTATATAAAGTTGAAACTTGGTATAGAAGTCCTTCTTATGTCTTTCAACAAATTTATACAGTTCAGTGACTTAAGCGTAACCAGAAGATCTAGTTTGTTCGAAATTTTCGCGTTTAGCGCAAGTGTTTTCGAACCAAGTAGATCATCTGATTGTAGTAAATGCATCAAACTGTAGAAATATAGTGAAATACATTACAAGGGCTTATATATCAAGTTTTAAGTGAATACAATGTACCACTTTTGAGATATGCAATTTTAGTCAAAGAAATTCTTAAAAAATTAAGTTTATTTACAAGTGATGCATTGTTTAAACTTGAAACATGCAAGCCCCTGTTATATATTTCAACATATTTATACGGTTTAGTGAATCAAGTGTAACCAGAAGATCTAGTTCGTTCTAATTATACGCTTTTGGCGCAAGTGTTTTCGAACAAACTAGATCCTTTGGTTACACTTAAGTCATCCAAGGGTGTCACCTCCCCCCTGACAGGCCTGAGTGCGACGTGGACGTCAAAGAAGGCCATGATATAAGAGGGCACAGCTGTGTTAAACAATTTTCGTAAAAAGCAGGCCGCGAAGTACCTCCTACGTCCTGCGGTGGTAAGCCATTGCAACTCACGCCTGTAAGGGGAGATGTGCTCGTCCCTCCTTACACCATAGATGTAACGTATTCCAGTATTTACTAGTCTCTGCAGTTTAGTGTCAAGTTCCTGTGTTACGTCGCAGTATACGAGTGAGCAGTAGTCTATAATTGGAAATAGGAGCGTTTGCACGAGATGCTTGCGCAGCCTGAGATTGGTGCTCTTCCTGAAGAAATATAGCCTGTATATTAATCAGTGAGCACGCTTACACAGTTGTGTAACATGCTCTTTCCACGTTAGTTTGGAATCAAGCACCAATCCCAGATTGCGCACAGATGATTCAAAATCGACCCGGGCTCCCCCTATGTTGATAAAGGTGTTAGCTACAGTTGGTAAAGTGTTGATATAGTAGGGTGAGCCCAAGACGATTGCCTTAGTTTTGAGGACATTAAGTTTGAGGTAAGAGAGAGAGAGAGAGAGAGAGAGAGAGAGAGAGAGAGAGAGAGAGATAGAGAGAGAGCGTATCGGACGCGCAGTTACCAGCGGGAGCTGCGCTGAGCAGGCATGTGTTCGTGCGAGAGAGAGAGAGAGAGAGAGAGCTACGTTTAGAGGCGAGAGCCTCGGGACTGGAGCCGTGGAGAGTTGCGTGACGTCACCGGCTACGGCTTGGGGACTAACGCGTGTATATAAGAGAGAGTCAGCTGTGTTCAGAGGTTCAAGCCTCAGGACTATAGCGTGGGAGAACGTGCGTGTGTGAGAGTGTGATCGAAGGAGCGTCGACGAGCCCTGCGCGGCTACTGTGTGTGGGCGGCTTCTGCCACCACGTTGTAGGGAAGGGTTGGGTGAAATACATGAGCCCGAAGCGAATAAAGTGTTGTTTGTGTTTGACTTCTTTCCTGTTTCCCACCTCTCCCCAGCGTACTCCCATACGTCGGCGATCGCGTGTAAAATCCCACGANGAAATACATGAGCCCGAAGCGAATAAAGTGTTGTTTGTGTTTGACTTCTTTCCTGATTCCCACCTCTCCCCAGCGTACTCTCATACGTCGGCGATCGCGTGTAAAATCTCGCGAAATAAAAAAATCCTAGTGCACAGGGAGGCGCTAGGTGTTGCGCACCTGTGTTGGGAGGCACAGGGTCGCATACTGAACAAAAAAGAGATACTGAAATCGAGCATTTGGAAATACTGACTCGATTATTTTATAAAAGAATGACTTGTTGGCCAATATTTTTGATGAAAATCAAAGTTTATCGCAAGTCATGCTAATATACGTAAAATAAGTGAGGTACAATAGACATAAGCATATTTTTCTTTACAACGAAAAATCGCGACATCAATATAGAAGTATATAGTGTCGCGATCGCCAGTGTCGTCTGCTTCTCAAACTCGCATTCGTGGCGCTTCCGCGAGTCTAACTTGCTTTTCTTATAGACTCTTATCAATTTAAACTTTAAATGATCATGACCCTGACGTGATAGAGACAAACGGACCCCGGATTCGGATTCAGCGACCCAAATAACTTAAACATGCATTTTTTAAAGATTTTTTTTACAGACTTTTATCAATTTGACCTTCAAATGACCATAATCATGACGTGATAGAGACAAATGGACCCCGGATTCGGATTCAGCGACCCAAAAAACATATGGATCTACCCACGAGGTCTATTTAAACAATTATTTTTCAAACAAAAGAGCAGAAAATGTAAATATTTATTTCAATTTCTTATTTTTGGGGTGAATTTTGAGGGTGTAAATGGGGCGCTGGTGAAATTCGACTACTGTTTTCCATAATCTACTATTCTTAAGCTTTCTAATTCTGTTTTTGAAGTGAATACTTCTATAGGCCCGTTGGGTACATTTCGCTGGGGAGTGAATCGGCGAGCGGCGAGCGTCACGGCGGCGCGACAGATAAATTCGTCACGAAAGCAGCGGCAGCTCTCTCCCCCCACCACGCACGTTTCGCCGCGCATATTAGCGTACTCGTACAGCTCAGTTCTCCCCTTACATATCAGCCGCACTCATTTACACATACACTGCAAGCGGCTGTCGGATTTTCTCGGTTCTTCCCGCTAGATTTTGGGCCCCTCGACGCGCTAATATAGCGGCGCCTTTTCATGGCGCTTTAATTTTTTGCGCAAATAAGCGGACGTGACTTTTTTAATATGCGCGAAAAGTTTGCAGGTAAACATTATTGACTTTCGATAAACACTTTATGACACGCCGTGGCGTAAACCTGTAAACCTCGATTTACCGCACGCTCGTGCAAAAATGCACTTGCTAAATCTTGGTTTACGCACGTTGTGTCATAAAATATCGTGACATGCTACTATTCTTATTATATTTTCTTTATTCGTATTATATTCTGCCTATCCTAAATTTACTAGTTGATCAATGATTACCTAAAATTTCACTTCATCAATTGGCGCGGTAGCGCCACGAAAGTAAGTTTTTTTGGCTTATTAGTATGTTTTCTGAGCTAAACTATGATTTCCAACAAAAATATTAGTGAAAAAGCTGCGTATTTTTATAATATGTGAGTATAAAAAAAAAAAAAAAAAAAAAAAAAAAATGGGTGGTTTTTTCGAACTCGAAAGTTCATGGCCTCACAACGTATCGTGTTGTGTTTCTAGATGAATTTTAGCGTTCGAAAGTTTCCAGGGTAGGCTCATCACACCTACGCCTTTCTCAAACCCGGTGTCGTGAGTAAGATTTCCATCGGATCTGAAAAAACTGATCGCCCTGATGGGGGCTCGAACCCACGACCCCTTGACCGGGAGGCAGGTGGTTTACCACGGAGCCATCGCCGGTCTTAATATGTGAGTATATAATCCAAAAATGCTGAAATCACGTATTTATTCTTCAGTCCGAAATGTGGTAGGACCGTGAAGTTAGCTGCAGAAAGTGAATATACATGTATATATCAAATTAGCGCGGTAACAATTTCAGTTAGAAAACGTAGTTTCAGAATAGAAGTTTCGGAGTTAAAACTTTATATATATAATAAGATAATAAAATTTGGGTCAGTCATTTGGGATTGCTTTCTCATATATCATGTTGCCGATGCATACTCTGCGTTCCGGAGCAGTAGCAGTAACTAGGTAGCCAGATGATGATGATTGGCATTAGCCGTGCCAGCACTGCGGTAGTTTTTGCGGCTTTCTCAACTGCTAATTCCAGGTGCTGTTTGAAGGACAGCCTTGCGTCTAAGGTTAAATCTAGTTATATAATAATCGGTTTCGAGGTAATTTCATGACCGCCTATTGTTAAGGTAATTGTCTCTGTCTTCTATCTGCTGGATATTAGAATTGCCTCGGTTTTATGGCCTGCAAGCTCTAGATTCGCATTATTAAGCTACTTCTGTATTTGGTGGAACAGTTTTACGAACTATTCTCGGTTTTTGTTGTGTACTAGGCACTAAAGCAATCTGCAAAAGTTTTAGCTATGCCACAATGTGTGCCATACTTCGAGTCAACTCAAAAGTAATCATTAAGCGTGCACTCTGTTGCTGTATTTTGCTTCTTAAGAGAGTCTGTGCAGCAATGTGCTGGCCACCAAAATAAAAGGAAGGCACTGCATTAATGATTGCCAAATTTGATAAAAAAATGCAATATACTTGCAGAGTAAAATTAAGGCCTCTGAAAAATTTGGATTAAGGAAGGAGAATTTTAGAACCCAGTCAGTCAATTCGACTGCATCAAGGGGCGCGGTAGCTCCCCCGATGGCAGGTATAAGTACTAGAGTACTACGGGCTGTCGGGCGCACCGCAACCTTATATAAGAATATAAAATGTTGTAGAGGTTAGAAAACCCCATTTCAAGGATGAAATGGGGTTTTCTAACCTCTACAACATTTTCAAACATTTATATCTTATCGAAATACGCTGTTTTATCAGGCGTCACTGTTACTTTCAAAGATATTAAAAGAACTTATATTTAAAAAAAGTTTCATGAAAAATGAATGACCCGTTATCATTCTATAGCTGACCAAAATTTTGTGTTGTATTTTTCTTTTCATTTTTTTTTCTTCTCCCAACTTCCGTTCTTATCCTCGAAACTTCCGTGGCGAGAAAAATCAAATCGAATTAGAAATAAAATATATATATAATAAAAAGACGCATTCGGCGCATAATATTGATGAAAATAAGTCCAGTTTCGCTACTTAGGGGTTTCCGGGGTCGCTGAACACGAATATCACGACGGCAACGTTCTCCGAGGTACCTGGTGCCCGGGGTGGTCAGTACGAACGTCGTCTCCTAGAATTTAATGGGAATTTGTAACATAATTAGTCGAAACTCGTTACCCGGGGGTTTTGGGGTTTTTGAAGGCAAATATTACGACGGCAACTTTCTCCGAGGTACCTGGTGCCCGGGGTGGTCAGTACGAACGTCGTCTCCTAGAATTTTATGGAAATTTGTAACATAATATTCGAAACTCGTTACCCGGGGGTTGTTGGGGTCGCTGAACACGAATATCGCGGCGGCAACGGCCTCCGAGGTACCTGATGCCCAGGGTGGACAGTATGAACGTCATCTCCTAGAGTTTTATGGGAATTTGTAACATAATTAGTCGAAGCTCGTTACGCGGAGATTTTTGGTGTCGCTTAACACTCCGTAGTGTTTGAGGTATGTGTGGATACTAGTTGTATTGCCTTGGAGATAGATTTTAGCGTGTATATCTATTTATTTAACAAATCTTTTTTGACGGTTGCTTTCGAACTAATAATAAATTAATTCTCACTGTTTTAACATGTTGATGATTCTCTTTTAAGCTAGTGAGGTATAATATAATGTAATATATCTATCAAGGATAGTTTTTATTATAATTATTGATTACCCTTAAAAATTCGTGAAATCTGTAAAATATCACCTTTCTCAAAAGGTAAAAGGTAGGCAAGTATAAACCTGATTTTTATTTATTATTAATTTTATATTCGATAATGATATAATTAATTAAAATAACTATTTATATAAGTGACAAACTATAGTCAAAAAATAAATGAAATTAAATAGTAAAATGGCAGTTATGTATTTGGAATAAACTTATCAAATTGTTCTTTAATACAATTTGTAATTTCATTGTTTTCCTAACGTCATTGTTAATTTACTTGCTGTATTCTACACTACTATGAACATACTTGATAAACCCGTCGGTTGACAGTTTCTGATGCGAATTATGGGATTAGATAAAAATTAATAAAATTGTCAAATAAACTATAACACCTTTCAAAAGTAAAACGCATCATTATTAATAATAGAGCAGATATTTAAAAATCATCATTGAAAAATTGTTTTTTTGTTTACCTCTCCATAAAATTATCAAGCGACGGATTTATCAAGTATGTTCATAGAATACAGCAAGTAAATTAACAATGACGTTAGGAAAACAATGAAATTACAAATTGTATTAAGAACAATTTGATAAGTTTATTCCAGATACATAACTGCCATTGTACTATTTGATTTCATTTATTTTTTGACTATAGTTTGTCACTTATATAAATACTTATTTTAATTAATCATATCATTATCGAATATCAAAATAATAATAAAGAAATTTATAAATTTTCAAACTAAAAACCGCTGCCAAGTCATTGGCACTTAGCTTCCTCCTATTCCACTAGTAGAAGATAATTACATGGTTTCTAAAAAATCTGTACGGATGTATGATATTCCTTTGACGATTTGAGAATGTAGATGCATGCACTCTAGTAGTAGGGGCTGGGCTGATACTGCGTCAGGCGGGTCCCGCGCCACCAAATACCGTCCGAAGGTAACTAGTTAATACTATTAATATAGATTAATACTATTAATATAGATTCCTGTTTTACCAACTGGGTTCCCCCGGCCCCATGTAGCCTCCTGCGTTACCGACCGGGTCCCACATGCGCAGCCTCCTACCGACAGAGGACCGGGTCCCACATGCGCAGCCTCCTACCGACAGAGGACCGGGTCCAACATGCGCAGCCTCCTGCCGACAGAGGATTATTGAGGCATATGGCCCACGCAGCCTTCTGCATGATACTCGCATCCAACTCCAGCACTCCCTTTAGCCCGAACTTGGTCTGAATTTTCTTGCATTTTGATATCTTGTAGTTCTTGTTGATCTCCAAATCCTTCATTTTTTTCGTAGGCAGGAATGGTGAAGTTCTTGCCACAGCGTTTAGCGACTCCATCCTGTAAAAATAATTAAACAATATATATATATATATAGATATAGATATACATGTACCCAGCCGGAACTTTGAGGATTATATTCAATACCCCAACGGAAGTTTAGGGATTTTTTGGAACTTTGAGGATGACCCTCAAACTTCCCAATATAAAATTCAGCACCCGAGTGGAAGTTTGAGGGTTTTTCTAGAGTCTATTTACTCAGAGTCTGCCCCTGATTGTGATGATTGCTTTAGCAACTCTGGTGAAAGGGATCAAGACCCTCAAAGTTCCCGGCTGTTCAAATGTCTATATATATATATATATCATATTTATTTATGTATTAGTTATAAGAATATATCATACTCACATAATAAATTATTCGTCTAATGTCGATGTCGTTGAATCAGAATCCGATGTATAATGCTCACACAAATGGAGCGAGCAGAGAATATCCCGGCGTACCGCCCAGAGCCACTTATTTATAGCACATACGTTTTGAAGTGCGCAATTCTTCTTCCAGCCAGGAAGGTGATGTGTACACACCAGCAGAGGTCAAAATCCTTGCGTCTTTAAGGATGGACAGCCGAGATCTTCTATGCTACGGACGTGCGGGAAATATGGCTGCAGCCACACCTTTTTCTGCACACCTTTTACCCAAACAATAACGTTCCTTGTAGGTGAGAAGAAGGCTGGAACAAAACTCAATCAACTCGTTGTATGGAAGATCACCATCGCTCCAATTCAATCCATAAAATGAGTGTTTCAACCATAGATTGGCACACTTAAGGTCATTCGGCAAGTCATACCATGAGTCCGGTGATTGAAACGTTGCTAGATGAGCTACTGCTTCTGGCTCGTTGGGATTAATGTATGCCAACTCCTTGACTTTAAATTCGCCGTTTTGTCCCTTAAAGCCCTGAGTATCAACAATCAACTCCATTTTTCTATGAAAAAATTTAATGCTTAATATTATTGATGAGAATGTAGTGATAAAATACATTTCTGAGAATATACTTACAACTGCTTTCTCGACTGTGTGAAGCTCGAAAATGCGTACCAATACGGGGACACAGCGCAGCTTAAATACACTCAAAACTTGCACCCCTTCCGACGTTGGTGCACCGATTTTCACCGCCTAGACACCTTAGCAGGGCTAAAACACACGTGTGGTACATCAAAGCGCAACGATCCTGTGCGCCTTCGATGGTCCTCGCAAGCGCATGCGGTTCATCAAAGATTTCTTCGGACTAGCTAGCCAAAACTTTTCCTCACGCACTAGCCCTTAGCAGGGCTAAAACATAGCGGGGCGTACGGCACATCAAAGCGCAAGCACCTATACAGCGGCAATTTACACTGCAAGCGCATGCGGTTCATCAAAGATGTGCATCGACTTTTTCTTTAGATATCAAGCCTTTCGATCCCTAAAGTCTTACGGTACATCAAAGGGTTGCAAGTGCTTGATATACATTAAAATTACACCCCCACTCTTTCAATTTTCATGATATATAAGCCTGTTCGAAAAACGCAATGTATTTCAGTTGGCTTGATTGCATACATTTATAAAGTCTATCGCGCTAATTATTGAAAAGTCTGGATAAGTGGCATACAGCTTGATAGGTATAATTCACGTTATTTAAAAAAAAATTTTTTTAATTTCTAAAATTCGATAGAATTTAAGAAAAACTTAAAGGAAAAAAAGCGCGTCTTCCCCCGTAGTCTCTCAGATTTCTAGAATTTTCCCATCCCTTGAACTGATAGGTCTAGTTTATGTGACAATTATTGCATCCACATGTGTCAAGCCGAGCTTTTCGGACACTCTCGCTGATCCACGGAGACCATTCGAATTCTATTACTGCGAATTCTATTACTGCTCTCGGTGCAGTAAGATTGTGAGCGTACACAAGTCTCAACACAACTCTAAACAAAACGTTTAAAAACGATTATATAAAAGTGACTAAAGCGTGTAACACAGCTCTAAAAGAAACGTTTAAAAAGATTATATAAAAGTGACTAAAGTGTGCAAGTGTCTAAACTTGATTATAATATAACGAGTGCTGTGTGTTACAGCAAGATCATCATCAACATGGAAAACACTGTGAGTGAATTTTTTATACGTTCTCTCTCTCTCTCTCTCTCTCTCTCTCTCTCTCTCTCTCTTCCTGACTAATTTATTTTATTATTTTCAGAAAAATTTGGATCTTATGTAGAATGAGGGACATGCAGTGACATCCAATGAATCTGTTAGTATAAATATATATATATATATGTATATATATATATGTATATATATATGTATATATATATATATATGGGTGGTTCTCTGTCAAATCGAAGATGAAAACATTTTTTTTGATCCAAACTTTATATATATGTTCTATAGGATGCCCGTGGCTCCCAAAAAAATTTTCAGCGCGATCCCTTCACTTGGCTTCAAGTTATAGCTGGTTAAAGTTGGTGTTTTAAGCGATTTTTGCATTTTTTGCCTATTTTCAATGATTTGTAACTCATAATGGATGCATTTTTAACTAAAACTACCCTGATACTTTTTTTTGCTAAATTTTCTAAATTTTTCAATAAATTTACTTTTAAAGTCATATATACATGTTTAGGCTACCTTATTTGCATTTTAAACCTTAAAATATGATAATCGAAAGGTTTGATCCGGACTCCGACGACTTTCGTACGGTGAAAAGATAGCTTTTTATAGTGTAAAACTACCTGTACAAGAGCCAGAATGGCAGAGGCCTTTGTTTTTTGTTTTTATGGGACACTAGTAGTGAAAAACCCTCAGAAATGGTTCAAATAACTAATAATAGCTGTAGACAAAGGACGTATCCATCATAAAAATATCACAGTGGTTGTTTATGTTAGTAAAAAGGAATCTGACGTCCTTTGTCACAGCTATTATGAGTTATTTGAATCAATTCTGAGGGTTTTTCACTATTGGTGTACCATGAAAACAAAAAACAAAGGCTTCTGCCATTCTGGCTCTTGTACAGGTACATTTGCACTATAAAAAGGTATTTTTTCACTGTACAAAAGTAGTCAGAGTCCGGATCGAACCCTCAGATTATCATATTTTAAGGTTTAAAATGCAAATAAGGTAGCCTAAACATGTATATATGACTTTAAAAGTAAATTTATTGAAAAATTTAGAAAATTTAGCAAAAAAAAGTATCAGGGTAGTTTTAGTTAAAAATGCATCCATTATGAGCTACAAATCGTTGAAAATAGGCAAAAAATGCAAAAATCGCTTAAAACACCAACTTTGACCAGCTATAACTTGAAGCCAAGTAAAGGGATCGCGTTGAAAATTTTTTGGGAGCCACGGGCATCCTGTAGAACATATATATAAACTTTGAACCAAAAAAAAATTTTCATCTTTGATTTGACAGAGAACCACCCATATATATATTTTTAAGTAAGCTTAAACATGGTTAGCGTTTTTTTTACTAATTAATTTTTTTTATTTTTCAGAATGATCTGGAATACTTGATGGGGTTAAATTATTTACTCTCAACTGATGATGGGGACTTCAGGCAGCAAGGTGTGGCGTCCATTCCTATAAGCAGTGCAGGTCCAAATACACTCCAAGATCTTAATATTGAAATTCTAGGAGTGAACAATGAAATAAATACACTCCAGGATTTCAATTTAGACGACTTATTGCTGAATAGCAATAATGTTGTTTATGAAGAGGGTGAACTCACTAGTATATACGAGGAGTTAGCCGCTTCTTTAGAAGCGCATGATCAAGAGCAGCAGCAGCAGCAGCAGCAGCCAGCTCAACAACAATTAGTTGTTGAGCAAACTCAGCCGCATGCAGTTGAGGTCATTGATTTGACCATACCTACTTCAAAGGAGAAGCAGCTGCCAAAAGAAAAAAAAACCGCTGCCAAGTCCTTGGCACTTAGCTTCCTCCTATTCCGTTTTTTGTTATTGTTTTAAATGTAATAGTAGATTGTGCTAACGCCACACGAGTTGCACTTACTACTTTTCCATGAGTGGGAGGTATAATGCATTTTGGTGCATGCATTTTTGTGCATCAACTAGCCGTGGATTATTCGTTATTTGACGCACGTCAATGACAATGTATAGTCATTGTTAATTCTATTAGCATCACATATGTACTAAATAAAAAATAAGGAAAATCCACCATGTGCATGCTGCTGAGAGCAGTTGTTTAATGTCCCAAGGATTAGTGCGCTTGGAAAATTTTTTGCGCGCATCATCCAAAATTTGTAACCTTTATTATATTTATTATAAGTTGTATATTTATTATAAAGCTGTAAGCAACAAAATTTTTATTTTTTAACATTTAAAAAATTTTGTATTCAAATTAAATTAATGAAAAACAAAAATGTTGGTGCTCACAGCCGTGTTATCATCCTGATGGTAACACCAGTACTGGCCCTCATTATATGAAATTTATAAATTTTACTTATTTTAAACAACTTATAATAAATATAATAAAGGTTACAAATTTTGGATGATTATCAGCTGATTATCATTAACATTGTATCTCTTATAAGTGCATATTTATAACTATCAGCTTTAATAAAAATATTAAACTGAAATCACGTGGCTGAAATCAGCTGACGTTTTGAAGCTCATTTCAGTACTCCCACAGTCGTCTTTTTGACCCTCGTAATCATTCTGTACATACTACCCACAGCTGACTTTTAGTACCTCGTAATCGTTTTCTGTAATCCCACAGACGCCTTTGGGGCTCTATAGTTGTTTTTTTATAAACCTTTAATAGCCTTACTGACATTTGTGAATGTTTTGACGGCTGTGGGTATGTAGAAAACGATTGCAAATGGTCATAAAATAGTCCAAATCTTAAAAGAAAATGTACTCAAATTCAGAATCAGAAAACATATATGGGTGATTCTGCCGTAACTGGCTCATTCTGCGCGCCTGCTTCCCAGGCGTTTACACATTTGAAAAAAAATCGCACAAGCGGTTTTATGTACGTCTGGCATAACTAACTTTCTTTACCAATAGTTAAAACCGAGTATGCAGGCTTATATTTAAAACTACGCAATATAATAGGCCTCAAATGTCAGTTCCGTAACCTGTCTCCAACACGGATTTCAATTTAAAAGGCCGATGCAGATAAAAGTACGACATGTAAAAAATATTCCATCATATATAGTATGAACTATAGACCTATTACAATATATTTTTCATGGTTTTGGGATTAAAATTAATTATTTAATATTAAAGCTGGGCGCTTACTCTTTGACGCCCGTTTTTGCATTAAAAAGGTACCCTCTACATTACCTTATGTTAAAAGCGTTCTAGTGTGTCATATAGCGCCGCCTATCGTTAGAATTTCAAACTATATACTACTATTTATGAAATCTAACCGTAGCATGGTTCCAAAATTCAAAATTGTGGAAGTGAGAGCTGATTTTTCATCAGAAATTTCGAAAAAAAGCACAACCTGTCAGTTCCGTAACGCTAGTAAACTACTACTTAGCAACAATGTATTTAAACATATAGGGCGTTTTTCTCGAGTAAATAGTAAGTATTTTCGAATATATGTGCAAAGAATTGTTTATAATAATTACGCTTGGCCATGCGAGCTGATAAACGCCTAAATGTCAATTCCGTAACCGTCAGTTCCGTAACACATAATACAGTAAGTATCATTAATACATTAATAATGTCCTAATCATTGCTTTTTTAGCATTTAAATGGCTCCAGTTACAAAGAAACGTCTAATAAGAGTTTAATTTTTTTTAAATAATTCGTCATTTAACGATATTGCGATCTTCGTGAATAAACGAACAGGCTGTCAAATATTGAGTGAATATACATATACATATATATAGATAGATAGATATATATATCTTAGACGATTTAATTTTTTTTTTACCAAGTTAAATTAAAATTTACTGGAGTTTTATTAGCGCGAATTACAAAAATGTCAGTTCCGTAACCTAATCAAATATGGATTCTTCATATAACTTTTTATAAAAGTAATATGTTTTGGTTTAGCTTTAGGGACTTGTTTTGTATGTAATTCCAGTTAGAATAACCGTCCGGAAAGTTAAAAATAGTCGATTTTAGTATAGAACATTTGTGTGCCCGTTTTGAGCCAGTTACGGCAGAATCACCCATATGCATGTCCAATCTTATTACGATGGATCACGTGGTTCCAGAATTATAACGGTATACGTACGCACGCATGCACACACACACACACACACACACACACACACACAATCATCTGCACGTACATTTTATAAAACCATGAAAGCTCTCAAAATATACAATACTAAGCTTTAATTATCAAATTATATGGTTTAACAAAAATAATAATGTTCAGTCACACAAGGTATACAGGGTGAGAGTTGAAGAATTTGAATCTTAATATCTTTTAAACTAAACGGTTTCATAAGCTACAAAAAGAACCTAGCCGAAGTGATCAAAAGATCAATCTTTTCCGTAAATTTCAACTGAATTCAAAACTTTTTACTCCCGTAATCGTACGACATAAAAAACCCATTTTTTTAGTTTTTGATTTTTATCTCAAAAACTAGTCGCCAAAATTGCTTAAAATTTTTACAACTAGTAGATATTGTTGTTTTTTATTGTCATGAATCTTTTCAAAACATTTAACTATTTTTTTTTGTGTTATATATGTTTATCGAAAAATTACCTTTTATATCATAAAAAATGAACAGATCACGGTGTTAATAATACACGTGTTAATAGTACACGTGTTAATAATCAGGATTCTATGAAAAAAATTAAGGGTATCAAGGCTTCCGTTGTTAAGAAAACTATCCAATTCAACGACTATTTAGATTGTCTCAAGAATTCATGCATTCAGAGTCGAGAGCAGTACGCTATAAGATAAAAACTTCACAACTTCGAGACCATTAGACAGAGAAAGGTCGCACTTAGTCCTTATGACGATAAGAGATTCCTTCAAGATAGCGGTACAGATACACTAGCTTGGGGTCACTACAAAATAACGCAAAATGGGTAAGTTTAAATTAACACACACACATATTTTATACAAAATTAAATGTAGAAACGTTTAATTCCAGCAAAAAGTGTGTACGATTTAAGGATGAGCCAACCATTCACATAATGTATACCTGGAAATTCGCATGTCAGCAAGCGCGATGTAATCAGTGGAAGCAAGCAGCACGTGATCGAGATCGTTTCAGACGAAGAATTGTACAAACGAATGAGATTATAATGCCAGTGCTTTTGAAAAAATTAAAGGAAATGTAAAATGAATGTACAATAAACAACATATTTTTCATCAATTTATTTTCGTTTACATATCATTTTTATTTATCCAACTATTGTGAGTATTATCAAAACCTAGCCATTTTACATAAACTCTATTGCCACTTTTTTCAAAACCTTCTCAATCAAATAGATATCTGGATATTTGGTCTTGAGAAGTTCTTCCTCATAGAATCCTCCAGCTATCGGCTTGTCTTGATAATCCTTGAGATGATATGTGTAGGGCTTTGTAGGCGAAACTCTCGTTATTGTGAAGACTTCAGTTGACCAATTAGGTATATATCCTTTGTCAAAAATCTCCTTGTTTTTGCTAACACGTACTTTATCACCAACTTTGGATTTAGCGCGTTTAAACAAACTGTCGTTTTTTGTTAATTCGATCAAGTATACGTTTATCAAGTTAACTCTGTCTCGATTCACTTCAGCAGGTTTCATTTCTATTGTCCGATGACGACTATTATTATACTGCAAAGTTAAATCTGGCAAAATATCCAGCCATTTGTAGGTGCCACGTAGACTAAACTTTTTGTCGAAATCTTTATTGTAAAACTCTTTTCCACGATCTGTTTGCAAATTCTTAGGTACTCTTTTTTGCAATAGTATTGATTTCATAGCTTGAGTTACACATTTTCCAGTTTTTTGTTTCACTGGCACAGTCCAAGCATACTTTGAGAATACATCGATCACTGTGAGTAGGTACCTTTATTCTGCTTAGCATATGGAATAATTTCAACAAGATCTGCCTGCCAAGTTTCATCTATGTCTTTGACAAGAAACGAGCGACGTGGATAATTTCGTCTAGCAGGTTTATGAACTTCCTCCACTAGTCCCGTTTTCATGCTGATTTACTGCAGAATTCAAGATTTGTAATTTCTCTTGTAAATCTGATAGCGTATTATTTATCCTAGAAAGCTTAGACTCAATGTTTGCAACTTTATTATTCAACACATTCTCTATTGCCTGGAAATATTTTTCAGCTTTTTGTTTAATCATCTTTTTCACTGACTTTAAATTCACAGCATCATCTTGCTCTGTAGCGCTACCTACATTACACAGTTTTCGATTTTCTAAATCAAAATTCCCATCAGTGGTCAGCTTGAATCCTAGTCCAGGTGGTCCTCGAGATACGTCTGCGTTGACCAATCTACGTCCAAACACGTCGATGCTCATTTTGCTACTGAATCAATAATTTCAGCTTCACGTAGCTCCTCAATAATTCATTGTATTTCGTTTATGTGGTTATTATTGCCAGCAGTTGTTTCAGCTATAAGTAACCTTAAACGATCTACTAGCTCGTTTGGGCCATCTCGATAAATGTAATCTATATGAGTATTTTTATGAGCGATCTTATATGACATGAGCCCCTTACCACTTTTACTTTGTGGAATCTTGAGAATTTTACTCACGAAATCAGTATATTTCTTACTTGTATTTTCACGAACATCCCCCATAGGATCATGGTATTTTTTGTGTGCACTTGTAGCCTTCACAATCGTAGCATATTTTTTTTTATCATCATCAGTGATTAAAGTATCATCAGGATATTTTTTGAACAATAATTCCGCTAGACCTAAAGTTTTTTCATATTTTTTCATATATTTTCAACAAAATTATTTTGTCGCCGATGATGATTTTATCTTTTTTAAAACTTATAGGAATATTTCGAATGATCAGTGAATCGTCACGCATTTTTTGCACTCCATATATTGTATCTAAGGTTTGTACTTTTCCATTTAGCAACAATTGAACATTTTCATCAACACTATCACTTTTTTCCAAATCATCAGTATCATCTTTAGTAATGGTATCTTCCTGATCCGAAATATCTGAATCACGTACAGCTGATTTAAAAGCTAATTCTCTGATATCATCGTCACCATTTTCGTCGTCATCGTCCGCGTTGTCATCATCTTTTTTTCTTATCCACTCCAATTTTCTCTTTTTTCTTTTTTCTTTTTTAACTGTCGGTGATAAACATCTTTCACTTACATTGATAAGCTTTTCTAAAGGTTTCACGATTGGTTTAAACGAGTCATTCAAACTTTTTCCGCTTCTAATTTATTTAATTTTAATGAATCATACTTTCTTTTCACAGGGTTTCGAGCTTTTTCAACTTCTCGTAGGACTGCAGTTTCTTTATTGAAATCAGTAGACATCTTGATAGTATAAAGCCTCACAACTGAATGCTAAATTTCTTCCGTATCCTGTATATTTATTACAAACTGATCAAAGCCTTTTCTGTAGCGACCATCATTGATATGACGATCTTTGTCTATGACGAGAAAACTATGATTACCATCATTCCAGCACATTGAGCAAATATCTTTGAAACGTTGATATATCATATCTGTATTTACACGATCGTTGTAAACGTGTTTTAAATTCATATCATCTTGTCGAAAAATTATCAATAAATTGACGACGTTGTCATGCACCAACTGTTTCGGTACATGTGCATACGATTGACACAAATAAAAGCAATCTACACTTTTATGCCTACCCATGCAGTAAAAAGCTTTGACATTATCCTGCTGTTCACAAGCAATATTATCAAAGATAGAGATAAAAATAACGATATCATCGAGAAAGAAATATAAAAATTGAATTTGATTGAGCTTCATCGGGTGATACGACAAGATCGTGTTCACCGAAGGGTAAGTACTTGATTCCCTCCAATGGCTAAACAAGTTCCTCCAAAAATTTATATTTTGGCTGATTTAGAGATTTCGAGTATACGTAAATATTTTCAAATGTCAGACCATTAGGATGAATGATTAGAGATAAGAGAGCGTTCGTTTTGCCACAATTGGATGGACCGCAAAATACCGCTCTTATACTGCTGGGTAATTATTTTCCATGACGATTTTACTGTTTTTTCTGCTGCATCAAGAGATCAAAATTAATCACTGGCAACTTTGCTGACTGCTTCTTAAGATCCATCATGCTTCTATTTCATATGACGACTGAGCCGAGCAACTATAAATGTGAGCATTTATAGTTTTTCTCAGTTAGTCTAGCATGAGTTCGCTAAGAGCTAGCATCATGCAGAAAAAAGAGGTTCATGTTTGGTGAATAAATTGATCAACAAATTACCCATTGAACTTCACGTGCCTAGTTATCAGTACTGTGGTCCAGGTACTAAACTTGCTAAACGTCTAGCTCGTAGAGATCCAGGAATCAATCTTCTGGACGCTGCTTGCAAGGAACACGACATTGCCTACTCGGAAAATCCTGACAACATTCAAGAGAGAAACGCAGCTGATAAGATTTTAGCAGAGAAGGCGTGGAAAAGAGTCAAATCTAGAGACGCTGGTTTGAAAGAGAGAGCGTTAGCTTTTGCCATAGCAAATACTATAAAGTTAAAATCAAAGCTCAGTATGGGTGTTGGAGGAGGTAGATCTCTCAAATCTAAGAAAAAGATTACACTAAAAAGATTGATCGAGTCAGCAGAAAAATCTATTATTCCTGGCAAAGACTTTCGCTCTATGATTAGGTCAGCGCTAAAAACTGCTCGTGAGCATGTGAAAAAACTCGGTGGGAAAAGTAAAGTTAGTGTTCCACGTATATTTCCTGTTCCCAGCAAAGTAGGTGGCTTTCTTCCAGCACTTATTCCACTTTTTGCTGGTCTTAGTGCAGTCGGCTCACTTGCAGGAGGAGCTGCAGGAATCGCTAAAGCAATAAATAAGGCAAACACTGCTAAGAAGCAAATGGACGAGCAAAAAAGACACAATAAAAAAATGGAAATGCTGACACTTTGTAAGGGACTGTTTCTGAAACCTCATCATAAAGGTTTCGGTATCTTTCTCAAACAAAAGAAACAATGTGGAAAAAAAAACTTCGATGAAATAAGATTGCCAAAACGTGCACTCACCGACTATGATCTACTCAAGTATGCAAAATTAATGAAAATAACAAATTTTCGTTGAGTTTTTATGCGAAATGCCCTACCTTCAAATGGCTGTCGAGCTAAAGAATCGGCAATCATATATCTGGATGATGCGAGTGAATCCGGCACGCACTCGGTAGCTTATCGAAAAAATGGTAATGAACTTACATACTTTGATAGTTTTGGTGATTTACAGCCACCTCAAGATCTTATGAATTACTGGAAAGTATCTCAAGTCAAGTACAATTATCAGAGGTATCAGGAATTTTCAACTTTTATCTGTGGTCATCTCTGTCTCAAATTTCTCTGCAATTAACTTAATCGTAAGGAAAATTGCTGTCTGTATAAAAAGAAATCTACACGAGTGATTTGAATTAAACCTTGAGACACACTATTTTCCTCCCATAGAGCTGGATTCGGATAAACAGTACAGCGTTGGACTTGTTGAGTTGCTAACTTTCAATTCCATACCAAACGTCGATGTAAAATGCAATAAGTTTTACGTTGGACAAGAAATAATTGAACTTCCTACAGGCAGTTATGAGATTGAGGATATTGAACAAACTCTGCAAAGCATCCTCGATACGCGAGGCATAAAAGTTAGTATCAAGCCAAATAATAATACATTGCGTAGTATTATCGAGTTGAGTCATGAAATCAATTTTCGTCCAAGTGACTCGATTGCTCGTCTACTGGGATTCACTCCAAGAGTCTTGAAACCCTATATAAGTCACGACTATGATTTACCAGTAGCTATTCTTAAAGTGAACGCTCTACGAGTCGAGTGTAATATTACAGCAGGAGCATACATACATCAACAAAAAGTTCATACAATACATGAATTTTTCCCAGCAGTTCCACCGGGTTACAAGATAATCGAGGTTCCTAAACAAATAATATACTTACCAATATCTGTGAAAGTGATTGATCATTTACAACTACGTCTAGTAGATCAAGATGGTGAATTGATCAATCTTCGAGGTGAAATTATTACAATTCGTTTGCATCTGAAAAGCACTTGAAATGGGTATTGTTTTTAATGCTGACAAAAGCTGTAATGACAGCTCATTATGTCATTAGACAGTCAGTCAGCAACGAGCGATCAAACGATTAACACCTCGGAACAGTCAATTTCTACAAAGTCTCGGTCTCACAGTAAAGCGTGGTGGAGAAAAAATAGGTCAACGAGTGAGAAAAATACAGAAAAAATAACTTGCACATTTATCTGCTGCTGCTGTCAAGATGGAAGCAGTTCTTAATGTACAATCGCCAGTCAAATGAATGCTATAGAAATTGATCGATGCAAAAATGTTGCTGCAACAACCTTGATGAAAGGCTACACTTCTTTCTCACTCAGTCAGCTAAAATATCTGGAAAATTCTGGCTGGACAGATATAACAGAGTTGGGAAAAATAACTGATAATAACGGATACTTTGATGTGACCGTTCCTCTGTCATTGATTTTTGGTTTTTCTGAGGATTATCGAAAAATCGTTGTGAATGTTAAGCATGAACTGATTCTCACAAGATCGAGAAATGATTTGAAGGCTGTTTTACAAGAGCCTACACTGGTAAATGTAGGACCTGTCTATGAAGACTTCAAAATTGAGATCACTCGTATAGAGTGGCTTATGCCCTACCTCGTCCTGTCAGATCGACGAAAAATACAACTATTTAATTACATACAAAAATATGTACCTATTGCTATGAGTTTTCGTTCATGGGAGTTGTATGAGTATCCAGTACTTCCAAGAACCACGCAACATGTATGGACAGTAAAAACATCGAATCAGCTAGAAAAGCCTCATTTTATCATTCTCGGCTTTCAAACAGCAAGAAAAGGAGTGAGAAGAAGCAATGCTAGCTACTTTGATCATTGTAATATTAGTAATGTAAAACTTTTCCTCAACTCTCAGAGCTATCCGTATGGAAATTTGAATCTTGATATTTCAAACAATCAATTTGCCATACTCTATGACATGTATGCAAATTTTCAAAATGTATACTATTCTTATAGATATATAGTAGATCCTCTTTTGAGAAAATTTATCCAACATGCACCACTCATAGTCATAGACTGTTCTAAACAAAACGAGTCTCTTAAACAAGCAGCTGTGGATGTACGTCTCGAGTTTGAAAGTAAAAATAATATGCCTACAGATACGACAGCGTATTGTCTAATTTTACATGATCGCATTGTCAAGTTTAATCCTATAAGCGGTGATGTTAAGAAACAGGTATAAATAAAGCTTGCTTGACTCAGCATCAGTATTGTCATAGCATTTGTCAAGATAGCAACAATAAGTCGAAATAGTGCTTCATATACCCTTCTCACTGAGGATAAGAACGCTCGAAAAATACAAAATGATAAACAGTGTAATACATATCGGGAAGAGCCTTGCTGTGCACCTAAAAGTAAACAATGGACAAACTATTTCGACAAATATTCCACAAATAAAAGTTCCATGCCGGAAAATCAAGTGGCGCGGTAGCGCCACGAAGGCGAGTTTGAGAAGCAGAAGATTTACTTCTATATTGGTGTTCGGATTTTTCATGATACAGAAAAAATGCTTATCGTTACTGTTTGTGAGTTTTTTGTAAATAAGCCGTTATTTTTAATAATAAACGAGTGTATACATCGCGAATGCTCGGAACAGTTTCTCTAAATTCTCCAATCTCCAGTGCGTTAGGACCGTGAAGTTAGCTTTCAAAGTGGTAGGAGCATGAAATTGGCCGCACAAGCTATGTGTAATACAGTTGGGTATCGCGTTCCCACAGTTTTCTATATGCTGCGCTGAGTAAATGTATTTACATTGTCTGCTGTCTTACGGGGTGTCCGATGACGAGGTCTAGATGGTGCGCTCTGTGGTTCTTTGTGTCTAGGTGTAGAAATAGTTCGAGGGCGGTATCTAGGTGTACTGGGTAGCCGATGACGAGGTCTAGGTGGTGCACTTCGTGGTTTTTGGTGTCTAGGTGTAGAAATCATACGAGGACGGGGTCTAGATGTACAGGCTGGCCGATGACGAGGTCTAGGTGGTGCGCTCCGCGGTTTTTGGTATCTAGGTGTAAAAATCATACGAGGACGGAGTCTAGATGTACAGGGTGGCCGATGAGGAGGTCTAGGTGGTGCGCTCCGTGGTTTTTGGTGTCTTATAGGTGTAGAAATCATTCGAAGGTAGTGCATCAGAACAATCAGTGATTTCATGTTAGTGATAAAAGTTTTACAAAAAAGCCTTATATTTTATTTTTAGGACAAATATTAAATACTCCAAATAATTTACTCAAAAGGACTGAAATCTCTAAAAAAAGTTAACTTCAAAAAAAGTAAAAGGTTATAGGCGAGTTTGATATATTCCGCAACGAAATAACAGATAAAAAAGAACTGAGATCAATCAAACAAAGTCAAGTTTATTATATTTAATCATAATGAAGCAACAAAATTATTTTTGGTCAATAAAGGGCTTACTTAAGTTAAAGTTAAGTTATATAATAATCAATTAGAAACAACTCTCAAAATACTTACTTCGTAACTTGCCATAACCGTTTCATTTTGTTTATTGGTAAACAACTAAAATTTTCTTTTCATGTAATAGAACGTCATAAAAACACCAAAAGTACAATGAAACGGACATGGTAAGTTACGAAGTAAGTATCTTGAGAGTTGTTCCTAATTGATTATTACATAACTTAACTTTAACTTAAGTCAGCCCTTTATTGACCAAAAATAATTTTTTTGCTTCATTATGATTAAATATAATAAACTTGACTTGTTATTTCGTTGCGGAATATATCAAACTCGCCTATAACCTTTTACTTTTTTTGAAGTTAATTTTTTTTAGATCAAGGTTACAAGAGGTTCTGAGATTTACTTGTTCATCATCGAAGATTATCATCGAAGAAGGCTGCGTGGGCCATATGCCTCAATAATCCTCTGTCGGCAGGAGGCTGCGCATGTGGGACCCGGTCCTCTGTCGGTAGGAGGCTGCGCATGTGGGACCCGGTCGGTAATGCAGGAATCTACTAATACTAGTTACCTTCGGTCGGTATTTGGTGGTGCGGGACCCGCATGGCGCAGTATCAGCCCAGCCCCTACTACTCACTCTATATGAGTCAATCAGGTTGAGGGATAGAATGTTAGTTAAAGGGGTAAACCAAAAATTTAATTATAACTTTTTTTCTAGGAAAAAGCTATACAGGGAAGGGGAGGGGGGGTGGTTACCAAAAGGATAGGTATAAAAGTGCTGCATCAAGTATGGGCGGGCAGGTAGGCCTTTTGCTAAAAAACTACGTAGTCAAATAAATTGAAATTTTTGTGGTGTATAGCTTGACTCAGAACCTATCACCATATTTTTTTTACGAGGTTCTAATATTCCACTTCGGAGATATGCCTTATTTAGAAAGAATCACCTTTTTCGCTTTTGCTGCCGAATAGTGCGGTCCATCTCGAGAGCTAAGCGGGAAAAGTAAGGGAAAAGTAAATAAATTTTATTCTCTTTTAAATGTGTTATGGCTGTATTGTTTGTAACAGTAGGATTATACGAAAAATGCTAAAAATAATTTTGCCAAATTCAATAAACGGCCATAAAATGAGATTTAGCTAACACAATTGAATATAACTTTTTTTCCCGAATTCTGAATCCAAAAAAGGATATACATGCCAAAATTTGTAGAGATTCATATCCTGGGTTCGATAATATTGTGGTACACACACACACGCGCGCGCGCGCGCGCGCACATCCATGTGGACATTTTCTAAAAACACGTGATTCAAACTCCAAACACCTCCAAATGCGTTTCTACGAAGTTTTAGCGAATGTGAAAATTTTACTATTACAAAGCTTCCTCTGGGAGGAAGAAAAATTATGGGGATTTCTACAATTGCTCGAGTAGGAAGGCAAAAGTGCATAGCAGCTTTGGGAGTCTGAATGTCAAACCCTTTCAAATGCTCAAAACATAAATATCTCTTTTCTACATAGTGCTGATCACAGCAGTTACAGACTCCATTGTGTTTGTCATGAGCCAGAAAAAAATTATCTAATTCCTAAAAATTAAACTGTATCACAATCTGCATAGATTAATTTTAAGGATCAACTTGCTTGGTTAAGAAAATACCTGCACCATCTTATCCGTTACACAGTAACCAGGAGTTGGTACCTAAGTTGCTTGCAGAATACTCGTTCTCCAATTTGTTGAATTCTTTACGTAACAGTCATTAATTCTAAGTACTACATCTCCTGTTAAAAGTCCAGAAGGTCGTAATAGAGGAGATTTCTGAAATATATTTTTAAGTATGCAATTACTGGTTTATAACAAGAAGATCTGAAGAGTATTACAACTTACCGGTGAGATATCTTTAATGAATACACCAGCATTTGTCATGAAAAATGAAATTGTAAGAAAAAGGCTATGATGGCTCCTATAAGAACAATTGCAAATCCTGCTAAAACTATACTATGCTATACATACAAAATTATCAAGCGATTCTTAACTGGTAATACGTTAAATAATAAACTGGTAATAGTTGCTCATCGCTTATGTGAACAAAAGCAACTCGTACAACAGTATCATTCCTGTCCCAAAAAGCGTACATCATCTCTAACTGCTGTCATAGCATGTCCCACCTCATGCACAACAATACGTAATATGAATAAGAGCACTCAGTATTCTATCTCATTCTAAGGAATGTCAACTCCTGAAACCTAGTGACAAATAAATTATTTTTATAACTTTGAAGAACACTAATAATAAAATGTTAATAAAACTACAATTGAATTTACCATAAATTCCAATACTTGTTTTGCTTTCTTCCTAAAGAAGCCTTGTAATAGTAATTTTTGGAGTTTGTGCAAAAACATGTGGGAAGTGTGTTTTGCTGCATTTTTATTCGAAAAATTGTGTTTTTGAAAAATGTCCTTACGGATGTATGTGTGTGTATAGGCTTTTTTTCTCTTGGAGAAAGAAGTATTAGGGAAAATCTTAGAAAGACCATAGCGTGACTTTGTTTATGGGGTCGTCGAACCAGCCTTATCCGCAATGTCAGCCGTGTGTTGGATTCACACCGGCTAAACCCATCCTTCATACGGCCAGGTGAAAAAACACCTGTCCGTCTGAAGGAACGCCCTCTTTGCCTTTATCGGCCCTCAGTGAAGGTGACTGGCTCAATTTTCTGTGCCTTAGATCCCCGCGGTAAAACCGTTAAGCATTGCTTCTCGGGGGGCGAACGGCTTTAGCCCTCTTCTATTTGGTCGTCATCCTTCCACCTGTTCTTCGATCTTCCTAGGATCTACGTTCTTTTTTCTTTGCCGTGTCCAGGGCGCGCCTGAATATAATGCAGCTGCCGGAGCCAGCTACATGTTTGCAGCCTTCTTCCTTTTGTCCGTCATCTTTGCAGAGAAAACAGCTCGCTTCCATCTGGCATTGCGCCATGCGGTGATCGTCTCCTCCACAATTATAGCAGAGGGTCGATCTATCTACTCTATTACACTCATCCTTCCAATGTCCAAAGCCTAAGCACTTGTGGTACCGCACTACCTTTATTCGCGTCCTAATCCTACAACTTACAAGGCCCACACGGATGAGACCTATTTCTAGGAGCTCCTCAGCCTCACTCTCGCTGAGTATCACTATGGCCATTCTAAGGCCCCTCGTGTTGGGCTTTAATAGAGTCACCCCGGCTTTTCGAGGGCTCTTCCTATTGCTGCTCTCACCTCTTCTTCCGTAGCTTCCGAATCCATGTCGTTTATTTCTAGGGTGGCCTTCCGTTATTTTATTTTATTTTTTTACTTGTCCAATGCCCAGCACTGCTTTTTCTACTTCCGCAGTAAACGCTGTCCTGTCAGATCCTCTTCCTAATTTCAGAAGGACGTCTCCACTTCTTGTTTGCTTAACTCCAAGCACCATTGATCCAGTTGTGTCCGGGTTTGCATCCTTTCGAATTTTCCCCAGGACTTCTGCGTACGTCTTGTTTTGCCCCACTTTCACTAGAATCCCTTCAGGACGCTTCTTTTTGTTGGGCCTGGCTTTCGCCAGTGGCTCTGGTGCATTGTGAGGGGCTCTCGGGCTGAGAGTCTCACTTTGCATTGCCGCTTTCTCCTGTCGTTGTCTCTTCGTGACATGTTTTCCTTCGCTCTTCTCTTCTGGGCTGTTATTGGGACTTCCCCTTGGCCTCTTGCTTCCAGCACTGGCAAGTACCGCATCTTTGAGAAATCGTCCTCGCGCGCCTCTTCTTGCATTCTCTCATGTTACGTGCCACATTTGGTAGTAGTCCATGTCACCTTCATAGCGTCGATCTTTATTATTTCCTTCCTCGTGCTTTTTCCTTAACTGGATCAGTAGAACTTTAAGTTGTTTAGCACGTTCTGCGGTGCGTTTTACGTCCTTTGGTGCTGACTGACATTCCTCGATAAGCTCATCCACTTCCTTTTCTAGCTTTTTTATATAGTCCTCTTCTTCCTTGCGAACTTCTATGGCTTCTTGTCGAGCTTTTTTGTAATCTGCTATTTGTGCCATTGACGAGGTGCTGTCCATGCTCCTAGCACTGTCAATGCTCGCTAAACTCTCCATACTGGTCGTTCTTGATCCCAGAGATTCTTCTCACAGGCGAAGCTCCGGCACCTTTAAGAAGGACTAACTTTTTTCGTCTACCTTTTCGAGCTCTTCCAACGCCTTCGCGAGGCCCGTTTTAATCGGCCCGAGCCCGTTGGTTCTACCCTCGGCGAACTCGATTGTTTCTCTCATTGTATCCTTCAGGACCGCTAAGTGGTCATCCTGTTGTCCTGGTTTGAGGATTGGGATCCCCGATGTCGTTGGTTCTGGTACTTTTAGTACGTTTTTCTTATTATTCGCTTTCATTTCCTTTTTTCCCTTATCTCCTTTATGCACGTGCGCCGTTTGAGCCGTTCCGCCGCTCCCCGGCCACCCGCGTTGTCCCCTGCCTCGCATTTCATCGCGGGTATCCTTCGCCAGTCACGGTAGCCTCCGCAAGCCCCCCCGACCGAAGCAGGGTCCTTTTCCGGACGCCATCCGGCACTACTGCGGCTAAGAAGATTTTCACCGGTTGATAGGGCAGCGAGGTCCTGTTGGCTAGACTGACCCGGGCCCCTGTACTATCCGGCAGCCTGGGGGCGCCAGCAACCCAGTTTTCAAGCTGTACCCTCCGTGTTTAGGCTTAAGAGCCCAGCCCAGGAGCCTGGGCAGGGCGCGAGCGGCCAAGAGAGACGGAAGTCAGGCCGCCCGGTCGCACGGCGCACCGTAGCTTGGGCACCTCAGGATGGCAATTCCTGTGGAGCGTGCAGACCGGATTCCATGGCACTCCCCCTAAGGTCGCAGGAAACAGCCCACCAGTCGCACAAGAGGCGACCTTTGTACTGCTCTGCTTGCTCGGACAGTCCGGGGACGCCAACCCCCGCAGAGAGCGAACTCCCTCGCTGGACGTATGTGTGTGTTCGTATGTATACGCCTGTATCTTAGCTTTTACTCAGTGGATTTCAGCTCACCAAGTCTCATTTTCTTTGTTTTTACTAGTACATAGTGGGAAAAAAGTCCGTTTTTACATTTTGTTTATACGTTATTTTTTTATATTGATTTTTTAGTTTTGAGATTTCAATTTTTTCTAATAGTTATTGGAGAAGTTAATAAATGTCAATTGCTTAATATGCACCTGAAAGAGAATAAAATTACCTATCTTTTTACCGCAGAAAATTTATTTTACCGTTCGTCGTTCTTTTCCTGCACACCATAAGACGCAATTTTTAAAATAGTTTTAACTTGAAAACTATATGTTGAATCTTTTTAAAAGAAAACATGATTATTGAAAGTTATTGCGACTATATTCCACTTTAATTTTAAGTCATTTCATGGGGCAAATCCAGAGAAAAACATCAAAAACAGAAGAAAGTGTTTTTTCTACGTGACGCGATAACTGGAGTAAAAAGGCAATGATCAAGTTTAAATTTTGGATTTAGTTAGCATTATATAGCACCTTGATCCATTTCTTTGGGCTGTTTATGAAACCAGTTAGTTTTAAAGATTTTAAGCTTCAAAATTATTTTTTCTCATCCTGTATACTCTATATTGCTGAAAACTGCATTTCTTAGATCTCAGCTTCTATTTAATGGATTTTAATCTATATCTAGACTAGTTTTTTTCTGTTTTTTGTTTTATCAAATCGTCAAAAACAAGATTTTCAGTTACGCATTGATTATGTATACAAAAATTATTCGAAATAATTTTATCTATCAAACGAAAAAGTACAAGAACTTTATAGAATTATATATGAAGTAAAAACAATTCAGATATTAAAGCGATGCATAATGTTGAAGGAAGCTACGTGCCAAAGAATTGGCAGCGGTTTTTTTTTTATTTGGTGATGCTGAATTGTACAGCCAAATGTTAGTGTCATTTTTAAAATGTCTACTATCGATATTTGTATTTTGAACGACTCATGCCCCATCTCATAAATGAGCGATTTCAAGACAGTGGTGAACTATTTTATGCATAATAATTGGATTTCTAGATCAAATTTTTTTAAAAGAGTCAGGTATGGTAGGTGCATACATGGCTGCAATAAATATTTCATATTAAATAAGCAAAATTTAAGCAACTCTGGCGCTACGGACTATAGAAATTTTTTTTCTACACGGCGTGGTCTGAAGTTAGCTATTCGGTGCAACTTCTACACGTCCGGTTGTCATCCCTGAGTAAAGTAGTGTACAGGTCTTAATGTTGCTTCCGTTGTATGAGCAGGAGGCTTGCGTTCTGACGCCATATTGGAATTGATTAAATCAATCTTAGACTTCTTTTATAATTTACAAATACAATATAGCGAGTGAGGCTTTGCCTCCTGCTCGCTTCGCTCGCTAACCCCCCATTTTAGTTTCTGTATGATTTTTATTTTCAAAATGTAATTTTCATCATTTGATTATTACGTTCTGATAAGTTAAGAATAAACGTTCTTATACTGTATCAGATAAATTTGTGGATTATAAAAAAGTCAAAGATTAAATGTTTGTCAAAGTCAAGAGAATAAAAATGAAAATGCGTTACAAAAAGTAAAAGTACTCTATTAACGTTAAACTTCTACTCGTAATAGCATTGAAAATATATAGTTTTTTCTTTTTTTCTTTTTTGTCTGAAGTTTTGTAGGTACATTATTTAGAATCTAAATACATGAATCAACATGAACAATAATTATTTTAATCATAAAATACAATATGACATTGAATGAATTAATAACATTTAATGATTGTAACAAAAGAAAAGAAAAATTGCATGCAAACATACCAAAAATAAAATAAGATTTTATTTATTTTTATTTTTTATCGTTTAGGAAAATTCAAACCTAATATTTGACGACACTACAGTCATTTTTTACTTGCGCTACCCCAAATTGAAAAAAAAAACAGACGAGATCCAATCATTTTTCGCCAAATTACGATGTTTTTTTTCCGAGCGCCCCAATTTGAATCTTACTTTTCCTCTCTCTCGCTCGTTTTCTTCTGATGCGCCGATGTATAATCACAAAAAAAAACTCGCTGCCAATTCTTCGGCACGTAGCTTCCTTTAACATTATGTATCGCTTAAAATTCAGATTTTAAGCGATACATAATGTTAAATTTAAAATCTGAATTTTAAGCGATAAATCTTGTAATACCCCACACCAGCTCCGCAGGGTTTTCAACTAAATTGCCAAAAAACTAAAGTCCCTCGACTTGATTTTTAGCCGTAATACGCACAAAGCCACGATTGCTCCCACTCTTTCCTCCGACGCTACGGGTCACAGCCGAGCAGCCGGTCCCAACATCACACCAACAGCGCCAGTAGCCAGTTGTGGCAGTAGCAGGAGTCACGGCGGAGCAGCGGCAAGCGACGCGATCGCGCGAGTAGATACCTGTATATCTATATATGTAGCGCAGCGAGTGGTGCTGCGTGCACAGCGTGAGAGTGGGATGATGACGCAGCAGCGGTGCGGCGCGCGCATCTCCGTATGCTTATATGAATGATTTTTGTATATAGGTGTGAATGTACGTGTATATATTTCTATGTGAGAGTTTTTTCGGCGGCTCGAGCCCCGCTCTGTTCCGATCCTTTATAAGGACCTGTGTGGCCTTTGGCCAGTCACTAGTTCCAGCGCAATTTAAGCGCACTAGCCTCTGCCAAGAGCAACCATTACGCCTTGGTAGATAAAACACTTATTTTCGATAAACAGAATATTTTCTCACTTTTGAAGGACTTATAACATTTTCGAGTTAGGCACGATATCGCATCTTAAAGCGTATCAGTCCTAGACTTAGAAAAATTTCAATCATTCTCAAAAAACTTAGAATTATTACGAATCGTGAAAAAACTTGTATAACTCGATCAGATAACGCAAAGTTAAGCGTATCTGTATAAAATCTGTTTAATTGTAATATTACTATTCTGATTAGATACCGCCATATAAACGCGTATTTAATTTTGTTTGTAAAAATCAAAGCGGATTTATCGATTTAATTTATTTTTGTGATAGAAAATATATGCAACCATATATGCAATATTCTCCTATATATGAGAACTTGAATATATTTATTTTGTTATAAAGAACAAAAGCTTATTATTGTGATAAAACATTCCACTACCTGGTATTCCGGACCTGTACTACAAATATTATTATAATTATTATAAATATTTAAAATCTTTCTACCTAACCTGCTGTCAGAATTAGGACGCAGATTAAGAAATGCTCACTACTTTTCTATAAATTATTAGTCAATTATCATATTGTTATGTATGTGGGATTCGAACATGGGAATTGCATAGCAACGCCCTTGACAACGAGATCAACGATGTTCGAAATGTTATTGTTTTGATCAGTCTGGTTATGACAGCTGCTGAGAGCAGGCGTGTTATTGTGTTATCAAATAAAGTCTGAGTTTGTGTTGGTTTTTTATAAATAAGTGTGATCTTTGAATCAACCTGAACCCGAGTATAACATTTTGGGGGCTCGTCCGGGATAATTTATTTAAACCATGGAAGAAGTGAACACCATGCAAAACGTTTTCGATTTAACACGGATCATTGAGCATGAAAGAGATAATCTGCTACGTATTGAACGAGAAGAAGTGATTTCCAAATTAACTCAAGAAGGGGATTTTGAAATTCGTTTATCAAGAAAAGAGATCTATTACAAGAATCTCTGTCAACTGGATCTTAATATTGCAATTCAAAGGCAACTTGGAGAGGACGCAATAGCAAGACTAAAACGATTGGACATTAAATGGATAAATCAACAACTGATGGAGGATCATGGACAGAAAATTGATCCGCAAGCTGAACAGCTACGGAATGAGAAATTGGCAAGGCAACATCATTCAGGCTTGCTGCTCATAAACGGCTGCGTCGATTTGCTTGAGAAGCAAAAGGATCTCCAACTACAATTTAAACAGCTAAGTCAATTGAACAGAAACGTCACAAACACATACATAGACACAGACATGATCATTGAAGGGTCAATTTCTGTTGAATCGAATTTAGTTGATACACGTTTGACACACATCAACTATAAATTAGAATTACCATCTAGCCACACGATTAGGCATCAGAATATGTTATTGACGAATGCCGTTGTCGATGTCGCCATTCTGAATCAAAACTTGAATGTGCAGAACACACATAATGATAGGTTAGAATCAGGATTAGAATTATCAGTAACGAATGCCGTAATTACTGATATTTCTGGTAGCGTAGTTAAGAAAACAACAAGATTAGAGAATGTCAGAATAAATTCAGTAATAACTACATTAAAACTACACAAACAGAATTTTGACATAATTAGGAATCGGAGTGTGTTACCAACGAATGTCGCCGTTGATAACACTATTCCGACATGGGGTAAAAGTATAGGTACACTTAGAAAAATTACAGAATCAGATCTAGGTTATTTTCTGAGCATTTCGGAAATGTCAATTACAAATGTGATACTGCAGTTGTTGGGTTCGTTCCGTTTCAGACTCGCAAGATCTGTTTCGAAAGGCTTATTGAGTGGGATGACTGACTTTCTGATGTCGTTGCTGTCATCTTTGCCGTTTGTTGGAGGAGGTCGGATTCGAATGATGACATCTTGCACATCCATGTCGTTCGATGGAGGAGGCTGGATATAAGAATGACCCGCTGATGACATGCACCGACAAAGACGAAAGATCCTGATTAAGACACTTTACCTGATTGAGACGTACCAACCCGAATGTGACCAATTAAACCGGCTTACAAAGACTGCTCTGCTCATGGTTCTTTTGAGCCATGGTTTTTCCCGTGAGCGTGAAGGTGAATACCGGAGCAGGGACTTGAGGAGAGGTTCCATGGCATGCCAACTGCCCACTCATGTCCGAAGAATTCAACCGCTTGAAGCTTGAATTCATATAAGAAGAAAAATTGTCTTGGACAGTTTAAGATTAACTAGCTTAGATGGCTAGTTGTGTGTTTATCCAGTTTGGATGGCTGGATGTTTATTCCTGAAAGTGATGATTGGAGTCTATACCTGGAAGCGCCGCTCGGTAACTTGATGCCAAGGATGGGTCAAGGTAGAGGACGTTGGTGGGATCCTGGAAGTCATCATTGGAATAGTTTGTTCCGGTAAGTGACGATTGGTGCTACACCTGTAAGCATTACTCGGTCTACTTGATCGGTGTGGGTCAAGGAGAGGATGTTGGTGTTAGTTCCTGTAAGTCATCATTGGACTCAAGAGGATTTAAAGTTTGAAGGATGACCGTTGGTGGATGGATGTTTTAGATTGTCGGGACGACAATCTGATGAAGGAGGGAATAATGTTATGTATGTGGGATTCGAACATGGGAATTGCACATAGCAACGCCCTTGACAACGAGATCAACGATGTTCGAAATGTTATTGTTTTGATCAGTCTGGTTATGACAGCTGCTGAGAGCAGGCGTGTTATTGTGTTATCAAATAAAGTCTGAGTTTGTGTTGGTTTTTTATAAATAAGTGTGATCTTTGAATCAACCTGAACCCGAGTATAACAATATAAACTAACTGCACCCGGGACCGAGAAAAGTGGTGACCGTTTCAATCTTTTTCGTTTAATAGATAAAATTATTTCGAATCAATTATATATACATGATCATCTGAAAATCTTGTTTTTAACGAATGGGTAAAACCAAAACAGAAAAAACGAGCCTAGGTATAGATTAAAATCCATTAAATGGAAGCTGAGATCTAAGCGATGCAGTTTTCAGTTATATAGAGTATAGAGGGTGGGAAAACGAAATTTTGAAGCTTAATATCATTGAAACTAATTGGTTTCATCAACAGTCCAAAGTGAGGGGATCGAGGCGCTAGAAAAAACGACTCATACAGGGTATACAGGGTGAGAGAAACAAATTTTGAAGCTTAAGGGGACGGATACACTGAAAGAATCTTATTTTTTCCAATTACTTACAATCGCCAAAAATAAAATTCGTGAGTTCGTGAGAAAAATTATATAAGGACTTGTGGCGCAGATAATATTATTTTTAGTATAGGAGTAGATAAGGAGCGGTAGGTCGAATAAAATATCACACAGATGTATGGTTGAAAAATTGATTGTGGCTAGCAGCCTTTATTCACTTTATTTATTTCTCAATATTTACTCAAGAATTTATCAAGAAAATGTTACCATTCTAATATTGAAATACGCTGAGCGTAGAATATCGACACCTAGAAAAACTCCAAATAAAACTAACAGCAATTACGGCGACTCGACATAAGAATTTAGTTCGTAAACACGTATGATAATATTACTCGAATAAATCACAGTATTGACCACTTTGAATATAAATCGAGAAGAACCTAAGGCGCTGGAAAAGATAGTCTATAATTATCGTTAGTAAATATGTGGATGATTTGTTATATGAAATGTCATGGAATGAAATGAAAATCGATATGATATATTATATATTTGAGCTATGATATCTTGAATTTACCGTTCTGAAAAATATGCGGGGAATATTATGATTTTATTGAGTATATGTCTATAATATTAGATTACACGATTTAATTGCATATTGGATGACTTATTTTCCATTACCGCGTATCCAGACACGTGTCCGGCTCTCAACGGATAGATTATATGGGAAATAAGTGCCGAAAATACTAACGCAGTTGATAAAAGATAAAGAGTAATATTATTACAGATATAAGAAAGTAGTGAATAAATATTGTGGTGGGAATTGACGACAGTAGAGTAAATGATCTGCAAAGGGTTACATATTAAGGATGAAAAAGGATGATACGTGATATTCGTGATTGCCGTAGATTATTTGGTTAGATTTACAAGGTGTTACGATGAAAAGATTATTTTGCATATATTCACGAGGTGCGACCATGGGAGAACCTACTGAGCTTGCCCAGTAGGATAGCATATAGCTATCTTTTTATGACCCGTCGGTGGCAGGGTTAGTGAGTTATACAAGCGTGAGTCTTTCCCGGAGGAATAGACTCCCCGGATCAGTCTAGTATAGAGATCCCCGGGTGCGAAAAATACAATAAGGAAAACAAATGTTAGTTTGTTACGTTATCGAGTTAAAATTACGGAAAAGGTACGGGTCCCAACTGCAGCCCGAAATTTGCGTCGTAGTTGGCTGGAAATGGCTTCCTCTCCTACACTTGGCCACGTGGTTTCGTCTCTGGAATGTGTAGCGTGTGATGTGTAGAACTTGTTGAGCGGAAGGAGTAGAACTGAATTCCTGCTGCATGCGAACTGATCAGCTACGCAGCAAGCGCCTCGTGGATGTGAGGAGAGGGGTATGCGCACCGAACGCGTTATCATTTGTTGTGTGCTTGGTCCGCGCCGGCGGCTTCAACGCGATCAATAAGTTTACGGGAGTCCTGTAAGTGCGAGAGAGAGAAGCCGATACACGGCCGTATGCTCGATACGCGGCACCTGGTCAAGTACCTATGCTGGCCTAGAAAATGGTCGTTGCAACACCTTAAAATGTCAAAAAGTAAACAAATTGAATTTTGTATTTATAATTATATTAAATTGTTTAAACAACACAGAAACATTGTAAAATATAAAAAACAATTCTGCATATTTCATATACCAGGTACAACAAGTCTTTGAAGCCCAGAAATCATGATTTCCGTATTTACAGTTACCGCAGACTTACTCTAGGATATAGCTTACTGGGATTATGGCTTCAAAGGGCACTTTTACTTTCACAAAAATGCTTGAAATATATATATATATATATATATATATTTCAAGCATTTTTGTGAAAGTAAAAGTGTGTATATATATATATATATAGGTTATGAATGTGGGAATTTAAAAAAGAATTTGATTTAAAAAAGTTGTCTATAATTAATGCACAATATTTGTCATCTTATTAAATTTTAAACAAAATTTTTTACTACCCTATGGACAAAATTTTTCAATCAAATTCTTTTTCAAATTCCCACATTCATAATCTAAATATAGGTATTTTAGGCATATTTGTCAACGTAAAAGTGCCCTTCGAAGCCATAATCCTGAGTAAGTCTGCTGTAGCTGTAAAAATGGAAATCATGATTTCTGGGATTTTAAGACTTGTTGTACCTGGTATATGACGTATACAGACATTGTTTTTGGTTTTTTATAATGTTTCTGAGTTAATAGCATTGTTTAAACAATTTTTTTTATCAATTTAACATTATTATAAATAAAAACTTCAATTTTTTTATTTTTTGACCTTTTAAGGTGTGTCCGTCCCCTTAATATCTTTGAAACTAACTTGTTTCATAAACAACCTAAACATAGGAATTCGTAGTTCTACATAATCCTAACTAAATAAAAAATTTGAACTTGATTATTGCCTTTTTACTCCAGTTATCGCGTCACGTAGAAAAACAACTTTTTTCAGTTTTTGATCTTTTTCTTAGAATCTGCCCCATAAAATGACTTAAAATTGAAATGGAGTAATGTCCTAATAACATTCAATAATCATGTTTTCTTGTAGAAAGATTTAACATTCAATTTTCAAGTTAAAACAATTTCAACTGCGCTTTATGGTGTATAATAAAAGAACGACAAACGATAATATAAATTTTCCGCGGTAAAAAAATAGTTAAGGGGGTCTCAAACCCATTTCTGCGATTTTACCGACCTTGCGGCCGGTAGTGCAGGTATTGCTTATAATAACCTCTGGCGCCATCTGGCGTCAACCACTACAAAAATTTGCAATATCGAAACTCACTGCGTGTTGCCGTACACGCAGATTTGATATAACGAAAAATGCCGCTATACATAATGATCTGTATTTCGTATATACATCACACGTGTTTCGACTACACGCATTTTTTACAATAAAATAACTGTGCATTTCGCATATGCACGCGTGTTTCGAATACACGCTTTTTATATTATAAAAATTAATAAATAATTACGTGTATTTCGCATATACACACGTGTTTCGAATACACGCTTTTCTTATGACAAAAAACTACTTTTGAGATGTGCAATTTTTTTTCCCAGAAATTTGAAAAAAATGAGTTTATTTATAAATGATGCATTGTATAAAGTTGAAACTTGGTATAAAAGCCCTTGTTATGTCTTTCAACAAATTTATACAGTTTAGTGACTTAAGCGTAACCAGAAGATCTAGTTTGTTCTAAATTGTCGCTTTTAGCGCAAGTGTTTTCGAACAAAGTAGATCATCTGATTGTAGTAAGTGCATCAAACTGCTGAAATATAGTGAAATACATTACGAGGGCTTATTATATTAAGTTTCAAGTGTATACAATGCACCACTTTTGAGATATGCAATTTTAGTCAAAGAAATTTAAAAAAAAATTGAGTTTATGTACAAGTGATGCAATGTTTAAACTTGAAACTTGGTATGCAAGCCCCTGTTATATATTTCAACATATTTATACAGTATAGTGACTTAAGTGTAACCAGAAGATCTAGTTCGTTCTAATTATACGCTTTTGGCGCAAGTGTTTTCGAACAAAATAGATCTTTTGGTTACACTTAAGTCACTAAACTGTATAAATATGTTGAAATACATAACACAGGCTTGTATATCAAGTTTCAAGTGTATATGTTACATGAGGTTTGAGATATACAATTTTTAACCACATAAATCTTAAAAACTTAAATTTATATAGATGTGCTATATCATCATATAGACTTGCGACAAAATTTTGGCCTGCAAAAAGCTTTGGGAGGAACAAGAAGCGTCAGAAGCTACTGCCGTATAAAAGGAGATGTACTAGTATAAGCAGCAAGTTGATCTTGGTCGAGGACCAGTAGGGAATCCTGAACATACAGCTGTTGCAGGAGTTGCTTGTATTGCAGCAGCAGCAGTTGACCAAGCTCGAGTAGCAGCAGCAGCAAAAGTTGTATGAATATAAGCAGCAAAAGCTGCACACACAGCAGTCGCAGCAGTGGCCCCTGAATATGCAGCTGGAGTACACTGTGGACCAGTAACTCCAGCAGCACTGGACTCCGTACTAGTAACAGCAGACCCTGGTCGAGGACCTACTGTAGATCCTTGATGTACAGCTGTAGAATGTATACCAGCAACTTCCAACTTCAGGGTCGTCTACAGATGATTGCAACAGGTCAGCAAAGCTAACCAGGCCAGCAAACAGCGTGATTTCAGCTCCAGGGTTGTCTTCTGATGATTGAATCTGGTTCCAAGGTCATCCTCAGATGACTGAAGCCTCCAGCAACCCCACCCAGTAGCACCAGAGAGCGTGAACTTGGTTCCATGGTCGTCCTCAGATGTTCGAAGCCTCCAGCAACGCCAGCCAGTACCACCAGTGAGTGTGAACATGGTTCCAAGGTCCTCCTCAGCTGATTGAAGCCTTCAGCAACGCCAGCCATCACCACCAAAGAGCGTGAACCTGGTTTCAGAGTCGTCTCCAGATAACTGAAGCCTCTCGAAACGCCAACCAGCATCAGTAGCAGCAGACAGTTTTATCCAGCTCCAGAGTCATCTTGTTTGTAGCCGTCAATGCCAACCTATAATGCACAGACAGTGTAAATCAGCTATAGAGTCATCTACACATAATAAAACAACGTAATCACTGATTACACTGCACATAACACAAGAAATACTTGTGAATTTTGAGTGTCGACAAATCTTCATCCAGACAGTATGTCGGAGGAAGGTATCAGCACAGCCGTAGAAGTAGCAGCACAAACAGTGATAGTCGATCCACATCTAGAATGCATCTTGAAAGTTGAATGTATACGCAGAAGTGGAAGCAGCAAGAGCACCAGCAGCAGCAACAGAAGCAGACACCAAAACAAGGGATAACCTCCAAGCGCAAAAAGTCAAGTTTCTTGCTGGAGTTGCGTATTTTCCTCTACTGCAGCACTCCTTGACGGACTGACACTCACACACTGCATCGTAGCTGATATTCCGGAGCATCACTTTTATATACTTCTCGCACTGCATTAGAAGTAATTAAACGAAGCACTGGCGAGTCTCGCCGTGAGCAGCAGATCCGCGAGCGAGATCGCGCTGAGCGGAGGCTGCTTGAAAATATATGCGCTTTTGATTAGCACACTAACACTGCTGTATCGCGTTGACGTGCTGCACTTATACAATCAATACCTTTGAATAACTTGAAGTTTAACCGAACGAGCGAAGGCCGGGATGCAGCTTCAAAACGTCAAAACACAAGGCAGTAAGGCACGGCTGGCGAGTAGCGGCTGCGTGAACTTGTCGCCGCAGACGCCAGTAGGTCCCCAGATCGACGCGCACAATGTATGCGCAGTCGTCGTACTCACTTCGCCAGAGCCGCGGACAGAGCAACGAACAGCTGTTCGGCGTCGCTTGGATGATAATAAAACTATTTTTTTTTTGTTCAAATTATGAAAAACCAAGACATAGTTGCCCTTTCTCTCATCATTTTATACCTATGTGCAAAGTTTCAAGTCGATCTGTCAACGCATATAAAAATGGCATTTGAACGAAATTTTCAACATGCACACGCTGCAGCTACTGGTTTTTGTTCAAATGCCATTTGTTAACGCATTTAAATATTGACTTGAAACTTTGCATTGTGGTAGATGATTCCGAGAGGAAGGGCAACTATGTCTTGGTTTTTGATAATTCACCGTATTTATTTAGCTTCAAGCAATTTTCTACCGAGTACTCGTTCTATCGACTCGGTCGGTAAAAATTGGGTTTGAGACCCCCTTAACCTGTTGCAACGCCGGTACCCTAAGCGGGTTTTAGGGCGTAGCCGTCCAGAGCGGACGGATGGGTGCCTATCACCACTACACAGCGCGTCCTTAGATTGCGGATAGAGGAACGGCCCCTGAGAAAGAGGTTAGCTGCAAATAAATTAAATAAGCAGCCGCGGACAGCCGATAGGCCCGGGCGTCGGTGTGATGATCCCACACTGGCGAAGGCATTCATCTAAAAACACTACGCAAGCACCACAACAACGAACACTCAACAATATTTCATATTTTACTCTCTCTGTCTACCTAACTATATCTATAATCTACCTCTTTTAGCACACATTACAAAAATCCTGCTGTCGTGGAGGATGCGCGAGCGATGACAACTGCCTCGAAAGGGGATGTGTAGAATGATTCGCCACCCGATCTTACATGGCGACGAAGCCAGCGAAGGCGTGCTGCCTTGCAGGGGGCGTTAGGATACGATAATGAGACCGTAGTGTGTCCGACGATGCAGTTAGGATAAACTAGGTTTGAAAAAGGTTATCCTATGGTAAAAGTACAGATTATATGTCTTTTTTTTAAGAAAAACATTTCCATTTACTATAATTTATTATAATTTATAAAAAATTTTACAAGAATTTAATTTTTCAGGATTTAAAAGTGGTCTGTCCCCTTCAAAAATACTTATATATACTCTTACTTATTGATTTACATTTTTGAACTTGATAGTCATGGGTTAGGTAGGTTTATATGTTTTAGATTTAGTAGTTTTATTTGATACTAGAATTTTATTGTGTCTGGTGTAGGTGGTTTTAGGGGATATTTGACTTGCATTTTGCTATATCTAGGATTGATGAGTTTAGGGGCTTGAGATACATTGGGATTAAAATATTATATTTGCAACTTCTTGCGTATGGGGTACAAAAATTTAGGGTATAGGGTTTTGTAATTAATTTTTGGATTTACAATTTGTTGTTTTAACAAAGCGGTCACCGACAATCCGAATATAGCTTAGAGCTACAGCTCTCAATGGCTAACTTCGGGGGACAGAGCGTATTACTTTTACTGCTGTCCCTACTGAAGGTAGCCGTTGGGAGCCGATACGAATCATGATCCTACTACTGTCAGGCAACCTGAATCCTATCTCTAATCGCGATAAGATCTCATAATATAATATACATGGTAAATCCTACGTCTTCCCAATGTTGTATTATGAAAGTGCGTTGAAGGATGTATGAAACTAATCTTTATACGCTCGAGATTAAGCACAAATTTCAGCTTGAAAATTTACACCCAGGGACAAAACAAAGTAAGTCAACCTTGGAAATCTACCAGAATTTTTCATGCAAATTCTGTGAGTTTTTAAGCTAGAATTTATGCTTAATCTCAAGCGTATACAGATCTAAAGAAAGATAACTATTCCATAACTATTATTTCATGAGAAAAATCTTAATAATTGAAAATAGTATATTGTGTACACTGAAAATACCTTAGGGCAACAGATGTACGATTTGCCGGTATCGAGTGCCCCCTAGATTTTCGTGCATCGGATTCACGAATTTCGAGCTGCAGCTGGCCGAAATCACCGGAGGCGCCACCGTCACACTCGTTTTCAGACAACAGTAGCACGAATTTCGGGCATCAGTAGCCCGAAACCAGCGGATCGAAACTACACGTCGTATCGTAGAGTGGGGGCACTGGTTCGTGACGCGGGAGCCCTAAGATATTTTCAGTGTACCAAGGGCGTAAAGTGGGCTTTTTCAGACGAAGTGTGGAGTTTGCAGCACGAGTCGTAGGCAAGGTAGCACGAGCCAAAGGCGAGTGTGCCTCCAAGCCAAAGATGAGTACTGCAAACCGCACGAGGTCAAAACACCCGCTTAGCCCTTGGTGCACACCATAGTTTTTGTGACGCATGTATGCTTTTCGCGTTTTTAATGGCTTTAAAGCGGAGATAAATTGGCTGTTTTTTACACGGCCACTACACAGCCATGAATATTTAGAAATAATAGTATTATTGTTTATTAGCATTTTTATTTATTAACACAAGTATTAATATTTATTAATATTAAACAAATTTTGTAAACTTACAAACTCAGAATTTTACGCTATTTGGTTGGGGGGCCATGGTGGGGGGGGGGGGAGTCTTGCCAAAATGATCATATAATATAGGAAGATATAAAAAGATCGTTCATTTTTAACCAACCAGAAGGCAATTCAATCAGATCATGAAAATAAAATTTCGAGAATAAAAATCAAACAGAAACTAAATTGGGGGGTTGGCGAGCGAAGCAAGCAGGGGGACCAAGCTCCGCCAGTATATGAATATAGATATAAATCCAACTAACGCAGGTAAATTTATTGCTACAATCATGAACTATTTAATTATTTTTCAGCATAGCGATTCATCCAAATAAATTAGTAGTGGCAACTGGTCAATCTTCAAGTTTAGATCGAAGAGAAACAACGGTAGGATACATAATTCTCATCTTTGACTATTTGCTTCTATACTATCAAATGTGATAAAAATCCTTTTAATAAATATCTAATGTTCTTATGTTTCATTTTATGTGAGAATAAAAAAGGTATTTTTTTATGCATAGATACAAAATCAAATTTTGAATGCAAGGGAAATAATCACTGCCAAATAAATAAGCAGTATGTTTTCTCGAAGTATAGAAAATGTAGATAATACGTTATTACTAAAAAGCTATTAATAACATAATTGATACCCCCTCCCCCCTCTTAACGACTGCCGCGCGCAGTTGCTTCCGAGCCCCATACCATCCCTGCCGCAGTCCTTTGTAAGCAGTTACACCCGATCCGACTAGCGCGTCGGCGCTGCGCACTGAACACCTTAAGTATGAGGCATGCTCGGACCCGAGCATCAGCTGTCTCCCGGCTTTGGCCCCGGCTCAGCAAATTTCGTTGATGATTCTGAAGTTTTTTTGTTGATGCATTGCTTTAATGAATTTTGTAAACCTAAAAATACTGGAATATAATATGAAGCTGTGCAATATTTTTGCCCTTCCATCATTGTGGTTGCTTGTTTAAATGACTTTAAAATCTGCACATAAGACTCTATTAAATTCCATTCTGCGCCACTGAGATTCGATTTTGAAGCGTGTTTAGAGAGAACTGCACTAACCGCTTCTTTGATTTGAAGTAATCTTGCCAGCATGTCAAACTCTGGGTTCCAGCGTGTTACGACGTTTTGAATCAATACAAGAGGAGTATTATTTGGATAAATTGATTCTTGCATGCGTTGTAAGCTCTCTTTAGCCGTACTTGATTTTTTAAAGAAACCAACAGTTTGCCTACATTTTTTAATTGAATTGTTCAATTCTTCATCCATCTCTATATCATCTTTTATTACAAGTTGTAATATCTGTGCAAAACAAGGGATGCTTGTCCAAGTTTCTTCGGATTGTATTTCACGAATCATGTTACGAGCATTATCAGTCACAAAAACTTTTTTAAGCGATTCACTTATGCGCCAATCGTAAACGATTGATTTTAAAGCTAAACATAAATGATAGCTTGTATGGCTCTCTTTAATAACTCTAACTCTAGTATAATTTTTTAGCTTGTAATCCAAAGTTATATAGTCAATCATTAAAGATAGATAGAGTCGTGAAGGTTACAGAAGCGAGATCTAAAACGGTACACGCATAATTAATATTTATTATTACTTAACAAAATAATTTATATGTTATATTGCCGAATTTCGTTTGTAAGAATTTCAGAAACTTATCTACTACAAATGAAACAGCTAAAAATCTAGAAAAGTTATTTAGATAATAACTAGTGACGAAAAAATGTGTTTTTAGGCACGACCGTGACACGGAAGTGCCTTATAGTTTTGTGTGCGAAAAATATGTGAGATGCTATATCTCACGCAATTATCGACCGATCGGGCTGAAATTTTAGGAGATATCTCCACTTACACAAACGAGAAAACTTTTTTTTTCCCGATCCTCTACATCGTTTTGAAATTCGGGCACAAATTGATCGATTTCTACGCGTATTTTTGAATAAAAATTTTCTACTTACTCGATTATATCTGAGAGACTTTAATCAACCGGGCTAAAAAATTGTGTGCGAACTCTCCTCATCATAACAGTAAGGCGCCGAAATTATTTTAGGCTTGATTTTTTTTGGCTCTAATTCAAATTCTAAGCATTCTACAAAAAAAAAAAAAAAAAAAAAAAAATAAATTGGAAAAGTTGTAGATATTTGAAAAATACATCTTTTGCTTCCTTCCTAAGGAAGCCTAGTAATAGTAATTTTTTGAGTTTGTGTTAAAACATGTAGGAAGTGTGTTTTGAGGTATTTTTAGTCGAAAAATAGTGTTTTTAGAAAATGTCCGTATGTGTGTGTGTGTGTGTGTGTGTGTGTGTGTGTGTGTGTGTGTGTTCGTTCGTCGGCATCTGTATCTCAGCTTCTACTCAGTGGATTTTAATCCATCAATTCTCATTTTCTTTGTTTTTACTGGTACATAGTGGGGAAAAAATCTATTTTTACATTTTGTTGACGCGTTTTTTTTTAAGTGATTTTTTAGTTTTTAGATTCCAGTTTTTTCTAATAAAGTTATTGAAAAAGTTAATAAAAGTAAATTGCTTAATATGTACATGAAAGAGAATAAAATTACCTATCTTTCTACAGCGGATAATTTATATTATCTTTCGTCGTTCTTTTACTAGTGCAATTTTTTTGAAACCGTTATAACTCGAAAACTAAATGTCGAACCTTTTTAAAAAATATATGATTATTGAAGGTATTTAGAACTATATACCACTTTAATTTTAAGTAATTTTATGGGGCATCATTTTTCTATGGGACGCGATAACTGGAGTAACGAGGCAATAATCGAGTTGAAAATTTGGATTTAATTAGCATTATATAGTATCTTGATCCCTATCTTTGGGCATTTTATGAAACCAATCGGTTTCAAAGATATTAAGCTTCAAAATTTTTTTTTGGTCACCCTGTATCCTATGAGTCGTTCTTTCTACGTGACGCGATAACTGGAGTAAAAAGGCAATAATCAATTTAAAATTGTGGATTTAGTTAGCATTATATAGCACCTTAATCCCTTTCTTTAGATTTTTTAAAATACCAGTTAGTTTCAAATATATAAGGCTTCAAAATTTCGTTTTCTCACCCTGTATACTTTATATAACTCAAAACTGCATCGTTTTGATCTCAGCTTCTATTTAATTGATTTTTCGTCACACAAGCACGATTTTCGTGTTTTTCCGACCTCTTAAGCGGGACTAAAGTCGGTTTTCCAGACCGGAAGGCAAAAAAAAATTTAGCGGGTAATAAAAATCGAAAAGTGCAACTTTCTGAAACCGTTATAACTCGAAAACTAAATGACGAACCTTCCTAAAAAAATATATGATTATTGAATGTAATTAGAACTATATACCACTTTAATTTTAAGTCATTTAATGGGGCATATCTGGAAAAAAACATCAAAAATTGAAAATGCGAACACCTGGCATTTGGGTTTGCGAATGAGATTTATTTAGATGTTATGTTAGGAGAAGCTATTAGTTACGGTAACTTGATCACTGTTTTTTATTACTTTTTAGGAGTAAAAATATATTTACTTGACATGTTACCTAAGTATTTATTTATACTATCCGGAAATAAGTATTTTATGTTTCAGTATGTAGTTTAAGTGTGCATTATTCTTGTGTTCTGAGGTGACACTTGTAACGAGACGCAAGTCTCGCACATGAAACAGGTAAACGCGGCCCCGCGTCAATCAGCTGACGTCAGCGAGCGCGCGCGCGCAGCGAACAAAGGCGAGTCCGCACGAAGCGAAATGAGCGCGCGCGCGCACCAACCGAAAGGCCAGTCCGCACGAGCGCGAGAGTCTACTAGCAACTCAGCAGTGACGCACCAGGCGGCGCGAGCGGCGCGCCGCGAACACACCTATATAAAGCGGGCCGCGCGGCGCAGCGGACAGTTCTACTTGAGCTTAACTCCTGGCGGCATCGTGAGCACACGTTACCGCAAGGAATGGCCAGAGATAGACCGACGCCGACGACGTCAGTAGCTAAACAAGGCGGGTTCTGCCTCCCCCCACCACTCGACACTTCGACTCACCTGTGCAGGTGAGAGTAGGCCCCGCCCCCATCGAATGTTCTAGAAGCTTCGACGCATTATGTCATCAGCACACCTGTAAGACTCAGTCGGTAAGGTAGAGCAACCAGGTGTGCATCTGTGGAACGGGGCACCAGGAGTCAACTGCTGGAAGGGGAGTGTTCAGGTAGCATACGTCGTTCAGAGGCGGCACTTATGCGGGCATACTCCGAGCGGTATACTCCTGGCACCGTGCTGTCTCCAGGAGTCCGTTCAATGTCAGGAGACAACATGTAGGATTATTCGAGAAAGACTGCGGCGAGACTGACGTCAGCGAGGTGAGAATCGGCTGTGGCGGGGAGGCAGCGGCGCTGGAGGCAGTATACTCCGGGCGGCATACTCCAGGAAGCTTACTCCTGACAGCGAGCTTTGTCCGCTGCTCAAGGTCAGCATCTCTATGCAAGAAAGTTCTAGTAGATGCAGAGCATATAGCGAGGCTGACGTCAGCGAGCATACATCTTTCGGCGTGAGTCGCGCGGTGGCGAGATAGCGCGGATCAGGTTACACCTGTTGTTCTTTTTGCGAGTGAATATACGCATCTTCTTACTGCAATATAGCTGTTGCGTGCTCTGTGCGATAAAATTCTCTTAGAGATCTCTCAAAAGAGGGCGTATTGCCGTGATAAAATTTTTTCAATAACAATGCATTCCTGTGTGCGCAGTTTACTTTGAATGCTAATTTATGGTGTGGGCAGAGTGGCTCTCACTGCATCAATAGCTGCTGCGTATTATCAGCAGCTCTTTCTCTCTCTCTCTCTCTCTCTCTCTCTCTCTCTCTCTCTCTCTCTCTCCACAATAACGTTATAGCTGCGTATCCTATGGAACTTGTTTACAGCCGAGTACGTGCATTTTCTATGAATTAGCTTGATGAGTTTGTATCGCAGCGGCTAATATCAAAGGGCTTCTAGTTTCAAGACGATTTATTTTTTCTATGAATTATTACGTATATTAAATATAGCTACATGCTGATCATGATGTACAACCAGTCAGGGGTGTCAGATTGCTCTAGAAAATTTGCCTGTAATGTTTGGCTCATGTAGATACGTAAGATGATTCATTTTCTATGAATTATTTTTTTCTGCACACTAAGTGCGTATAACTTGTTTATTAGAAATAATACACTAGCTTCCAACTCTATATAATGGGTTAGACTTGCTACTTTGATTTAGTATGAAACCCTACTTTACCCAATACACTAAGCAAAAATGTCAGCGCTCGATTGTTAGAAGACTGTCAACATTTTTCTAGAAGCTTACACACTTCTATCACGCTCACCTACTCATTTAGAGGAAGTTGAAAAATGGATAAAACTTACTACTACAAATTTGAAAATATTGAGACAATTGTTACATAAACGTAATACAAATATTCATGAGAAACAAAGTTTTTATACACTATTTCTCTTATAAAAAGTGTCCAGATAAAACTAAAATATTTATTGAAAAGTGGTGAAGGACTACAAAGACGTGAAATAAGAAGTGATCGTGTAAAGTGGCAAGATTTAGAAAGTTGTTTTAATGATCGTATAAGATCAGGAGTAGTTACAAATTTGAAAAACTTGGATTTGACTGCTTTTTTGAAAGACGCTAAAGCTTTATTCAAACCTCGAATAAAATAAAGAACATGCTTAAAAAAGAAGAGGCCCTCAAAGAATACGTAATATTGGCTGCTTAATTTATTATAAAAAATGCTGACGAAGAAATAGCTGAAATAAAGTATTTTAATACAAAAGCTGATGCAATTTGGCTGACATCTGTGACAGGTATGAAAAGCAGTGTAGTTGATAAGACAATTACTTTTGACGATTATGTTGAGTGTTAAAAAGATTATTCTACACAGTATAGACAGCAATGCATCATAAGATCGAAACCTGATAGAGTGCAAACTATTAAACAAACGAAGCTAGCATTAAGCCCCTACGATGACAAGCGGTATTTAATTCCAGGAAAAACGGATACGCTTCCTTGGGGGCATTATCAAATACCAAAGGATGATATATAAAAATGTCATAAATATTGTAAAATAAATTTATTTTCATATAGCCATTACAAATCTGATTTATTTATCCAACTATTATGTGTATTATCGAATCCTAACCATTTTACATAAAGCTGATTTGCACGCTTTTTCAAAACTTTCTCCACAAGATAAATATCTGGATATTTGGCTTTGAGAAGTTCCTGCTCATAGAAACCGCCAGCAATGGGTTAATCTTGATAGTCTTTCAGCTTGTACGTCAGCACTGGATACGTTGGCACAACTTGATCAATGGTGAAAATCTCTGTCGACCAGTTGGGTATATAACCCTTCTCAAATACTTGTTTCATTTTGCTCACTCGCACCTTATCCCCAACCTTGAATTTAGATTTTTGTCTGCTTTCTTGGCGAGAGAAAAGTTTAAGGCCTTTAGCTTCATTCTCCTTTCTAACATCTTTAGGCTTTATCCTAATGGTGCGGTGTTTGCTATTATTGTACTCTGCCAGTAAATCAGGTAAGATATCGAGCCATTTATAATTGCCCCGTAAACTAAATTGTATCCACATTTTATTATTGAGTGTACGATTAAAACGCTCAAAGATGGAAGCTTTAAGGTTGCTGTATGCTAAGTATAGATTAAGCCATATTTTTTCATGAGGCTTTCAAACGAGGAGTTGTAAAATTCTTTACCTCGATCGGTATGCAAGTTCTTTGGCACACGACCCTGTTGCAGAATAGACTTCATTGCTGCTGCAACTTCGTTTACAGTTTTCTGCTTTAAAGGTATGGCCCAAGCGTACTTTGAGAAGACATCGATAACTATCAGCAGGTACTTGTAGCATTTGTTCTCTTGTACATAAGGCTGCATCTCCTCGAGATCAGCTTGCCAGATCTTATCCAAGCCACGCATTATGAACCGTTGACGCTGATAATTACGCCAAGCTGGTTTATGAAGTTCCTCTACTAGTCTCCCTTTTGATGCGTCATTATTATTCTGAGAATTTTTAAGCACAATCTCATACAATTCACTAATAGCTAAATCTATTTAGCTATTACCAAATGTTTTGGAATGTTAGCGTATGACTGACAGAGATAAAAACAGTCTACGTTTTTATGTCTTCCCATGTAAAAGAAAGCCCTGATGTTGTCTTGTTTCTCACAGGCGACGTCATCGAAAACCATAACTGAATCAGGGAGTACCTCGTCAGGACACAACTGTATCATGTTCACTGTAGGGGAAGTACTGTATACCAGGCAGAGTGCCAGAATGTAACGAGAGATCGAGCCTAAGGACCGTTGAGTGGAATCGCAGACGTTAACAAGAGCAGCTGACCAACCTAAATATATACTGCCACGTGAAAGCGTGTAGATATTAACGATCAGCATCTGCCACAGGACGATCCGAATTGTAAGTCCTTAATTACGTAAATCTACAGCATAAATCTATTGAATAAGTAACAAAGCAAACCAGATAAGTTTTCATAATAATAATCAAACCAAGTCAAAACCACCATAAACTATAACATCTATGTCTGTTACATCTGTGTTCAAGTGCTTGGCCAATAAACAACCACATTACAAATAGTTGAAATTAGACGTGTTCTGAATCATAATAAATATCCCTAATTAACCCGAGTACTGCACAAAGCGGGACAATCTCCAAAAAGGTAAGAGATACTGGAACAACAGAAGCAGAAGCGGACAGACGAGCGTCCGCACGTGAGTAAAAACGTACCCAACACCGTCCGCAGATTGAAGCGCCCACACGCACCGTCGAACCTCCGACCAAGCCTAAATAGCAGAGAGACTACCGTCCGCACACGAGAGTGACCGCGCAAGTCCCACTGCCGCGATAGTCACGTGTTTACTTGTCCGCGTTAGATTATTAGATTCAACATACCTCAAGTAACAATAAAGCTCTCGAGCTTATGCTAGTTCTTATATAAATAAAGAATAATTTGTAGAACTTGCGCAGCCGGTCCTTATATGAAGTACGGTCTTTACAAATACAAGCGAAGGCTTACGTTGTCGTTTTGGTTTAGGCTTCTTACTGTCCTCCGGCTCCTCCATCACCAATTTAAACACTTGATCTAAGTAGCTGATCATGAATCTTATGGTAAACGCAGTAATGGTGATTCGTTAATCTAGCATTTTTTCCTCACTGTATGCCTGTAAGTATCGGTTAATCTCGTCAAACTACTCCCGGACCTGTATCCAGGTGGCAAGCAGCAAGGATATACCGTAAAACTCTTGATTCAGTCGAACAACAGGGTCAAAGTCGCCAGAGCCGACGGAAGTCTTTTCCAGACCTACGTGAATAACTTTCCCGTAGGAGTTGTTAAAGTCAAACACCATTGCCAGAATTTAATGGCAGCGATACTTGCTGACCTGAGTCTCCTGGGCCTGACTATCAGCGTACTATCTCTTCTGTCCAGCCATCTTCTCCTTTTTCTTTCTTCCGAGAACAAAGTTTCTTACTTGTTTTTATGGGTGAGAGAGAACTGTGGTCTCTGTGCTGCAACGTCTCCATCTTATATTTAAAATCTATGGTTTTGGTGCGGTTAGTGAGAGTAATCAGAACCGACCTCTCTGGTGGTGGAAGACTAATAGAATCACTAATTCTGTAGTGTAGAGTGAATAGAATTCTGCTGTGGTGACATATTTGGACGCGAACGCAAGCTAAAATATCTTGTTACGCCGTCGTTTCACATAACATTTTTACAATACTAGCAAAATTCAACGCGCGCTTCAAGCGTTTAATTTTTTAAGGTTAAAGTTTGAAATTGTAACTATATTCAGACCAGATATTTATTTTTGAGCCTATCAAATTGCTGTATTAACGGCTTCAAAACATCCGGTCATCACTATTTTAAGAGAGGATTGCATTACAACTTGTTAGCAAATTTTTCTGCTATCTGATAATTTTTTCTCAAGTTTGATAAGAAGTTTTTGAGAAATCGTTGCATACACAAACCATTAATCATATAATATAGAAACATGATGCAATATTTGCCACGAGTATCAGAAAAACTGCTTCATAATCAAATATTATTCTACCTTATATACTCTTACAATTTCTCTGGATTCGGCTTACGTGATCGGGAATATATGGCGATTTGCCAAAACTATTAAAATACCATCCAACACCATTCTCGGACACATATATTTCCACCCAATGCGAACCACGTCACTTGTGACTCTCCGTATTGAACACAAAGCTACATACATTTTACCCACGTTATCAGACTTCGATCTGCCCGATACACTCCAACCGCATGAAATTTCATTTTTCGCAACTTCTGGAGAATATCCAGTTGCATGGTTCCTGGCGATGCATGGTTCATCGCCAAGAACACTTTAAATTATAGATTTGTTAGTTTTCTGAGGCGAAAATCAAGGATTTTTAAATAGATTTTTCTCGATCAAAAATATTATATTTATAGATTTAAACTTCATAACATATTGAAACGCTCCGACTAAGCTTTATATTTTTAGGCACGACCGCGACACGGAAGTGCCTTATAGTTTCGTGTGCGAAAAATGTGTGAGATGCGATATCTCACGCAGTTTTCGACCGATCGGGCTGAAATTTTAGGAGGAGTCTCCTCTCGCAAAACCTAAAAAACTATTTTATTTGTATCCCGATCTTCTACGTAATTTTAAAATGCGAGCAAAATTTGTTCGATTTTTACGCGTATTTTTACATAAAAATTTTGGTGTTACACGATTATCTCTGAGAGACTTTAGTCGATCAGGTTATAACTTTGTGTGCAAACTCCCCTTACCACCAGAACCTGATGGTTCTATTTTTAGCTTAATCCCGCACATGTGCGCAGAATGCGGCCACCTCCAAAAATCGCTAAAAACGGTTTTTTGGCTCTCGAATTCTAAGCATTCTGCAAAAAAAAGTTAAATAGAAAAGTTGTAGATCTTTGAAAAATACAACTTTTTCTCATTAACATAATCATGAAAATGCTTATAACTCAAATTTACAGCCCAAAATCGATTTTTTATAGCTTAAAAACCAATGACTTACAATAAAACTTTGAGGCTTTAAGTTTTACATAAAAATGTTAAATGTAAAAGTTACAGATATTTTGAAAACACAACTTTTTATCGTGGCAAACATTTTTTTAAAATACTTTTTGACATACAACAACCCTATAAGCGATTTTTTTATATATAGATTCAATAATAACTTCGGTGCAACATGCCACATCTAACCCAAATATTTTCAGAAATTTTCCTATGTTGTTAAAAGCTGAAATTTATATTTTGGCCTTTTTCTCGTACATACATAGATGATTAAACCACTTTTTAAATTAAATTATAAGAAATGCGTTATTTACAAAATAATTAATCGCCGAATACAAACTATGCTGAATTCCTAAACAATCAATTTTCTAATTGAAATCCTACAAACAAAATATTGTCCTTTTGAAAACTGCGCTACAGCAGTGTTGTATTATTTATCTGAAATTACAATAAAATAAAATTAAAATAAGGTTTATTTTAAGAATAGGTCTACAAACAAAAATAAATAATTGATACAAATACAAGTAAGTTGCCAATTTTCCAGTAGTTTTGATGGCTGTTAAAAGAATACCAATCAGCACTTGGCCACAATGTTGAGAAACTAGAAAAAAAAAAACATTAGAAATTTATACTCACAAATAATTATTCAAATCACTGATCTTACCTGATAAAAATACTCATCCATCAATATAGCAGTATAGTAGTAGTATAGTAGTGCACGAGTCTTAAATGAAGTTACGTTCCAATCCAAGATTTTGATAGCTCAGTTATCAGCACCATCAGTATCCTTAGTTTGATTCTGGTAGACGCAGTAGACCATAATCCAACAAATGCAGAATTGTTTATACACCTAGACATACAGAAAAATATTACAAAATCATACTCATAAATAATTATTGAGAGATTCAGACCACTGATCTCTGCTTAAAATTTAAAACAAGGCAGCTTTTAAGTATGTATACCGTCAAACAACATGTTTTAGTAACATAGTTCATATTTACAAACAAAAGATTATCATCATGAACACTGAAAATATATCTTGCGGATATGCAAGCCATAAGAAATCTTTTGACTAAACTTATTCAGGGGACAAAGCGTTTTAAGTTAAAACTTATTGAAGATACAATATCAATTTAATATACAGTTCAAGTTTATTGTAATATTTTTTAAATTACTTTGTCAGATTGTATAAATCCATATCTAGATTCGTATTAAAGTAGTTCAATTATCCAAGAATGCCAACCAACACTCCAGGACAGCATCAATTCAGTTGCGAGATCGTCTCAAGAGGGTTCAAGCAGCTGATAACGCCAACTAGGACTGCCGGATAGTGGAAATAGAGCTCCAGGATCATTCGCAGGTGGTTGAGCCAGCTAGAAACGCCAACCAGCACTGCCCGAAAGCTCAAATATAGTTCCAAGGTTGTCTCCGGGTGATTACATCAGCCAGAGACGCCAAGCAGCACAACCAGATAAGATAAATCCAGCTCCAGGGTTGTATTGAGGCTGTAGAAGTACCTAGAAACGCCAACCAGCACCACCGCAGAGAGAGAGAGAGAGAGAGAGAGAGAGAGAGAGAGAGAGAGAGAGGGGGGGGGGGGGAGAGAGAGAAAGAGAGAGAGAGAGAGAGAGAAAGAAAGTGAATCCAGTCCAGGGTGATCTTGGAAGGCATCGGAATTACAACACTGATGTGACTCTAAAAAACAGATCACAAAATCACACTGATTATACTGCACATAACACAATAGATATTTGTTGTAAATATAATGAACAAAAACAAAGGAAAACTAGTCGTAGATCTTATGAATCTTCATACAGACAGCATCTTGGAAGAAGAATGTATCAGCACATCAACAGAATGAGCAGCAGCCACAGGAGTAGTCCAAAAAACAAGGGATAACCTCCAAGCAAAAACTCAAGTTTCTTGTTGGAGCTAATATACTACAGCACTATACTGCAGCTTTCTATACTGCAACACTCCTTGATGAACTGACACTCACACATCGAATTCTCGGTGCCATTCCGGGTGCATCACTTTTGAATACTTTTTGCACTGTCTTCCAAAGCAAGAACCGCAAGCAGCTGATCTGCGAGCGGAATCACGGTAAGCAAAGATTGCTTGAAAACAGGCACCATAGCAGCATTTCAGTTCTGATTTTTAAATTACTTATAACAGTGTCACATCACGACGTTGTTGCCGTTTTTCACTATGCAACTCACTTATAATATCGCCGAAAAGACATTGCGGTTAGCGGAGGCCGGAAGGCTGCTTCAAAACGTCATCACACATGGGCATGTCGCTAACCGGTCGTCAGATCGATGCGCACAATGTATACGCAGTGGTCGAGCTCGCTGCCTCGCTTCGACAGAGCCAACGAACAGCTGTTCGGTTTTGCTCAGCTGATATAATAAAACTAATACTTTTTCTGTTCAAATTATGCAATAAACTATCCTTGCACGAAATTCATGACTTTTTAAGAATGGGATGGAATTCGGTTTGTTAAGCGTGACGTTACAGCTTCCATATAAAAACCAATGTGTATTTTCCACCAAATAGGATAGTTCCGAATTGTGATACCTTATGGAATTTCGCGCGTATAATTTGAATTAAAGAACTATAAAAAGATAATTTTTTTAACTTTACGGAATAATAATGGGTTTTCAATCATATTTAAAATAAATTTCGTTGCGTATGTTTTTTCAGATAGCGAGCGCTCAGTACGAGCACCGGCGGGTATGGCGAGCGTCGGGCGGCAAGGCGAGCGCGAAGCGCGAGCGTCAGCGGTCGTGCCTTGTACGCAAAACGCATCGCGAAGCAGGATTCCATCAAAATCTTTGATGGAATCCGGGGCAATGTCTTCTCGATTGTCCGAAACTCCTGTTGTTTCCAATTCTTCAAAAACTTCGTCCAGGTTGACTTCTTGGCTTGGTTGCGCAGGTAGAATACGCTTAACTGCCGTTAAAGTGGAATTGATGCCCTCTTGAATCGCATCAATTTCTGCTTTGACTTTTTCGATGTTGTCTTCCAGCTTCTTCATTTTTCTTTGCCGTTCTTCTTGCTTTGATTGACATCAAGCTCCTCTTCCTGGTTGGTTTAGGGATCCTTGTTGAATCCAGAGTCTGAGTGCCGATGGAGTTGATGAGTGGCCTCTTGTAGAAGTAGAATCCCTTCTTTTATCGTTTCGTCCCAGGAATCCAGCGGGAGGAAGAGCCTTTAATGATCCTTAGAGTCGAAAACTTCTTCTTAAAGAATCTCGAGTGAATCATCCTTAGCTGAAGAAGAGTCTCGTTCACCTGGGTACTGGCGTCGCACCGTCCAAAAAGCTCAGTTTGCGTTCCCGTCGACGTCATCCTTCTAGAACAGCTTCTCGAGAACTGATTGACAACCCTTATTTTGCATCCCTTTTACACTCTTTCCCGAGAAAAACTAACTTTAAGGCGAAAAATCGCGAGTCTTTCTCCGACGTCCGCGCTTTTAATTTTCAAATCAGAATGTTTTCACACTTTTTAACGAAGGTTTTCTTAAGTAATGTCTTAAATCGTTCGCATGATATCTACCTCTCTCTTTCTTATTCTCCTCGTTAATTAATAAATATGTACAATTTGAAATCTTTTTTACAATTTCCTATGGACCTTGATAAATTGAAAAGAACTTGGAGATTTTTTTATTCTCTAAATCTGATACATTATTCGCTTTTACGAGAACTTTGTCACCGATATTGAACTCAAAGGAAAAAGATTTCTTTTTTAAATTATATTTCTCTGTGCGTTTCTTTGCTTTAGATATAATTCTTTCACGGGCAAGATAAATCTTTTGTTTGCGAGGAATTTCGTTTTCAAAATTATTCGGATTTATCCAATTTTGCCAAGCTCTTTTAGGCTTAATACCCATATGTAACTCGATTGAAGTAAAATTAGTAGTTTTATGATAAGTTTAATTAATTATAGTATTGATATAACCGACCCAACCTGAGTGTTTTTCGCTGGTAAAGGTACGAAAAAATCGTCCAAGTTCTTTATTTACACGCTCAACAATATTACTCTGATGATGTCTTATTGACGAAAAAACTAAATCAATATTATTTTCTTTAAGCTTATTTATCCACGCTTTCGCAGTAAATTGTGTATCATGATCACATGAAATTTGTTTTGGTTTGTTGTAACATAAAATATAATCGTTGAAAATTTTCTTAATGGCCGCTATACAAGTTTGTTTTCGCAATGAATATAAAACAACAAATTTTGAAAACGCATCAATCGTAACTAAAATATATTTCATACCGCCTCGTCCTGTAGGTAAAGAACCGTAAAAATCGATTGACAACAAATTATTTGGTGCCTCTGGAATAATCGATTCTATTGGGGCTGCGCAAGGACGATTTGAAGTTTTGTTATGATTTCCTAGTTAAATAAAAAAGTTAATGCTTTATGATCCGTTTTTACATAAATTTTTGCAGTTCGCGAATAAGTACTCAATTTTTGTAGACTCCAAACTACTGCAAGTAATTCTTTTTTCGTAGTAAAATATGTAAGTTCAGCCAATCTTAGAGTTTGACTAATGTAAATTATGACGCGTTCGTCTCCGTTATTATCGATTTGTGAAAGTGTACCGGCGATAGCAAAATCCGATGCATCATAACGTAAAATGTACGGTTTAGACGGATCAGGATACGCAAGACAAACATCTTTTTCGACAAGTGTTTTTATTCGCTCGAAAGCTATTTGATGTCCACTCCCATCAGTTCTTTTGTTTATCCTTTTTTAATATTTCTAATAAAGGCAATAGCTCATTTGCGTGATTTTTAGTTAATTTTGCGTAAAAGTTTATTGTATCAAGAAAAGCTTGTGGCTTGATTCCTGTAGTCAAGAGAATAAAACCCAAGAACTTTGTTTCTTTTTAAAAAAATTCTGTTTTTGTAAAGTTTAAAGTAAAGTTTCATTTAATTAAGTTTTGGAATAATTTTTCTAAATGTTCAAAGTGTTCTGTTTCACTTTTTGATACACATAGAAAGTCATCTACGAATTTTAAAATGAATTCTCCAACGAAAGTAAACATTCAGGAAGGAAAGTTTGAAGGTCCGTCTTGGACGATTAATTTAAAATTGAAAAAGTTTTAAGGATTCAATCCGAATATTGAAGAATTTCGGGAGAATGATCACGGTGTGTGCTTGAAAGATTGCGAGATATGAAAGGTAGCAAAATAACAGACCGAAATAGACAAGGAAATGGCCTACCCAGTAAAGCATAAGTTGACGCCGCTGAGTGTATCGACGAGTTCGTAGCAAAGTGTCGAAATATATGCGAAAGGACGAAAAATTCTGTTGTTTAGATTGCGATCAAGGCACTGAATTTACCAGCGGAAAGACCAAGGAGGTATTGGACAAATATGGTGTGGAACTGAGAACTGTTAGCCTATACACACCGCAGCTAAACGGCATCGCGGAACGCTACGAACAAACAATTTAGAAAAACACAAGATGTATGATTCAAGATTGCCAGTAAATCGACGCCTGAGTGGAATATGAGCGTATCTCGGAACCCGCTCCGAGAAGGGCGTATCTCGGAAACCGCTCCGAGAAGGGCGTATCTTGGAAACCGGTCCGAGAAGGGCGCATTTCTGAACCCGCTCCGAGAAGGGCGCATCTTGGAAACCGATCCGAGAAGGGCGCATCTCGGAAACCGCTCCGAGAAGGACGCATCTCAGTACCCGGTCCGAGAAGGGCGTATCTCGGGATCCGCTTCGAGACGGGCGTATTTCGGGAGCGGTATACTTTCCTCAAATTTTGTAGTGGCAGCCCTGCAAATATTTATAATGCGTTGCAGTTAAAAATTCCGAAAAAATTTGGAGTCGACTCCAAGCTGTCACGCGTCGTATATATTGAGTAACTATAATAAATGTCAAACAATACTCAATAGACCGACAGTTATTTTATATATTATTTAAAACGATATTTTTATAATATAAAACTCACCTGCACCTGTTTGGGCGATGGCTCTCCCTAATGAAAAAATTCAAACAATACTCAATAATACATAAGTATAAAATAATAATACTTAATATTAATACTTAATAATAATATAATAAAGTCAATAATTGCCTGACAGTACTTCGTGGTAGGTAGTGGCCTTGCAACTTTTTCCTCTCCTTTTAGCGAAGGATTCGATTTTAATTGTGACGAATAAATGCATCGGAAAGTTATATCCTTTGACACAAGTAAGCAAAAGTAAAATCTCACTCGACAAGGAGAAAAGAAATGATTTGCGAAAAATGTGCTACGTTGACAAAGTGATTCCTCAAGAATTTCATTCATTTTATGAATTAGTAATGAAATAAGTTCATTTTGTTGCCATCCCTGAATTTTTATAAATATTTTTTTAATTATAATAATTAAATTGAAAAAAATTGTATTATTTTGTTTTCTTCTCATGTTATACATATTATTATTTGTTTTTACATAAAATTATTCAATATAAAACATATATATATATATATATATATTTCTTCTTTCTATATTTGTCTTGTACAATATTTTTTTATGAAATTATCCAAAATGATACCCTTAAACCTAATGTATCTACTAATGTATCGTGAGCTGGTAGCCCTACTGAAAAAAATCGCTCGATTTTCGCGCAATTTTTTCAGTAGGGAGAGCCATCGCCCAAACAGGTGCAGGTGAGTTTTATATTACAAAAATATCGTTTTAAATAATATATAAAATAACTGTCGGTCTATTGAGTATTGTTTGACATTTATTATAGTTACTCAATATGTACGACGTGTGACAGCTTGGAGTCGACTCCAAATTTTTTCGGAATTTTTAACTGCGTTTATTTGGTAGAAAACGCATTATAAATATTTGCAGGGCTGCCACTACAAAATTTGAGGAAAGAAAACCGCTCCCGAAATACACCCGTCTCGAAGCGGATCCCGAGATACGCCCTTCTCGGAGCGGTTTCCGAGATGCGCCCTTCTCGGATCAGTTTCCAAGCTGCGCCCTTCTCGAAGCGGGTTCCGAGATACGCCCTTCTCGGACCGGTTTCCAAGATGCGCCCTTCTCGGAGCGTGTTCAGAGATGCGCCCTTCTCGGAGCGGGTTCAGAGATGCGCCCTTCTCGGACCGGTTTCGAAGATACGCCCTTCTCGGAGCGGTTTCCGAGATACGCCCTTCTCGGAGCGGGTTCCGAAATACGCCCATATTCCACTCAGGCGTCGAAATGCCTAGGATCTATCGTTGAAAGCTATGGTTACTTACTTCTGAATCCAGAAGACGGTAAAGTGTACGAAAGTCGAAACGTGCTATTTATCGAAAGCAAAGTCTTCGGAAATGTCTACAAGCCCGAAGATTTAAAAATTGGACAATAACTAATTACACTCTGAACAAAAAAACTTGGTTATTTGAATTCGAAGAAGAAAGCTCAGATCAACCGGAAGAAGTGGTACCAGTACACAAGAAGAGAGGCAGAACTCGAAAGGAGATCAAAAAGTTAGCAGCAAAGTCAAACCCAAAGGTGATACATAGACCAGTTACTCGAAAGTAGACACAGAGTAAAGACGCTGCACCTGCAGACGATACATAGGATGAAATCGAAGCCCTGAGTGCATATGGCTTATATGCGTTGCTGACTGCTATTAACGGGGATACGAAATCCTATTGAGAAGCAGTGTCATCGCCAGAGGCCGACGGATGGCAAGAAGCCATAAGTAAGAAAAGAGAAGCACTACAGAAAAACCAAGTGTATGAAGTGGTCATTAGAATGTGCAAAGATGGAAAAAAACTGAACATCTTGGACTCAAGATTAGTTTGCAAACGTAAAGACAACGGAACCGAATACCCAGATGACAAGGCAAGAATGGTTATAAGAGGATTCAAGGATTCAAATATTCACGACTTCTGTGAAACATACGCACCTGTTTCACACCTTGCATTGGTAGAACCAGATCTGGCCTACACAGTGAACGTTCTAAGTAATCATCAGCAGAATCCGACCAAAAATGAATGGAAAATGGTTACCAGGATATTCAAGTATATCGCCTACTCTGCAAGTTGGCAACTGACGTACAAAGGCTTAAAAGAGGGAATAGAATCCTTCTCAGACGCAAGCTTTGGCTTATGTAGTCCTGTCAACATGCCAAGACAAATATATGGCTATGATGTTTGCAGAGAGTCAATCAACATGCGCTTATCACTGAAAGTAATCCCAGGTATGATGTACTTTCCATTCACCTTGTGGTGCGATAACAAAGCAGCAATAGCTTGCACAAACATAAACAATGTGCCCAATTCGGTTATGTAAAAATAGAATTGATTGAATCAAAGGAGCAAAGAGCCGACATTTTTACTAAGTCTTTGCCCTCTGATAGCCATAATAGACTAACCAAACTACTACTGGGAAATTGACATACTTTTCATGTTACAGATTAACTCCACAGAGATGACCGTACGCAGAGGCGCAATGAAAGACAACCCAGCGGTGCACCTAAGAGAGACTTGACGATGTCGAGTGTGATCGGGAGGAAGTGTTGGAATATATGCGCTAACACCCGAAATCTAGCTGACCCGCAACGACGCGATGCAGCAGTGTTATAAGTAGTTTTAAAATCAGGCAACTGCTATGGTGCCTGTTTGTGTTTTCAAGCAACGTCTGCTCACCGCGATCCCACTTGCGTATCAGCTGCTCGCGATTCTTGATTTTTAAGAAAGTGCAAAAAATATTTAAAAGTGATGCACCCAGAAGGTACCGACGATGCAATATGTTAGTGTCAGTCCATCAAAGAATGCTGCAATATAAGAAGATACGTAACTCCAGCAAGTAACTTGAGTTTTTGCTTAGAGGTTATTATCTTTTCTACTTGTGACTACTCTGCTGCCGCTCCTGCTGATTCTATTGCTGTGCTGATATATTATTCTTGTTAGATGCTGTCTAGGTGACGATTCACTATCACACAGATCCACAAAATGTATGTGTTCGTGCAGTGACTATGTGATTGTGTGATCAGTTTTTAGAGTTTAATCAGTGTTGTGATTCTGATGTCTCCTACTGATAGCTATATGGAATTGGTTTCAGAGGACAAACATAATTTACTATTTATCCTTGTTCAATTTCAATTTGACCATGCAAGTACTACCCTAGCACTAATTCGCACTATCTAGGCAGTGCAGACTAGCGTTGCTGGCTTCTTGAAACACCTTGCTGGAGCTGATTTACACTATTTAAGCAGTGCAGGCTGGCGTTGCTGACTTTTGCAACTACATCAAGATGACCCTGGAGCTAGATTTCCTCTCCCTGTGATGTAGTTACCTGAACCACCTGAAATTGACCATGGACCTGTATACTTGCTTTTTGACAGTCCTGGTTGGCTGCAGCAACAGTTTCTGGCTGCTCAAACCATGTCGAGATGATCTTGGAGTTAAATTCATGCTTGCTGGGAGTATTGATTGATGTTATTGAATACTTCAACCACTTTATTGCGGCTCTGGAGATGGATTTGTATTATTCGACATAATAATATACAAAAAATTACAATGACTCGTACTGTATGTTTAATTAACATTAAATCTTTAATAGGTTTTGATTTAAAATACTTTATACATGTTCTTCGTTTTTTAAATAGATATCTCTTATCGCTTACGGGTACCTTATCAGTGATTATCAATATACTGCTAGTTTTCTGTTTGTAAATATAAACTATGTGAAAAAAGTTTGCAACATATTTTCCTGTATGTCTAGGTGTACGAGTAATGCTGCATTTGTTGGCATCATAGTCTACTGCATGCACCGGAGTACAACTGAAGATATTGGTGTTGTTAGTATCTGAACCATCAAAATCTTAAGGTTCGAAGAAAGCTCCAACAAGACTCCGACAACACTGCTTACTACATTGACGGATGAGTTTTTTTATCAGGTAAGATCAGTAAGTTAAATAATTATTTGTTGAAATGTGTTTATAATATGATTTCTTTTATTTTTTAGTGTTTAAGTCATACTACAACTCGATATATTATGATCTGCTGGATGAGAAGCAGTAGGATCAAGGGCATCAGTCATATGCCTGATCATCAATGATAATGGATCTTCGTTAATGTGTAACTTTTAGGTACAATATTTTTTATATAATTTGAATGATTTCATACAATTGATGTAATTTATATTTTTGCTGATGCAGTGAGAGAGTAGATCGTTGATGGTTTTACTTTAAATATTATTTAGGTGTAGAGTTTTTTTTGGTTATAATTTTATTTTTTTTTTAGGTACAAAATGAAACGATACATAATGCCAAGCAGTTGAAGCAAGATATTATATTCTAAAGAGGATATTATTATTTTAAAACAGAAGAATTTTATTAATTAGCGTAGCCAAGATTTACATACTACGTTTTCGTGCCTCAATAATCGTTTCTAGAGTTGTATGTCAAAAAATGTTAAAAAAAATGTTTGATACAGTAAGAAATTGTATTTTGAAAATTTCTACAACTTTTATGTTAAAAATTTCATGTAAAACGTAAATTTGCTGTTTTATGGCAAATGATTGGGTTTTTAGCTCTAAAAATTGATTTTGGGTTATAAACTCGAGTTATAAGCATTATATGATTTGATGTCAATGGAAAAATGTTGTATTTTTAAAGATCTACAACTTTTCCGATTAACTTTTTTTTTGTAGAATGTTTAGAATTTGATTTACAGCTGAACCGTTTTTAGCGATTTTTGGAGGTGACCACATTCTGCGTATACGTGCAGGGTCAAACCCAAAATAAATTTGTCACTTAAGTGTTATGAAAGGAGTTTGCATACAAATTCTTAGCCCGTTTGTAGTAAGTCTTTTGGAGATAATCGTGTAACACCAAAATTTTTATCCAAAAAACACGCGTAAAAATCGAACAAATTGTGCCCACATTTTAAAACGACATAGAGGATCGGGATAAAAGAAAGCGCTGCTCATTCTTTAGCACGTAGTTTCCTTTAACATTATGTATCGCTTTAATATCTAAATTGTTTTGACTTCATATGTAATTCAAAGTTTTTGTACTTATTTGTTTGATGGATGAAATTATTTCAAATCATTAATCATGATGTTCTAACGAAAAGTTCAACATTTAGTTCCCGTGTTATAATAATTACACTGAGAGAAAGATAAGTTTGTTGTAAACATGTACACATGTTAGTAGCAACAATAGCAAATATGATTGTGTATATCATAAAAATATTGTATACTAAACAAAAAAAGTTTCTGTGTCGTTTCTAAGTGGCATTTCTATTTTGTGCTAACCCTATCCATTTCGCGCCGTCCTGCCCGATTTCAGTTAAGTCCGCTTTTACATTGTCCTCCCACCTGCGTCTAGGTCTACCTAGAGGTCGCGACGTATTTGGCTTTCCTTTCATTATACGCGCTGCCGTGCGATCATTTCCCATTCTTGCAACGTGCCCTGCCCATCTTAGTCTTCGCGATTTAATTATTCTGTTTATATTCGGTGACGCGTATAAGTTATGTAGCTCATCGTTGTGCAGTTTCCTCCACTTCCCGGTTTCCTCATCTTTCTTTGGCCCGTATATTTTTCGCAGAACTTTATTTTCGAACACCCTAAAACGGTTTTCCTCTGCTTTAGTGAGCGCCCAAGTTTCGCATCCGTACAAAATTACCGGCATTATTATAGACCTATATATCCTAATTTTTACATTTTTAGACAGCAGTTTTGATTTTAGTAGTTTGTTCACGGCGTAGAAGCAGGCATTACCCGAATGTAGTATCTTATTAATCTCGGCTTTGATTTAAGCATTTAAATTGACTAGTTGTAGTAAATAAAGGTTTCGAAAATTTTGTTACTTCGTTATTGAATTCTATAATTAAATCGGCAACGGTACATCGAATTTGATGTTTTGACATTATTTTCATATCATAAGTGCGACCCTTGGCACCTTCACGCGTGACCTTCTCTGTTACGTGAAAAACCCGAGGGGTTTTTCCGTTGATAAAAATGCTAATTTTTGTGAGAGAGTTTGCGCATCAATTCCCCTGTACAGGGAAATGCTTTTCAAAGTTGGTCTAACTCGAATTTTCTCTTTCTCTTTTTATCATGTATTTTTAATAGTCAAAATTCTTACCTCGATTTTATCCTGTTTTCCAATCAATAAATCTCCCTCGAATGAAGATGGAAGAGTCTCGCTTCGGGCAAATTCGGTTGTTGCACAACAACAATTGAATGTACTCTTATATTTATCTGGTCCAAATCTTTACTTACTTGAAATCAATAACTTCCAAACAAAAAAATAATTAAGCACTCTTATTTATCCGAACAATGGATTTACAACTCGAATTTGAACTTAAAATCTGAAGTGAAATCTATTACCAAAAATCTATAGGTCCGCCGGCTTCAATGCCCGATCACGGAGTGACGAGAAGCTTGGCTTGGGGACGCTCGGAAGTCTTCCGGACCTCCCACGCTGTCCCAAGCTTTATTTCCTCGCCGCTACGTCCCAGCGTCGACGCTTGTTGCACTCATTAGGCCTTACGGGGCCTGGCAACGGTCAAGCGTCGAAACTGCAATCGCAGCATCGCACGCGCGCAAGCAGTCATCGGCGGGGAAGGTGTTTAGCTTAGCGAGATTCTTGGTTACTTGATATTTTAGTGGCCTTGAATACTCGCTATGCTTTTTGTATGTGGAACTTTCTCGAAGCTATATTCGAAATAGAATCTCGAATAATAGCCACGGGAAAGTTGTCACATAACATCCTCCCCCCCCTTTAGAACGTTTGTCGTCCTCGGCAAACCACGCGTTCCCTAAGGGTCCGGGTGCTTGATGGTCTCGTGAATAACAACATTCTTGGTAATATATTAAAAAAAAGATAAATTTTGAAGAGGTAAAATATGCCGAAATAATACGAAAGTATTGGGTCCATTTTAAAGGAACGTGCATTATTTGTGATGTCTTTGCGTTGGTATTGTTCATTCTTTCTCTCTCTATATATAGTCATTTGAGAGTTATTGCTTTACACATGATCTATATGATGTTTATCATGTGTTTGGCTTTGTTCTCTTTTAGTGTTTTTATTTGGCATCCTTTTTATTTTTATGATGCATGTGAGTGTCCAAGAGAGTTTCTAGAAAGAGATGAATTTTAGTTGAACTTTTACGTTCTTATGTTTTCAGTTGGGTTTATGGATAGGTCTAAACCTCGTATTATTTCGGATTATTTTAGAAATGTGTGAATTTATCGAGCTTTCCTTTTGTTCGTTGTTTTCACTTACTCTGCTGTTGGTTTTGGTCCGTGGTCCATTGGTCATGTACATTCTATCTTATGTATTAAATCGCTGCTATTATGATTAACTTATCTTATTACACTTCAAACATTCTTACGTGTATCTAAATAATTCATTTTGTTAGTATTTTGCTTATATTATGTTAGTATTACATATAAATACATACATACAATTGAATATATATGTATGTGAGGATGGGTCCATGATAGAAGGTCCGGGTCCATTTATAAAATTACAAAAATATATTTATTCTGGTTCATAGTTTTGGTCCATGATTACATGATTGCATAGCTTGTGTTCAATTTTGAAGTCCCCGTTTTGAATTCTACATATTTTCAGGTGTTCCTTCCACCATCTAATATCCACATTTCTCCTGCAGACATCGTGTTCTCGTCTTTGTTGATCCATCCCTTCTCTTAGTCTTGCTGGAGTAGCCCATGTTGGTCCATACCTCATGTCACAGCCTTTCATGGCTTTTTTGGCATCCTCTTCTGTGAAGAATGTTATGAAACCCATATGTTTTGGATTTTCCTCGTCCTTTTGGTCTTTCATTGGCACAGCAGTTATACATTCAATGGGTCCAAATTGTGTGAATTCATTGATGTATTCATCATGTGTGATTTCTAGGGGTATTTGTACAGATATTCTCAGTCCTACTGTATCATCGTGTCGCTGGTTTTTATTGGGAGCTTGTGGTCTTGACTGTTCTGGTGGGTTGGTCCTTATGTTTGATGTTGGGATCAGAAAGTTCGGTTGATAGAACTTATAATCTTTTATTTCCAGGGCTTTTTCCGCTTCCTTTGCTGTCCTGTATGTTATTTCTGCCTCTGCTAGGCCTGATGTGTTTGATGTCTCCTCAAATGTACAGGGTCCTATTTTGTGAAAGTATGGTGCCAACTTGTGACTCGGTCCAGTATAATTCACCACTAGTGTTTTTTCGTCAACTAGTCGTAGCCTGGTCATTACGTTTCGTTGTAGTTCGTTGTTGTTTGGGCTCTTTTGGGTCCTGTGAGTTTTTGGTTTTGGGGGTATGAAGGGCTCCCTCATCCGTGGTTTCTTTTGATCTGGTCCTGTGGATTTTTCTTGGTGCCTTCGTGACTTTTTGGGTGTCCGTGTCATCTTCTTCATATTTGATATGTATGGGCGTGCTCACGACCATTAGTGCCTTTTGTACATGCCTCATCATTTGGTATTCGATCGTGAATTTATTTGCATCATCTTCTATTACATTTGCTGGTCCTATACCCCTGAAATGGCTCTTTGTCATTTCCGTATCGCCCTGGTATTGCACGCACACTCTGCGATCCGGTTGATAAGTCACTCTCGTTACTTTAAATGGTCCTTCTCCTAGGATTGATCCTTTTATTTCCTTTTTATTTCCTTCTTGGATGGTATGTGTTGTATGAGGTATACTGTTGATGGGTGTTTTGTTGTTTTCAGGGGTCCTTACAAATTTTTCTAGTTCTGAAACCTTCTTGGCGTGTTCAGCCTCCTGGTACTCTAGTGCGACTAATTGCGTGTCCTCTAGATCATTCTTTTGCATGATGGTGCATGTCTTGTTGTCTTCAGGGGTCCTTACAAACTTTTGTAGTTCTAAAGCCTTCTTTGTGTCTTCAGCCTTTTATAGTTTATTGCAACTAATTGCGCATCCTCTAGGTTAGTTTTCTGAGTGATGCTGCATGGTCCTATGCTTTGAAAGATTCGTTTGATCTTTCGCACATTTCCTCTGAACTGCACCAGTAGGTGAGTCCGCGGTCGAGCCTACTTGCACGTGATTAGCAGCAATGTGATGCATCACTATCGTCGATCGAGCTGTCCATACTTTGGTCCATTCTTGCTAACAATTCAAGTTGGTTTGAGAATTAATACTTTGCTCTCTGTGGGAACTTTTCTGTATTGCAAATTTGTGGGATTGCTTTGTTTAACATGTTGGTGTATGTTATGATTGCATTGGGAAGTCCTTAGGGTTCATTATGATGTAGCGTTTCTCGTCACTGGGTTCGTGTTTGTCATGGGGTTCGGGGTAATTGCGTTAACGTGGTTCACTGCTCGTAAGGTCTGTTGGTTTGGGTACCTTCATTCTTTCATTCAGAAGCGAAAAAAACTTTGTTGTTATGCTTGAAGTATTCAGTCCGGCATGTGGATTTGTGGGTCTGGGCATCAGTATCTTTAGTTTTGTCTCATGGAGATGTGAAACCCGACCCTACTCACGGTCGGGGAGGTACGTTTATTGTGGTTGCCATACTACCGCGAAAGCTATTGCTGGTTGCCTGTCCAGAGCGGACTGCCTGTAATGGTTAAGTGATAACTGGGTAGCTTACCGTGAGAGGTTGGCGGCTGTGGAATATTGGTGTTGGTTGGTCATTTGTTAACCGAGGCGCTTGAGCTGTTAAATTTCCGCGCGTTCCTTCGTGCTCGCCGCGCGAGCTGTCGGCGTATGGCTAGCAGACGACGTCGGCGGCCGACGCTGCGACAGGGTTGTGTTGTACCGGCGCGCGCGAGAAAGCCGGACAAGAGAGACTCGAGTTCGCTTCGGCCGGATCAACATCGGCAAAATACCGCTAATAGTCCGCGGATCCTCTACCGCACCTGGCGTACACCGGGACTCACCGATCACGTCATCACCTGGAGGGACGCCTCCAGACCTGAGTACGAGCGGCCCGGAATCCCGTGGAGTGCCGTAAGGAACGCGAGGGCGAGTTAGCCAACGGCGAACCAGCGACCGAGTAAGTTGCGTTTTGTATTAGCTTCCGCGCGAAGCTGCCGCAGGTCTGGACTCGCTGCCACCGAGTCCTCGACCCGGCTTCGTGCGTGACGTTGTGCGCGATCCTCTCGCCATCGCGCGTGCGAACTTTGTACACCAATTTGTATCATTAGTAGAGTCAATATATCTTTCCTTTAACGTTATCCTCAGCGTATTCATTTGTGTTTTCCCGAGTACCCTCCCGCTGGTAGACTCACGGTTACGCGGATAAGCGTGGTACCCCGGGCGTACCGCGCATTTAACGGAAATTGGCAGGCAATGCACGGGCGATAGTGATTGCACTACGCGGCTAGAGTCGATCGTGAGATCTCGTAGAATAGGGACTGCGAGATACGCACGCACACGACACGCGTAAAGATATCTGTACCGAGCGTGCGAAGATGAATAATACGAGAAGAGACGACGACAGGATCCTCGTAGGGAAAGAAGAAAGGATCGGCGACTGGGTGGTAGATTTAGGGGAGGAAGGAGTGCACGCAGCACTAAATGAGTTAGATTTACGGCAAAATGGGGATGCCGGCGATAAGGTGGAGAGAATCCACAAGTGGATCACGGGGGAGTATAACCCCCGAGACTTTGTGCCATCTATGTACCTTGACCCGATGGATGTCAAGGCCGAACGAGTGTCAATGAGACGGAACTTCATAAGGTCCGTGTGCGAGCAACACCGACAGCGGGCGGGCGGCAGCCACACCGCTCCGCACCCACTTGAAGGCACCCTACAAGACCCGGCCATATGCGATCGGCTACACCAGACCCTGCAAAGGCATGAAGACGAGGATGAAACAGAGCGCCCTCGAGAGACACAAGCGCCGGTGACTAAAGCCGAGTCTGAACCGAGAGCGGAGACAGTAACAGGCACCGACGGCCGAGAGTACGTCATACCACCGGACATGCTGCAGTATGTGGGAGACCTGCAACGCTCGATACGCGAACTACAAGAACAGGTGCAGAACTCGCAAGCGGAGGCCAGAGCGTCGAGCACGCAGATAGGAAACACGGCGGGTCAGCCGCCGATAAGAGTGACATTCGCAGAGGACACATCGACCGGCACACCCTCGACACCTAAGAGCAGTCGGGGAGGGCTTGCGAGGAAGCGAAGACCGAGCACGCCAGAAACTCCTGAAAACAGCGGCAGAACACGTGACATCGTGGGCACCGTACTAAAATGGGGCCTACGTTTCGCAGGGACGGACGCGGAACGAGCAGAGAGATTCCTCACGCAATTAGAGAAGAACATGAGAGCAGCAAAAATGTCGGATAAAGAGAAGATGGACGCGATACCAAACGTGCTGACTGGATTACCCCTTGAATGGTACTACAGCAGCAACGCGGAGTGGGAGACGTGGGAGGATTTCCGCACCGCACTACTGCGCTAGTACGGCACCAACAGACAGTTGCAACAGCGCCTAGCTGCCGACATTGAAAAGAGGTTTCAGGGCCGACAGGAGTCCGTGCGAGACTATATGACCTGCCTGCGAGAGATGATGGACGAGCAGAAACCGTCTCCACCGTTAGAACAAGCCTTAGATATCCTCCACCGGAACTTAAGACCGGAATTGCAAGTGCTGACACCCCGCAGAAATTGCTACGACTGGAACAGTTTCCGAGAAATGGCAACAGAAGCAGAAACCGTAGTAGCAACGCGAAAGAACTATCGCGACCCTCCAACCCCAGCAGAGACATTACTTTCCAACTTGGCGTACAAGGCGCCCACCCAGCCGCAAGCAAGAGAAACAAAAGCAACAAAAGTGGCAACGGTAGCAGTGGAAACAACGGACCATAACGCCCAGATGACGGCCATGTTCAGCAAAATGCTGGACGAACGATTGCAGAAATGGGGAAAGAGAAACAACAGGCCACACCACGATAAACACCACGGCGAAAAGAAGGGCGAGAAAGGAGAAGGTCCGACTTGCTACAGATGTAAGAAGAAGGGTCACATCGCGAGAAATTGCGAAGAGGACCTCACGAAAATCCGCAAAGAGGGAAACGAGGCGGCGAGCGCCTAGCGGAGGCCGACAGACGCTCGCAGAATTTCGGCACGGCCTCTAACCCGAACATCAAGGAGGCGAGGGGCGGAAAATACCCCAAGCCCAAGGCCGGTAGAATGCGTGCCAAACGACACGCGACAAGCATAGCTTCACCAAGAATGAGTGAGGAGCTTGGCGCCGCGACGGCGGCGGGTCTCGATAAGGAGACGGATGCGCAGACGGGCGCAAGCGCGCAAAAGCCCACTGCGCTCTCATCCCTGTTGACAACTGATGTCGACGGAAAAGGGGATGAGGCAGGCACGTGCGGGACGCAGCACGAGGAGCCTGGCAGGGCCAAACCGAAACCCGAAAGGGCGACGAAGGAGACCCTGAACGGTCGAGCGGAGGACGTCGGGCCCGACGAGACTCCGCGCGACGAGGATAACCCCCAAGAGAAACGATGGTGGTTACAAGCGAGAGTCGGAGATTTTCGATTCCGCGCGTTATACGATAGCGGCGCATCGCGAGTATGTATGGGCCCCATAGGCCTACAGCTAGCGAGCGCGCTAGGGAGGCAGGTAATGCCGAACAACGGCCGCGGCGCCAAACTCGCCGACGGCAGTTACACAAGAATTGCGGGATACGTATGGTTACCTTTCGAGGTGGGCAGTCTAAGTAAGGAAGTACGTGTTGCTATAGTCCCGGATCTTCCAACGGACTGCATTGTCGGGGTAAATTTCACACTGACCTTTAAGGCGGTGTTGGACCCGACAATTTCGAAGATCCACCTCAAAGAAAGCGATGAGTACGTAGACCTGGAATTAGCCGCAGTAGACGGCGGATCAACAGCACTGGCATCGCTGGGCTTAGCCCCGGTGCAGGAACAACAGAGAAAAGTGCTCAACGCGCTGCTAGATCGGATCATTGGACAAGATAGCGGAGAAATTGGATGCACGAGTTGGATCGAGCATACGATAGAAATGCAGTCAACAAGACCGATAAAGCAGAAATATTTCCCAGTCTCAAGAAAACTGGAAGAGGAAATGTACGAGCAAGTACGAACCATGCTCGCGGCAGGAATTATAGAGCCGTCCAATAGCGCATTCTCGAGCCCAGTGGTGATGGTGAAGAAGGCCAACGGAAAATATAGATTCTGTGTGGACTTCCGGAAAATCAACGCAGTCACGCGCTGCGACGCGTACCCACTTCCACAGATGAATGCAATATTACGCAAGTTACAGCGAGCGCGCTACATATCGACAATCGACCTTAGTAGCGCGTACCACCAGATACCACTGAGCGAAGAAAGTAAACAATACACAGCATTTACAGTCCCCGGGCTGGGATTGTTTCAATTTACACGACTCCCGTTCGGCTTGTCAGAAGCCGGAGCCACGTTCCAACGGCTAATGGACAAAATTATCACACCAGAACTGCAACCACACGCGTTTGCTTACCTCGATGACGCGATAATCGCTACGGAAACGTTCGAGGAACACCTCAGAATTCTCGAGTGCGTATTGAAGAGATTGAAAGACGCAGGTTTAACGGTAAACCGAGAGAAAAGCGTTTTCTGTCGGGACGAGGTAAAGTACCTCGGCGTGCTGGTGAATCGGAATGGCTTCAGGCCAGATCCCGAGAAGATTGCGCCGATTATCAATTACCCGGCGCCGAAAAACCTGAAACAACTCAGACGCTTCCATGGGATGGCGTCATGGTACAGGCAGTTTCTAAATAACTACGCCACGTTAGCAGAACCGCTAACACGGCTAACGAAAAAGAATCAACCGTACATCTGGGGTGAAGAACAGCAAGAGGCTTTCGACTCGATCAAAGCTCTGATCGCCTCAGCACCGATATTGCATAGCCCAGCGTTCGACAAAGAGTTCGTAATCCAGACGGACGCCAGCGACACAGGAATCGGCGTAGTACTGACGCAGGAGATAGACGGACAAGAACGAGTGTTGGAGTTCGCAAGTCGAGTACTCACACCCGCAGAAAGAAATTACACAGTAAGCGAGAGAGAGTGCTTAGCTGTGATATATGCCGTAAGAAAATTCCGTCAGTACATCGAGGGCTATCACTTCCGAGTGATAACAGATCACAGCAGCCTTCGCTGGCTCTGCAATTTGAAGAACCCCACGGGCAGGCTGGCCCGCTGGGCATTGGAATTACAAGGGCATAAATATACGATCGAGCATCGAAAAGGCGCAGACCATCACGTGCCAGACGCCCTGTCCCGGATGTTTGAGGAGACAGAACCAAAAATAGCGACGATAAGTCAGGATCCACCGTCGCTGGACAAATGGTACAACGCGAGATATAAAGAAGTCAGCGACGAGCCTACAAATTTTCCGGGATGGAAAATTGTGGGGGGGCGGATGTATAAATACAAAGTGGATCCCGACATAGAAGACACGCTAGGAGAAGACGAAGAAGCGTGGAAGCTGGTCGTGCCCGAAGAACAACGGGAAAGAGTATTAAAAGAGTGCCACGACCAACCAACAGCAGGCCACTTTGGCCGCGAGAAAACATACAAGAGAGTGGCCGAGCTATACCACTGGCCACGGATGTACAGGGACGTCTCAACTTACGTGCAACGCTGCCAGGCGTGCCAGAAGAGCAAGGTCGAGCAGAGACCGCGGCCCGGACTTATGGGGAAGCGAGCAGTGCAGAGGCCATGGCAGGTAGTGGCAAGGGACATCATGGGCCCCATGCCAAGAACAGCACGAGGGTACGAGTACGCCCTGATCTTTCAAGATCTTTTTACACGCTGGATCGAGTGCGTACCCCTGAAGAAAGCTAACGGGAAAGCCGTCTTAGCCGCACTCAAAGAACGAGTGATATTGCGCTTCGGAGCACCTGAAGTATTTCACTCCGATAACGGCACGGAATTTAAGAATAAGCTTATAGACGAGTATCTAGCGGCTCAAGGTATCAAGCGCTCCTTCAATCCACCGTACCATCCACAAGCCAACCCTGTGGAGAGGGTCAACCGGACGGTGAAAAGAGAAATAGCCACTTACGCCGAGGGCAACCACAGGACGTGGGACGAACATCTAAACGAGATAGCGTTCTCGTACAATACGGCAGTCCACGCGGCGACCGGAGTGTCGCCAGCCGTACTAAACTTCGGCAGACAGCTGAACGCGCCCGCATCATTGAGGCGAGCGGAAGACCAACAAGCGATAGAGCGAGAAGGGATCGAGGAGTGGCGAAAACGACTGGCCAATCTCCCGGCCCTGCACGAACAGGCGAAACAGGCGTCGCGGACCGAGCAAGACCGCCAAGCAGTACACTTCGATAAGCGACGTCGCCCTGTAGAGTTTAAGGTCGGCGAATTGGTGTGGAAGCGGTGTCATACACTCTCGTCTGCAGCGGGAGGCGTGGCGGCAAAGCTCGCCCTACCCTTCGCCGGTCCATACACTATTATCGCGCAGGTCGGCTCGAACACGTTCAAGCTGCAAAGTAACGAAGGAAAGGTAGAAGACTTGGTAGCCGCAGAAGAGCTGAAGAAATACTACGGCCCCGAAGATGACGAGGAGGACGACGACGCAACCCGACCACCGGGGGAGAACGAAAGCGTGAGGGCGACGCGCGACCCGCCCGAAGCGAGCGCACTCGAGCAAGAGCTTGAGTCTAGTGATGTAGCGGCGGAAGGGGACCGCGAGCGTAGTTCAGGGCCTGGCCGATTTGTAACGGCCCCGGCGGCCGAGGCGCAGGCCGAAAGCGAGCGAATTAGAGTAGAAGTCCCCCGCCGCCCGCGCGGGCGGCCACCGAAAAGCAAAAACGCGCGAGCGAAGGGCACGGCGCGCGCCGATGAGACTGAGACCGACGCGGCGACGGAGGCTGCGAAGCCCTCGAAGCGGAGACCAGGGCGGCCGCGAGGCGCCAAGAACCGCTCGCCGCAAGGCGTGCTCAATGTGTCGCCGCGGCGGACTCGCGCTCAACGTCGCGTCACGAATCATCTATCGCCCTCATAGACATAGTCATTTTATCGTTTCATGCAAAATTATCTTCATTACCCAATCATTGACATTTTCTCCTTCCCACCTGCCCCACAGCTGTTAGGAAGAAGATGAACCGCACTGGCGCGGCCCGCGGGCGCCGCTTGTCGGCCCCGTGGGACCCTTGGACCGTCGGCCTAAAGTCCGAGTATCTGGAGGACTACGCCGACGCTGTTCGCCTGGGCGGCGCGCCCGGCGAGACCGACTCCGAGGACGAGTTGAACTCGTCCTTCAAGACGGTGATCGAGGCGGTCACCGCTCATGCTGGAGACGCGCGGGGCGAGCAGGAGAGCCCCACGCCCACCGTGGACGAGCCGCAGCCAGGCGAGAAGGCACGGGGCGAGCAGAAGGGCCCCACGCCAGCAGCAACAACACCGCCGGAGGACGGCGAAGCCCGAGGAGGGGCGGATGACCCTGTCCCGACTGGCGAGACCAGCGGCGAGGAGCCGAAACCCGGGTCGTGGGAGGCCATAGAGCGGGAGCTCTGCGAGCTGCGCGACGCCATCCACGGCCTGGAGGTGTGGGAGGTTGGAGCCTTCCGGCGCTTCGACGAATATCTGCGCCGGAGTGGCGAGAATGCACACCCCGACGCCGCCGAGTGGGCCGTGGGCGTCCAGGCTCGCCGAGAAGAGCAGGCAGCGATCACCGCGACTCGCAGAGCTCGGTCGCTCCGACGCCGCGAAGAGGAGCAACACGCCGAAGAGACCCGCAAACGGCTGGAGGGCCTGCGCCTCGAGCGGGAGAAGCTGGAGGCAGAGGCACGGGAGGAGAACGCGCGCCGGGCTGAGGCGGCGCAACGAGCCAAGCGGCTGGAGCAGCAACTGCACCGCGCCCGCATGGCCGAAGAGCACGCTCTGAGCCAGGCGCGCCAACAAGAGGCCTACCGCGAAAAGAAGAGGACGGAGGGGCGCAGGTGCTTCGTGTGCGGCCACGCAGGGGTCCGCAACTCAGCGATGTGCCCGAGCAAGGCCGAGCACGAGGCGATCAGAAGGGAGTACCCTTGGAAGTTCGGGAGGAAGTAGGAGGAAGGTGTAGCTGCGGTGAATAAAAAGTAACCGAATTTCCCCGAAACCACGTGTTGTCATTCTGCGAAGGTCCTGCAACCCTACCATCCTGACATCACCCATTTTCATTTCATTTCAGCATAGCCCGTATCGCGCGACGAGTTACAGAGCCACTTCACTGGGTTACGTGGCGTCTGGAAGGGGGGTGTAACGAGCGCTTGAATTTCCCGCGCGTTCGTTAGTCGCGCGAGGCGGAGCTGTCGGCGCGTATGCTAGCAGACGACGTCGGCGGCCGACGTCGACAGGGTTAGGTACGCGCGCGCGAGAAAGCGAACAAGAGACTCGAGTTCGCTTCGGCCGGATCAACATCGGCAAAATACCGCTAATAGTCCGCGGATCCTCTACCGCACCTGGCGTACACCGGGACTCACCGATCGCGTCATCACCTGGAGGGACGCCTCCAGAACTGAGTACGAGCGGCCCGGATTCCCGTGGAGTGCCGTAAGGAACGTGAGAGCGAGTTAGCCATCGGCGAACCAGCGACCGAGTAAGTTGCGTTTTGTATTAGCTTCCGCGCGAAGCTGCCGCAGGTCTGGACTCGCTGCCACCGAGTCCTCGACCCGGCTTCGTGCGTGACATTGTGCGCGATCCTCTCGCCATCGCGCGTGCGAACTTTGTACACCAATTTGTATCATCAGTAGAGTCAATATATCCTTCTTTTAACGTTATCCTCAGTGTATTCTTTTGTGTTTTCCCGAGTACCCTCCCGCTGGTAGACTCACGGTTACGCGGATAAGCGTGGTACCCCGGGCGTACCACGCATTTAACGGAAATTGGCAGGCAATGCACGGGCGATAGTGATTGCACTACGCGGCTAACGTCCGCGCACTATCATCACGCCGATCATCGAGGGACCAGCCAGACGCTATACGACGTTCACTGTGTGTTGACGTGCGGCATTTCCGCGACCGCACGGCATTGTCAAGTCCACCCCGTTACATATTATCCAAATGTATGCTGCAAATTCATGAGGAGTGATGATTTGCAAATAGCATACAAATGGACTTATGCGCAATGGACCCACTAGATGTAGTAATGTCCTTTTGTGAGGTAGGTTTTAATAATGAGGGTTAAATCGTTTAATTTGGGTTTAATAGTGTCTCACAGAGTGCACAAAGATGCATTAAAGAGGAACTTTGTATAACTAGGTGCTATGCGCACATGGAGAGTGGCTCTTTAGAGAATGGTCTTTCGAACCAGATTATGTAATGGTACTACCATTACAATATAGAAGAGTGTATTTTTTTTTTTGTTGTTTATGGGTTAAGTTTTAATATGTTCTCGTTTTACTGATTATGGAGTTATTAGAAACATTTCAGCTTAAGTGGTCTTTTGTGACTCACACTTGTCATCATTAACGTTTCTTTCCATGTTTTCTTTGCAATGATCTTTTGTTTTATGGTGATGGTGTACTTGTTCTGTTGTGGTGTATTGTGTGAGTGTTTGGGTGTGTATTATTGAAGATGTGGGGTACAGGTGCGGCGTTGGAGTTGATGAAGACATGTGAAAAAGGTGGTTTTTCATTTAGGATATGGTTTATTCGATCATACTCATTCATCTACACTCATACTTTCGCAGGTGTCTTCGGTGTCACCTCTATTTTGTATACGAGTTATAAAATATGTATTAGTTTGGTCCATTTCCAGGGTCAATTCTTTCTGGTCATCAGTTATCGCGCTTGCTGTGTCTGGGTCCTGTGTGATTGGTCCATGTTCGGTTTTGGGCTCCTTTTTCTGGTTTGACTTTGTTTCTTCTAAGCTTTCTAGGTACGCAAGAGTGTTTTTTAGTTCATCCAAAGTTGGTGTTCGGATGTTCTGGTACTCAAATTCGGGATTTTTGGTGTTGGTCCACATGCTCTGTTTCTTGCATGTTATGTCATGTAGATTGTAGAGGGTCAGATCTACTTCTTTCTTACAAAATGGATGGAATTTGGTCTCCAGTCCATTTTCGAAGCGAGTTAACTTCCTTGGTTCTGCAATGGTCGCTTTGTATATAGGGTTACTTTCGGTCCTTGCTACTTCGGCATCTTTGTCTTTGAAGTATTGTACGTAGCCATATGACAGACGTCCTCTCTTATCTCGTACTGTCTCATAATATATCATTGGTCCAAATTGGGCGAAATGTCTAAAGAACATTTCGTCTTTTTCTTTGTCCTTGCCTTCCCAGGGTAACAGGCAGAATAATCTGTTCTTACTCAGATGGTCCTTGTGCTGCGTGTTGGTAACGACATGCACTTCTGATTTTACGATATTAGTCTTTTTGGGTGACTTAGGTATGGTTTCCCTTGTTGGTCCAAGCATCAATTTTGCACGTCTCTTGAACTTATTTTGTTTCATGAGCGCGACTTTAAGGTCATTGGCCTTTATGGCTTGTCTTTCAGTGTCGAAGGTTAGAGTAATTTTTCTACTCTTTGGGTCCGTTCTATGGTCCTCCACATGTACGGCATTTGGTGTGCCTATGGGTTCGAATTCTCTTATTATGGTCCATAGAGGTATTTCAATGTCGCAGAACATTGATGTACTGGTCCTTGTGGTCATCTTATTTTGTGCTGTGAATGAATATTATGTTTACAGGATACGATTGAAGTTACATGGTGGTACATAGGTTGTATATACAGGGTCCTTAGATTTAATAATCGCCTTCCGCGGCATTATCGAATTGGATATTTGAACAATTTGGCAAGGGTTCTCTAATTCTATTCTTTTTTGATTTGGATTTGTTAGAGTTTCCTGGGGACTTGTTATGGGTTGTTCGGTCTTGAATGGGAATAGGGTTATCATTAGTCATTTCAATGGATTGATCCACATTATAGGTTCGGGTCTTCATTTTTGGACAAGGTAACATCGTCCCACACTTCATCCCCATAATGAGTGCTATTATTCCCACTATCATTATTAGCTGAAAGGTTAGACCACCATACAATATACTATTTGTGTGGTAATCTCGCCTCTTATGCTCTTTAATTTCATTCAATTCATTGATCATTTGGTCCAAGGGTTTTGCTTGGGTAAAACCTAATTTTGGTCCGAGTACTTCAATGTTTTGGGGCATGGCGTTATCTAGATTTGGGTCTCTTTCGGTTAAAACTGGGTACATGTCTTGTATTTTTAGGTCGATTTCAGGCTTATATAGGTACGTGGTTTGGCTGGATTTGCTCTCTTGTCCAATGATCATGGTATCAGCTGTTCTCCCTACACTTGTTGGTGAAATGCGTATGATTCCAGCATCTTTTAGGGTAACTTTGGTATCTTTTTGACCTTGGCATGAGAGTCTTAATTGTTCGGGGTTCATTGTCGAATATAGCCAAGACTG
>CM053172.1:14429695-14465077 GCA_012977825.3 Pteromalus puparum | reverse complement strand
ATCAAGTTAATTTGAACCACTTGTCTGGTCCTGGCTTTTACTATGTGTTTCACTTTGTCTGACACAGTATCTTCTTCATGGTTCACTTCTCGGTCCACTGGTTCAACTTTCTCATCACTTTTGGAATCTACTTTAAGCACTTCATTGGCTTGTTTACACTTGTATCCCCTTTTCAAGTTTCTAGGATTATGTTCTTCCTCATGTCCTATGAAGGGTATAAGGATGCATGACATCACAGCTTATCATTAAAGCGTTTTTATGGTAAGAGATTACAGCTTCCTCTTTCTTGAGATAATTCCTTCCCAACATTCCATCTTGCTTAATTGGAAAGTCGTCGTGTACAATTTGAAACTTTACTGGCGTCCCTCTTATGTCTAGGTACACTGATCCGGCAGTGAATACAGTTTGGTCTGTTATACCTCCTAGTTCTCTTGCATCATCTACACTTATGGGTAAACTGGCCTTCCAGAACTCCAATTTTGATTAAGTTGACTGTCGCACCATTATCTATCATGAAGTCTAGATATGGTCGTTTGGTTCCAACAGGTACTCTGATCCTTACTGCTGTTGCTTCTCCATCCTCCCAATTATAGTTCTCAGTTCCTCTACAGTTCGTGGAACACATGCTTGCAATTTCTTGGGTCTGGTTAAAATCGCCATCACTGGAGTTTTCACTTGATCGTTGCTCGGATTCGTTTGATCCTGACTGCGGTTCTGATTGTACCTCTGAATTTGTTGTTGGTAATTCTGCTGGTCCACATTTCTTGTGTTCTGTGGATTTTGTTGAGTTTAACCTAGCTGGTTCTGATTATGATTGTTGTAGCCTTGGCTCGCCATCCTCGGGTCGTGACGAGCCCCTTGGAAGTTTAAATTACCCCTATGAGGTTGGTTATCATATCCTGCTGCTTCATTTCTCCAACTGTTGCCTTCTCTCCGATCCGGACGTTGTTGAACGTCTTCATATCGACCGGTGTGATGATCAAACACTCTTTGATATCCGCGATTGCCGTCACTATTCCATGCTCGCCAATTCCCATTTTGTCGATTGTCGCCATAATTCTGGTTATAAGACCCTCGTCCATTATGCTGTCCATTATACTGATTGTGGTATCCACGGCCTCGATAACTATTCCCTCGATAATTACTTCCCCTATAATTACCCCGGTAATTGTTTTGTGGGTATGATCGTTGTTGACGGTTGTCAGGATAATTACGTTGGTCATCATTAGTGTAATTATTAGATGGTCCATTATATGTTCTGTCTTCCACATAGCCTACATAATGTGGATCTTGTGGTTCGTAATTTTGATATCTGTTGCCATCATGGTATCCGCCATTATTTCTGTAATGACCTCTATCATCGGATCCTTGGTAATAACCTTGATTATTATAATTCTTGTTTCGTCCTCTATAAGGTCTAGAATCAGGAATTATTTTGGCTTCCATCCTTGTTTCCAATCTTACTGCTTCTTCATAAGCAGCTCGTAGATCTGCTGGTCTGCTATAATCAACTCTTTCAGCTAGATTTACAGGTAGTCCTTTGATAAATATATCAACTGCAAGGGATTGAAGAGGCGCCATCATATCATCATTGTAGTCATTGCCCTTCTCTTCTTTGAGAGTGTTTTTTGCGCTACCAAGTAGTACGTTTATCTCATCGTAGAAATCACCTACAGTGTCCTGCTCTCTCATTCTTACATTTGGAATTTTGATATTATAATAACTGAAATTTCTGCCTGGTCCAAATCTCTGCTTTAGATGTTTGATGAGCTCTTCGACGCTAGTCACTGTTTTGTTGATTAGGCTCTTTTTGGCTGGTCCGGTAATTTTATGTAAAGCATTTTGTAGAAATTCCGCTTGTATGTTGGGTCCGGCTAGGGAAGCCGCATTCCTTAAATCGTGGATATATTCTCATAAATTCTTTCGGCCATCGAAGGTTGGTATTCCACTAATAAAATTCATCAACGTAAAACTGTTGGCCATTGTGGACATTAATTGGGACGTAACATCAGCCGTGACACCAGCTGTACCACCAGTTGTACCACCAGTTGTACCACCAGTTGTAGTATCACTTGTGTTGTCATCATTTCGAGAGCTATTACCGGGACCTGTCATGTTGAATATATGTCGTCCTTCTTCGAAGTAGTCCAAGTATTTAAAAGCGTTGAGATCGTCCTCTTCCAATTTTCTTAAATCACTGAATATTTTCTTTATAGGAACCTTCTCCTTTTTCTTTGTCAGTCTACGTTTTATGGCTTTGAAAATTCTGACGGATATCTCTTTCCAATCGTCACTATCTCCAATTCTCATGTCGCCACGCTTATTATAGTTTTATTTAAACTCGTAAAAATTAAAAATTTGTGGAAAAACGTAAAAGTGACAAGGTTAAAACAGGGTCCAAAATCAAAACGAATTAATCCTTAATTATTTGAGTTAAATCCTAAATTACGGTAGGAGTTATCTTCAAACTACCTCTATAAACTATAACCTAAAACGAAGCGTACAACCAGAAAAAGAAAATTGATTGATTAAATAAGCTAAATTAACCATTAATCTCAGTAATCCCTTAAAATCCCTTATTTCTTCTTATCTTTATTTATTTCGTTGAATGCGTATTGTAAAATTATCTCAACCTCAGCTTTGATTACCACTTGAAAATCTACGTTATCTTTATATTCGACTTAAATTTGGAATTAAAATTTGTTTAAAACTAGGTTCGCGGTTCCTTAAAATTCTAAAAAAGTTCTGGTGTAAATTAAACTAATAAACAATTCAATTCAATAATTAATTCAATAGATAATTTAAATCCAAAAATGTATAATCAATAAGTAGTCTAAAACCGATAATAGTTTCACTTGATAGTTTTTTTTTTTGTGTTAAAGTGTAGAACTATTTAAGGTTAACAACTCGTGTGATTTGCTAAAATTACGATTTCGTGCTAAGTTGATAATAAATGTAGGAAAAGAAAATTTACTCACAAAGCTTAAATATTCCCCAAAGAACTTAAACTAAGTCAATAGATATATTATCCCTTATTTACTATTAGTTAAATAAAAATGATAAAAGAAAATCATTAAATATCGATGAAAACAATAAAAGGTAAGTTACTTTTTATTTAATTTTATTTAAATATATAATGCTTTGACTATAATTATCCCAAAATTAATAACTATGTTTACTAGCAATAATTTGTAAATATCCTTTCACGTAATGTTCATTAATTATAAAAAAAACCCACAAAGAATTAAATGTAAGTAAATCGAAAATGTCCTAATATTCAACCAATTAATTTAATTATTATTATTTAATTAGTTAAATAAAACAGAAGGTTCAATTATAAATATACCGTAAAATTCCCAAAAAAAAAAATTAATTATTATTCTAAATTGTTTATTTCAATACACAAAGTTGCAATTTATTGATAAAGAATTATTCTATAATTATTCCTCTGTTTAATAATGGTCCAATGCACTAAGTCTCTTTACTGCGTTTGAATTTCGCGCCGATCACAAAATGGCCACCGCGCGCTCTCTCGCCGTCTAGACTATAGCTTGACTCGACCGCGTCAGTGCCGCGCTTCTAGTATCGCAGCGCTCAAAAACTTCCTAGCCACGCCTAGTTCCACGTGTAGCGTCTATGCCTGTGTCCGCTCTGAACAAACACGAGGCGTCGACTGCTGCCGTGCTTAACCTCGCGCGCGTCGCGTCGCTTATTTTCTCGACTAATTATTATTGCTAAATCACGGTGAAAATTGTGCGTACGTATAATTGTCGTGTTCGTGGGTGCGTGCTCTACACAGTGAGGTGCAACTTAGGCGATTTCGACAATTGTGAAAGGAGTAAACAGTGAGGGCCCAGGACTCGTCACCCAGCTGCAGTACAACCTGTTGCTGCTGCTATCAGATAAGTTCTATTTTGCAATAATTTCCTTAAATGATTTGCTTGTGCGACACAAGAGCCTGTTGCTTTGTGTAATTTGTGTTTTCTCTTTTTATTTTCAGTGACTCCAGTTGAAAGGTTCAATATTGAAAGGGAGCGAGACTACAACTCATGAATGAAATGTACACCCAGGGCTGCTTTGCGCACTACCAGACTGGTTTGTGCATTTTACGATAAAGGTACGAGCATACAAATTTTAATAATCATCAATTACACTTTTGATTTGAACAAGATGCTTTCTATTGATCTTGTTCGACTCTTCTTGGAGCAGTTTAGGGTTATGTGTATAATTGTTGTTTGAATTTTAGACAATTATTCTATTGCACGATGTTGATTCTATATTTTAAATTGCAAATACTCGACTCTAAAGATACTGCAAATTTTATTTTACTTTGAATAACACTTTGGCTTTGATTTTGAATCACTTTGTATATAAGCCTATATTACCATCCAAATTCCAAAATTTTGTTTTGAATCATCAAAATAGTTAAGTGAAACCGTTGTCGACTATTCTCATATAATATCTATTGATTCTAGGGGCAACAAACTGATCTGGTACACGTTGTATTGGTCCAGGAAGCGAGTTTCAAGATTTTCGACCTCGTCGACCAGCGCTGCGCTACAGATCTTGGGACTTTTGGCAAATAACTTGGATCAACATTCAATTTGTGTGTTTTAATTATACAGGTATGCATTCGCTAGTATGTATTCGTTTATTCTACAAGTGTTTGGCACGGGTGGTTGATTCTAACCTTTAATTTTCAAACTTGTGAGTAGATTCAGTGAAATTTTTAAGATTGTACGTTAAAATTGCAAGCTTGCTTACTTTGTATTTGCTTTTACTGTTATTACTTTCAAATTTTATGCATGCGAGTACAAGAGAACAATATTTTAAATTAAATTTTCCTCTTAATGCTTGTAACCGATTATGAACTACGCTCAAATTAGAACCAGAGCATAGTATTTTAAATGTGTGTGCATGAAAAAGGGAATTGCATGAATTCTTCAAAATGCAATGTTATAGCTATGTGTGTAATACGAATCTTTTGTGTAATGATAATTATTAATGATCATAAATGAGTGTATTTACCAATTTGTTGTCAGACACTCAGAAAATTTCAAATTCTTAACTAATGCATATATATCATATAGTATTCAGTATATTAAAGTTTTTCTTTTTGCCTTTTACAGGGTCGTCTCTTGACGTGTCAATGGTCCAGAGAAACAAGCCTCAGTCTTTTGAGATTCGGATCCCAGCACCTGGACACAAGCGTAGGACAACGCCTTGGTTCGACAGTGGTTGGGAAATACCACCAGCACCCTGTGCTTTGTACGTCGACCAGATTTTCAAGGAGACACCAAGATTTGAATATAAAAAATAAAGATCATGAAAGGGTTATATATTAATATTTTCCTAACGGGCCCTTCCCTCTATCAGCAGCACAGCCTTACCTACTTGTTGTCGGCTTGTGCTGTAATTATTCAATGTATTTTTTTCAATTAAACTACAGTTGCATGAATTCTTCAAAATGCAACTTCAAAATCATTCTATTCTTTTACCTCAATTATTTCCCTTTTTTTTTTTTGCTCTACTCGTTCGGTAATACACTCAATAGCGCGTTCAATGATTAATTTATTAGATGTTCTATAATTCGAAAATTCAGACGCGACACGGAAATTTCAATTGCCTTTACGAATATTTTGGACCGAAAATATGATTTACACTGATTTTTAATACCAATTAACCAACACGTGGTCGAAACTAAATTTGAAAGAAAAATGTCTACCGCTCGAACAACTGCGCATTGGCGTTGCGACGCCACCACCGCTCAAGTACTCTGCGCGCGTGGAGTTGAAATGCGACACCGCTCTTTGTTTCGACGCGTTCTAAAATGCACTTTGTGTTGAATTGAATTGAGTTTTATAATTTCACGCGCACTATTTTTGTATTATCACTCATTAATATTATGATTTTCTCATTCATAAAAAAAAACCTTTCATGCACATTGAATATTTTTATAATTATGGAGAGAGAGAAAGTCGAGCTTAATCGAGACGCACAAGAATTTCGGTGAGACCTCCAATTTTTGTTACGTGAAAAATCCGAAGGGTTTTTCCGTTGATAAAAATGCTAATTTTTGTGAGAGAGTTTGCGCATCAATTCCCCTGTACAGGGAAATGCTTTTCAAAGTTGGTCTAACCTTTGAATATCAGCACACTAAACTCGAATTTTCTCTTTCTCTTTTTATCATGTATTTTTAATAGTCAAAATTCTTACCTCGATTTTATCCTGTTTTCCAATCAATAAATCTCCCTCGAATGAAGATGGAAGAGTCTCGCTTCGGGCAAATTTGGTTGTTGCACAACGACAATTGAATGTAGTCTTATATTTATCTGGTCCAAATCTTTATTTAATTGAAATCAATAACTTCCAAACAAAAAAAGAATTAAGCACTCTTATTTATCCGAACAATGGATTTACAACTCGAATCTGAACTTAAAATCTGAAGTGAAATCTATTACCAAAAATCTATAGGTCCGCCGGCTTCAATGCCGATCACGGAGTGACGAGAAGCTTGGCTTGGGGACGCTCGGAAGTCTTCCGGACCTCCCACGCTGTCCCAAGCTTTATTTCCCCGCCGCTACGTCACAGCGTCGACGCTTGTTGCACTCATTAGGCCTTACGGGGCCTGGCAACGGTCAAGCGTCGAAACTGCTATCGCAGCATCGCACGCGCGCAAGCAGTCATCGGCGGGGAAGGTGTTTAGCTCAGCGAGATTCTTGGTTACTTGATATTTTAGTGGCCTTGAATACTCGCTATGCTTTTTGTATGTGGAACTTTCTAGAAGCTATATTCGAAATAGAATCTCGAATAATAGCCACGGGAAAGTTGTCATATAACATTCTCTGATTTCCAACAATTATAATAGGTTTTAGATTGTGATTGAAAGGTATTAGGCAACTTACGATCTTTGCAACTGTTGCACGTTCGAATCATACATTTTTCTTTATTGGTATTGCAACAGATACTTTGTACATATTCGGTAAGATTTTTCTGTTCCGTTATTTTGTGCAGACAAATTCTTTGAAACTTCATTTTCATATTTTCATGAATTGCGCTTAAACAAGTTTCCCGAGCTGAAACCTTCAGCTTTGAAATCCACCATGGTTTTAATTTATAAAATAAACCTCGAGATATGTTTCCAACAGTTGCACAATATTTCTTGTGCAGATTTTATATAGTATCTACTAAATAGCGTTTTTGCTTTTTTATCTTTTTCCTAACGACAAAATGTCCAGCACCTGGAGCTTGGGAAGAGTTTTCATCAGACAAAAAAAAAATTTTTTTCAGACGAACACAATTTTTTGCTTCTTAAAAAAGTCGCAGATTCTGGTTTAGTTTTATTATTTTTTCGGTAATGCTTCTTCACAAAATTCTTCGCAGACCTTCTTCCGTGACAATTCATTAATTGACTAAATGATTTTTTGTCGCAAGACTTTTTCATCTGATCTCTTTTAATTTTTAATTCTTGAAACATCGAATTATAGACTGTAACGTCACGCGAGAGTCGTTGATTTGCCTTATAAAGTGTTTTTTTCCTTTGTTTTGATTTTTCCAAAGGCTTCATCAAACGCTCACATTGTTTACTTGAGTCTTGTAACCTTTTATTCAGGCCTACAATTTCTTTTCTCAGAAACCTTTCTATTCGTCTATCAGGGAGATTTTTTTTGGTTAATCTTCTATTTTCACATGAATCATTATTGACAGTGGGCAACGTAGGGAAATTTTCATGCACATGCTGCAAAATTGTATTGCTGCATGAAGGCCCGTTATTTAAATTATCTTGCATGTCACCAAGTTTAGGTTCAGGTAAAGAATTTTCTTTAGGAGATAACGAAAATAACAAATGCTGTTCAAGCTGGTTCTCGCCAAGATGGAGGTGACTAGATGCATTACTGTGAAAAGTTATTTAAAAAAACATAGAATTATTTGTTAAAAGAATCAAACTTCATTACAATATTATCATATTTAATAGATGCTTGAAATTGTAGAATAATTATTACTTGATATTTTCTTGTTTCTTATTAATATAATGGTTTCTCAATCTTTCTTTATCAATAAGTTTTTTCCTTTTTGCATCGTCCCTTTTTTGCTGTGACTGCAGCCTCTTTTTTGTGATTTTTCAAATAATGATTCCTTAAATAAATATATTTTATAATATTCAACAGAATAAGAGTATAACAACCATATAATGAAATATTTTTAACAAAAATTTAAGAAGACTTACTTGCTGTAAATATTTGGAATCGAACACGCAAGTCACTCGAAAACAAAAGGTTCATATAATACTTTGGATTATTGTCGGAGGGCCGTAAGCAAGCGGAGGGAATTCCCTCTCTCGCAGCACTAAACTCGTATCTATTCTGTGGACCCTCGCGCAACCTATATTTCCAATAATTTCTGTATTTATCTCTCTCGTTTTCAAAACAAATACACTGTACCGGCTATGGACATAAGCCTAAACGTATTATGTACTTAGACTTTCAAATATAATAAACAAAAATGATATTTATTAATTATTGTAAAAAGAATTCACATATTATATCAAAATCGATATTTTAACGCGCAACCTATATTTCCAATAATTCTCTCTGCCTATCATTCTGTATTTGTCTCTCTCGCTTTCAAAACAAATACACTGTACCGGCTATGGACATAAGCCTAAACTTATTATGTACTTAAACTTACAAATATAATAAACAAAAATGATATTTATTAATTATTGTAAAAAGAATTCACTTATTATATCAAAATCGATATTTTTAAATTTCAATGTCGCGCCAAAAGCAGCTTATGGAGTAAAAAAATCATTTTCGGGTCATGAAAAGCTCGGAAATATTACGGAAATTGTAAAAACTCATTGCCTTGCCTCAAACCACCATCTGATATTTCTTTTGAGCGAAAGATATCGTTTATTATTTATCGAAGAATTTTCAATTGATTTGAGTACTGTTATGGACCATAAAAAAGGGTGTTACAAGCCTCTGGGATTTTGGGCCCTATTTTTTTAGGATGCCACATACTCCATAGCATGTTACTACCGTAAAACTAAAAGCGTGCACTCAATATAAAAATTCCAGGAAACGGTCTCGAATTGAGGCCGATTTTTGGTGGAATTCGACATATACCCCGATTTAGTTTATTTTCGACTTCCGATCCTCTTCCCCTATAACCTCATTTACTTATTCCTTCAAAACGTGTCGAAGATGGCAACGTCTGAGTTCTTAACCTTCTGATAAAAATTACGTGTCAACTCAAGCACTTAATTAAGATCATCAACTAAACACAGCAGCGTACTCAGGACCCCTGGCTCACATCGATAAATTGAAAACTAAAGGCACCGGCAAATCTTTTCATGACTTGCTGGACTGCGACATAGAGAGAGAGTCGACAGCGTGCATGCAGCGTGATCCGCGGATAATCAAAGCTCGACTGTAACTTCACCAAGTTTTCGCTACTGTAGTTGGACAAAGATCCGTAGGCTGCAGTTATAACCTTAACAACCATTTGGCTTGCACCAGAGCCATACACAAAGACAACAGATATTGCTCTAGTAGGTAAGATCTCGTCTGCTTTCCTCGTCTTCCACAGCCCGAGAACGAGTTTGAGAAATGCGACTATGACAATGATCTCACTAAGTCCCGAGGACGAGGAAAATAACGAGAACGTCGAGGATGATGATCGAGCACTTGCATGGATTGCCGCAGACACGACGTGTGAATTTTGTATGAAGATTGAGAATAACGGACGCAGCAAGCAACACCTTGGCTTCGCACTCCAGGCCGAGTCCTGGTGGCGTTTTTTGGTGGAATTCGACATATACCCGCCTGTATAGGCATTGTAGCCAACGGGGTGGTCGTTGTCGCCGAGCTCAAGCGCTGTGCCACTGTCGATCTCGCTCTTGCAATTCTATAGAGTGATTGGTCGGTGTCCTCTCCAGTCAAATGATGCGAGCCAACGGTCCCAGGATGATCCCTGATCCAGCACGCTGTTCTATACATACTCAGCTTTCCATTCAAAATTTGTCACTGGTGATCACTATAGCGATCCATGCTATAGTGCTAGAGTTGTTCTGGCAGACGCTCGGTGCTTGGACATAAAAATCTTGACGTGCGATGCACTAGCGGCACAAGTATCTTCTTTGATACTTGAAATGGAAATGCAACACCAATTATGCACTAGAACTTAAATACTATCCGAAAAACTGCATTTAAAAATCAAGCCAACTTGCAAAAGTGGCACAGCAGCAGAAAGCAAAATATCCAACTCGAACTTGAACGAATCCAAGTGCGTATTTATTCTGGATTTCTAATTTATGAAGAATGTGAGGTGGACTCCAAAACGAGACGATGCTCTGGAAATTATTTATTCGCGGCGTAGTCGTAATCAAAAGGGTGTCAACTTACAGTTATTATAACCTTATAACCTATCAATTTTTTGACAGATTCTTGTATTGTTGTACTTAAAAAGAAGAGAATCGCATGGCCAAAAATTTTAAGAAATTATCGCAAATTAATTTTTGATCATAATTATTTTGCTAAAAGAGAAATTTTTGAAGCAAAATGTTACAAAATATTACAATCATTAGAAAGATCTCATTAAAATCTTCAAGATACATTACTCAAACATACACATCAAAGACGTATAATACGAGAAATCATTGGAGATAATAAAACGCATTTAGGTTAAAAAACAAATTCAAATTCGGTGCTTCCCGACGGCTACCGCGCCCCTTGATGTTTCATGCTCTCTTGAATTATTCAAATAACTTTTGAACTAACAATGATAAACTAGTGATTAAATACATTTTTGTAAATGTCAAAAGTTGCTGAATCAATTGAGTTACATTCATCATTTTATTTCTTGAATTGGCTGATCTCATTTTTGGACCCAAATCTACGATGAAAATCAAAATTTAGAATTTTCATCTTATGACATTCCCGAATTACTCTGCATGAATAAACCTTGTTATACATCTGTTTTTACTAATTTAATCATTTTTTAGGCGACTAGAGAATCCTGTGTCACAGAAAGGAACTGGGTAGGTGGGGTGCTCTGGGAGCACGGCAGAATGCAGAGTTGCGAAGTGATAACTTTAATGGAAGACAGGAGAGAAGCTCCGCTCTCGCTCGTGGTCGCCGGCGATCTGCCCGCTCTGCCGTCGACGCGACTCGTCGGCGGCGAGCGGTCACACGTGCAAAGATGCACACGCTGCATCCTTGCGCGTGAGAACTCGCAGGCAACGGCGTTTCCTTCTGACGATGCTCTGGCGCATCGTCGGCAGCAGCCATCGGAGATGCCACCGGAGAGCCTAGTGCTCGTCCGTGACACGTCCGAGGCCGCGCGGGCGTCCGTCCTCGGCGCCCAAAAAAAAAAAACAGGTCGCTAAGGCGAAGCCGTGCCTTCGGTGCTCGTGTAAAGTTTTTATGTGTTAATTTCGTGTTGAACTTATTAAAAGGTATCTGTGTGTTGTCCCGGATGCCAGGTGCACGTAGTGCAGCGAATTGCGCTGAGCGCATTGGATTTCTGTGCGATAAAGACCCCCCCCCCCATGACTCTGTGAAGGCCAGAAGGTTTATCGTGTGGCGTGTGTATGAATGTGCGACTGTATGTGTGAAAATATAAGACGCGGGTGTTATGTCTTTAACAGCCGCTGCTGTCTTACAAATTACGGCGGAGCTTCTGAATACAAAAATATTAACTTATTGTAAACATGAAATCAAATTAATTCTATAGCTATATTATCTATATAAATAAAATACATGGCAGCATGTTAGCGCTGTCTAAAATGCACTACATGCGCTTGGCTTATGATATGAAATGAGAGAAGAAAAAAAAATAGATGCTTAATACTATGAGTCATCGGGCTAAGTACCCGGACTCAGTCTCTCTCGCCGAGAGTAGCTTGGCGAAGGATGGTGATGAGCGGTTGCGCTCGCGACGGCCTTCCGCGAAAAATCTTTATCGATGCGCATAGTGTGCGACTTGAGTTCTTATGTGATTCAAAATTTACGCGCGCGGCGCGGGCGCTTGTTGTCGGCAGCATTCGGTGCAGAGTCGCGGCTTTCCGTGCGGTTGAATAGAGCAGTCTGGCTTTCGCGATACGTAAATTGGAAGCTCGTAGGAGGCGATTTTTTCCGGCGCGTCCCGTCCGGGGACGCGCAAAAAAAACAGTATAAAAAAAAAACGGCTACTCTTCGGGGTTCTCCGAAGAATCGGCTTCTCTGGCCAGTTTGCTCGGTCTTTTTAATTTGTCTACGTGGACTGTTTTCGTCATCTCATCGTTTTGAATGGTGACGTTGTGCTTTTCGCGGTTAACGGCGATAATTTCGAACAGGCCACGGTACTCTTTCGCGAATTTGCCCTTTTTTGGCTCTTTTAGCAGGAACACGATTTCGCCTTCGCGGAAATGCACCAAGTTTAATTTTCGGTCGTAATAGTACTTGGATTGGTACTTGGATTGCACCAAATTCATTGCTGCCGTAGTCTGCAGGACCGTGAGATTTCTGGTCGCGTTCTCGACGTACTCATTGTAAGTCACGTCCTCGGAGCTTTTCGTGAAGCTCGACGGTGTTCTCGGCTTAGTACCGAATAGCAGCTCGTGCGGCGAGTACTTGGTGCTTTCATGTTCGGTACAATTGTAGGCGTGCTGGCATATGGGCGTCCAGTCGTCCCACCTCTCGATGCGTTTTACGTACTTCCGCAGGTATTCTGTCAGAGTATGGTGCATCCGCTCGATTGACCCGTTAGACTGAGGATGGTATGCCGTCGTGCAGAATTTCTTGATTCCGAAGATTTCTGCCAGTTCCTCGAGCACACGGTTCTGGAAGTGCGTACCTTGGTCCGTCACGATTGCCGCTAGGGTGCCAAAAACGCAAATTATTTTTTCAGTGAGCACGCGCGCGACTTCGTTAGCGTTCGCGTGCTTCGTCGGTGTTAGGATCACGTACTTAGTCAGCATATCCTGAGCCGACAGGATGTATACGTTCCCTCGCCTCGATTTTTCCAGGGGCCCGTAAAAGTCTAGGGCTATCTATGCAAATGGGGTCGCGGGCGTGTTGCTGATTAGTAACGGTAATCGCGTTTTTACGCGAATTAGTTTATTACTCTGGCATGTAGCACAGCGCGCGACGAATTGCTTGACGTCGGGGCGCATGTTACGCCAGTAAAAGTCGTTGGCGATTTTGCTATACGTTTTAGCTGCGCCCCGATGGCCTCCCATGGCGGCCTCGTGATATTCCTTAATCACCTTGAAGCGTGAGGTCACTGGGGGTGCAGGCAGGTTATTTTTGAGCAGCACTGCGACGATTGTACTGCCGGTGAAAATGCTGTCAAATAACTCCGTGAAGGTGCTCCATTCGGTAAGCGTCAGCATTGCCAAGTCGCGGATTATGGCCAGGCTCCGAATTTCTTCTTTCGGAAGAGCTCGCTTCAGCTTCTTGAGGCACTTACGCAAGTCCGATTTTAGCGGGCGGTTATCGAACGACGACTTTATGTAGAGACCGATCATTTTTATACCTACACAGGCTGTGACATTCACCTCCCCAATCTTGAATTGGTTGTCGGTCAAGTCGAGCGGGTTGAGATATCCGCGCTCGATTAGTGCTTCTTGTATCTCGGTCGAGATAAAGCCGTCGGCCGAAATTAGGTACAAGAGGTTCTCCTTGAACCGAAAGGGGTGCTCGTTGTACGCTCGGAGATGCATGAAGGTTGGGGGCTCTTGGCCTTCCGGTGTCGCCCACGGTGGTTTCTCACGGGGTGGTCTAGCCCTTGCTACTACGTAGCGCTTAAATTTGTCATCCTCTAATGCAGCTGCGACTGCGGCTGCTGCGGCTTCGTTATCGCTGTGCGACAAGTCGTTATCGGCGCCGACTTGGCTGTGTCTTGCTGCATCAGCTGAGTCGGGCTGCGTGTATGCCGGCGTAACCTTGGTTGCGACGTCACTTGCGGAGTCAGCACAGCTGACTGCTTTGTCGGCTTCTGTGTTCCCTGCCCTTGGGCTTGGTGCGACGGGCTCGAGATCAGTGCCCGAATCGGGCGAGTTGCCGAGATTGGGCTGCATACTGTCGCTATATTGATGTCTGTCGAAGTTAGCCACTTCCGAATTCGCTTGCTCGCGGTCTTCATTGGACTTGTCCTTGTTCGGGAGGTCGGTCTGGCTTTCGGTGTGCGCTGGCTTCTTCCGGGTGCGCTTGTTGCGACCAAAAACTGGCGAGGTGGGGCGCTCGCGATCTTCGTCGCTGGAGGATGACGCGTCGCGAGTCAGTGCCGCAGATCTGGCAGCTGCTTTGGGCACATTTATACGCAAATATGGCGTAAAGTGTTGCTCGATCAGATGCAGGTGCACCGTGTTTTCGGCGCCTGGCACGATGATGTGACAGTATATACGCTTTGAACCCGGGAGGTCGTAGTGGATGCATACGTTCACGCTGAATTCGTGCGCGAAAATAAACGCGCAGTCCACCGTGCCATACTCTGTGCTAGATTCTAAAATGCGTCTAGCTTCCTCCGGCTCTCCGCAGGACTCTAGCATAGGGGATGCTAGTAGCCTGCGCCTCAGGTCGGAAGCTGAGGTGTGGAGCTTAAGCATTTTCATAAATGAGTAGAATAGACAGTTTCCTGGTGGTGCTGCCGGAATATCGTCGGATCATCGAAGTTTTGCGTGCGGCTCTGCGCATTGATTTTTTCTGATGAATACGTGCGTGCAAACGTTGCCGGAGCTTGCCGAAGCTTCGTCGTCGGAGGACATGCGTGGCCTGTCATAGTTTAACTTTACTCCGGCGAAGTCTTCGTGTGGCCCGCTTATCTCGGGAGGGGAGGGCGGCGGAGCTGAGCTAGCGTCGCGAGCTCTGCTGTCCTTTCCCGGTAAGCTAGGGGGTGTGAGGTTACCTGCACCCGTGGGTTGCTCGTCTTCAGATTTTTGCGAAACGGCTTTTCCAGCGGGCGTTTCTTCTTACGTCTGGCTGTTTCGTTTTCGGAGCAGACGGGGCTTGTCTCCTTAAGCCACTCGTCTCCCCTGATGGCTATCTGTGACTCCGCGCGTGCAGGTTGCTGCGTAGTTCCCGGTTCTTTGTCCGACACGTGCCCCTTTGACCTAGCGGACGAGCTCATCTCCCAGAGGTCGATTCGCATGCCGCCTTTGCCTTGGTGCGCTTTCTCTTGGATGTACACCCTTAGCTTCTTTTTGGCCAATTTTCCGGACCATGGCCAGGGTGATAGCGCTGGGTCTTTTGGTGCCACTGGCGGTTCGCCTGAGGTTTTCGGGCGAGTGTTTGGTACTGCGACTTTACTCGAGGGAGCAACAGGCCTGCTGCTCCCTCCCGCGTTTTGTACGCTTGGGCTCTGTGAGACGCCAGCTCGCGGAAAACTGAATACCTGCACGGGCTCGACCACGTTCGCGACTCTGCCCGACAGCGGGTCTCGTAGATCTTCTTCGTCGCTGCTGGGGTCAGGAGTTTCGGGAATAATCTGTTTCTGCGTGCCCGGCTGCTTCGCGGAGCAACGTGTCTTGCGATCGGAGCCGGTCACATAGTTGAAATATTGGCGGTATTGCTGCGGAACGTCGGAGTTGCTTGCCGAGTTGGATATGGCTGATTTTACGGTAGCCATAGATTCGTCAGAATCTGGAGACGCGGCGCGCTCTGGTGACGGGCTCGATGGGTGTGCTACAGGGGCGCCCTTGCAGAACTCGATCGATTCACGTAAAATCTCATGTATACGCGAACGCTCGTTACCGTCGAGGAAAAATCGGTCTTTTTCGAGCCTTTTTAGCGTTACGTTGGCTAGAATAGTATTATACCAGATGTGATCGCGATAGTCCGGGCCGTAGATAAACTCTGAGTTTTTCTCCGCGGTCAGCCATTGTATGCGCAATTTCCCGTCACCCTCGTGCGCTTCTTGTAGCAATTTGCACAAGTAAAAGTCGTCAAATTCGTTGCGGACTGCCACGATTTCTTCATGGCGAAGCGTAGCGCAGCTACGCCGCAGCGCCTCTTAGCGGTGGTGCGCACCTCGGAGCTCTCGGAGCTAGAGTGTAGCTGGACCTTCCCGTTATCAGCTTGGTCCCGGTGCCGTACCGCGCGCACACGAAACATTCTTCCCGGTGGGGCACCAGCGTCCTCGTCGGGGTTTTCGCAGATCTGCTTTTCGGCGAGCTCGTAGAGCTCGAGGCGCGACATTTCCGGATTCACTTCGCCGTCGGCTAGCACCGGGTTACGAGACAGCGCGTCCGCGTTAGCATTTTTAATCCCGGGGCGGTAAACAATTTCAAAATCGTAGCCGGTCAATGCGGCCTTGAGGCGGTTGAAACGCAGATCCGGCTTTTTCGTCGTGTGGAAGTGCTTCAGCGCTTCGTGGTCGGTGCACACAACAAAAATCTTCGCCAAGCAACGAAATTGTTCCTTGGCGAAGACTATCGCCAGCAGCTCCTTATCGTAAGTTGGATACTTAAGCTCGCTGCCCTTTAAGCACCGGGATGCGAACGCGCACGGCTGGTCTGCTCCAATTTTTCCTTGGCTTAAAATAGCGCCAAGGGCGAAATCGCTTGCGTCAGTTGTGACTATGAAGGGCTGGTCCAAATCGGGGGTCTTTAAAACTGGCTCCTCCGACATCAGCTTGCGTAACGTTTCGAACGCCGATTTTTCTGCTTCGCCCCAGACGAATTCTACGTCTTTTTGGAGGAGGCGAAACAGTGGGTAAGCGATTTTTGAAAACCCATTAATGAATCGGCGGTAGTAGCTGAATAAGCCCAAAGCTTGCTTAAGCTTTCTAGCATCGGTCGGCGTCGGATAGTTAGCCATTGCGTGAATCTTGGCTGGATCCGTCTTAATGTAGCCGCCGCCGACTATGTGCCCGAGCACTTGTGCCTCTCTCTTCAAAAATTGGCACTTTTTTGGCTCAACAGTCATGTTGGCCTCGAGAAGTCTTTGTAATACACGGCGCAGGCGGCCTTGATGCTCTTCTAGCGTTTCGCTGAAGACCATGAGGTCGTCGAGATAGATTTCGACTTCCTCGCCTTGTAGTCCCGCCATTGCTAGAGACATCGCGCGTGTAAATGTGATGGTTGCCTCTTTAAGCCCCATAGCCATCCTATTGAACTGCAACAGCTGATTGCCGTATTTACCGTCGGGCGCGTAAAATGCCGTCAGGTGAGCCGAGTCGGGGTGCATCTCAACTTGGTGGTACCCCGACTTGAGGTCCATTACTGTAATGTAATTGGCAGCGGCGAGGTGCTCCAAGATGTCGCTGGTGAACGGTAGGGGGTGACAGCTCCCCTCCGTCTCTTCGTTCAGCGCACGAAAATCGGTGACCAGCCGAAATTTCTTGTTGCCCTGTGCGTCGGGCTTCTTGGGCACTATCCATAGGGACGAAGAATAGTTGGAGTTGGATGGAACCACGATGTTTTGCTCGCGCAGCTTGGCGAGCTCCCTTATCATGTGTTCCTTGATGGCGGGAGGAAACCGGAACCGGTGGTTCCGAATTACTTTATCCGATTTGAGGATAATCTTGTGCTGGAGCAAGTGCGTCGCCGGCAGCGGTTCTCCCTCGAGACCGAAAACGCCGGCGAACTCGTCCACGATATCCCGGATATAGGCTTTTTCCTCCTCGTTGCAACCATCGAGGTCGGCCAATTCCATAATCTTGTCCACTCTCGCACGCCTGCGGGCTTCGTCGGCTTGCAGTTGGCTGTTTAGCGTGGCGACTTCTCTGTAGTTCGATTGGCCTTTGTTTGAATCGAACATTCTGCGTAAATTCGCGGAAAATTCAGCAATCTTCTCGGTAGAGCCGTCCTCATCGGCCCGAAACAGCGGGTTGTCCCCGGTGGTCGTACATTCGAAAAGCTCGACCGTAGGGGTGTCGAATGATACCTCCGATTCGCNGGATTCGCTCGTGTTAATACATTCTGCATATACACGTCCGTCCCGATTTTCGGCAATGAAGTTTCCGAATAGTAAATCGAGGTGTAGGTTCACTAGCGGAACCCACCCGACGCTGACGTCGTCCTTGCTTACCCGAGCACTTATAATCATCTTGACCCGGGGTGGGATCGTGATTTGCTCGTCAGTGTCAAAAGGCAGGGATATCTCCCCGAGCCTAAGGGTTTTGCTGGCTGCGTCGACACAACCTTTGTACGCGTCAATAATGTCCCAACCGATAATTCCCTCATTATCTATGGGGAAATCGTTGGAGACGACGTGAATGTCGCACAATAACCCTTGCAGCTGAACAGCTGCTTGACCGAGCGTGCGTGCGGTGCCGGAGGTAACTCCCTGCACCTTGATTATCCTGTGCTTATTAATCGGGTAGCCAGGGGCGAGCGCCCTGAGCTTGACGACGGATATGTCTGCGCCGGAGTCGGCGTAAAATTTGCCGGAGCGTTTCAGTAACTGTGGGCATTCCACAGAGACGATCGGAGGTAATCTACCCGCGGTAAGGAATCTTATGTCCGCCGAGATTGTTGATTGCTGGTGTTCCTGATCGCTAGTTTCACGCTCGTCGCTTGAGGAGTGCGACGAACGTGACTCTAGTTTAAATCTTCGTTGCTGTGACCGGAATCGTTGCGGCGTGCATCGTTGTCGCTGTTGGACCCTGAGCGATCGCCGTCACGATTATTTCTGTTGCGGTAGATTCTCTTTTTATTGGAATTACCGCCTTTATTGTTGTGCCGGTCATTTCTATTGTTGTTGCCGTTGGCGTTTTGGCTGTTGGAATTTTGGCCATTGGACTTTTGGCGGTCGCCATTAGAATGGCCGTTAGAATTTCGGCGGTTGCCGTTGTTCCTGCTGTTGCCATTATTCCTGCTATTGTTGTTGTTTCTGCTGTTGCCATTGCCGTTGACATTGCCGTTGCTGTTACCCTTGCCATTGCCGTTGGCGCTGCCGTTGCCATTGTTGTTCTTTTTAAGCGTCGGGTTGGAGATCAACTGCTGGGATGCGTGGCGCACTAACTCCATGCATTCGACGACGGAATGGCCGTGCCTCTTGCAGTAGGTGCAGTAAGCACGAGGGTTGGCGTTTTGATCGTTGTCGTCGGCGTTGCCCGTTGTGTTTGGGCTCACGCCGCTTTGTCCACCGCTGCTGGGGGTGACTTCTTCCGCCGTGGCTCTACGCACTTGTACCGGCGGTATCGCGGCGCGGCGCACCTGAGCCGTAGCCGAACATCTCGGTAGACTCTACCTTGTCCGGGCTGTATTGCGGCACCCGATTCGGCCTCCGAATCCGTTTCTGACACGCTGCCGGTGCTGTACGCCATTTGCGGTACGGCCGGTGCGTTTGTGGCCCTATGGTGGCTACAGGTACGACGCGGGGGTTCGTGGGTTCTAGTGCGCTCTTCGGCGCACGGCGAACGTCGAGAGCTTACCGATGGCGGAGCCGGAGATGACCGTGAGCATGGGCGCGTTTGTTTTTCGGCGATTGCTTGCATTGTTGATATTACTGCGCCGAACATTGCGTTGTGATTGTTTAACGCGGCCGCGACTCCGGATATCGCTTCGCCGTGCAGTCTCATATTTTTGGACATTTGCAAAAGCGCGGTGCTGTTAATGGTGCAGCTAGTCTTTTTGCTTATGGATGTCCCGACGGAACTGTTCTCGGAGCCACTTGAATGGACGGGGGTGCGCTCGATTCTTGTTTGAGGCTGCTGCGCATTCGGGTGCATTGGGGTTGAAGTCGAGCGGGTTCCCGGGGATGCGCTCTTTGAATACGACGCGGTTGTTCAGCATGGGAACGCTAATGTCGGAGCTGGAGTCGGAGTCGGAGTCGCGATGCTCCTGGTGTCTGGCTTTCACGATCCGAGCTTTGGCTTTTTCGCGCAGCTCGCGGACTGCGTTTCGCCCTTGTTTTGATCGCGGGCGCGTTGTATCGTGCGGTGGCTGCATAATGTCTGAACGCGTATTCGTCTGGGTGTTGCGCGCGAGTGGGTTCGGCACCAGAACCGCCGGGGTAAGCGCGCGTTGCTGGGCCCGGGCCGTGGCCTTTTCATGGGCTAAGCGCGCGCCCGTGATATCCAGCTGCGCCACGTTTTTTATATCGTGGAGATTTAGAATGCCCTCGTTGCATTTCTGCTGAATTTTGTTCCGCTGCAGGTCGCCGAACGGCACCGCTGGCGAATCGCCGATCTCGATCGTACGTCGCATCTGCTCACCGAGGCTTAGACCACTAAATTCGTCTTGCAGAGCCTGTAAATCGAGCTGGGGGACTCCCTCACGTCCGAACTGAGGTAGCGCACGCGCGCCGACCGTTGACGATACCGGGCTAGGGGCCAGCTCCCGGGGCGGATTGTAACTTTCCGTTTCGGTCAAGCTGGGGAATTCGTTGGCCGGGAGCCTTCTCCTGGTGCCGCCTATGAGGTCTAGCTGCGCCTCCGGCCAGACGTCTTGCGTGCGACTGTCCCGAGGCGGTGGATCCGATTCCGCGACGCCCAGTCCCTCCTTCTGCATGAGCGTTTTGACTGTTGCTCGGCGCGAACGCGGCGTTTGTCTATCGACGATGGTCGCGGCTTCTACTGCGAGCTTGCGCTGATCTTTGAGGTGATCGTCCGGATCGCTTCCGGCATTTCGGTGTTTTTCTTTCGGCCATTTATTTAGGTTGCCGGAGGATTTCGAAAAACTGAAAAGCCCGGGCGGTGCCATCGCTACTGCAATGCGCGCGGATTTACCTGTTATTTATCGCGGTTCGAGAACTAACCGCGACGCGAAAGCCAAGCTGCTCTATGTATGAAGGGGCGAGAGAGACTTACATTAGGTGGAACAGCGCGGTGCGCATGATGGAAGCTGTTCGTCGGCGCAGGTGGCTGGACGGCTGCAAGTGACGATCGCGCGCGTCGGCGTCTGGTCCGCGCCGACGGCTGAGCTGCGCGGGGCGGCTGCTATTCGGAGCTGCGATGACTGGTGTTGACCGTGGCTGCTCGTTGGCCCAGGCGGGCTTTGTTGGTCCAGGTGGACTTTGAGGCCTTTTACTCCAACTTGCGGAAGTCGGTGCCGACACTGGAGTTGCTCGGAGCGGTTGGCGCCTCCTTGCCCTGTCTGCCGAGTCGAATTGGTTGTTGGTAGGTCGGCTTGGATGGAGTTATTGCACCTTCCGCAGTAAAAAGGGCGATTTTCGTGGCCGTCGCCTTGTCTCCTTATTTGTCGAGGAGTTTCTTAGCGAGATCCTGACGGCCTCGATGGAATTTATTTTTTTTTTTTAAATCAGCTCGGGTGTTCTTCCCGAGCCTCGGCGACTAACTGTGTGGCAGGTAGCGGGTGACCGCACTGGTGATCGGTTGCCCTGTTACCGCTCTAAGTTTGCTTGCACGGAATTGCTGTTGGCACACACTTAGTTCACGTGCACTGTCGAAAATTCTTTTGAGACAAGAATTTCGGAGAAAAAAACAAAACACAAATTTCGGTGCACTAACTATAATCCTCTGCGCTGGCGTGACTGCGCCAGAGGCCCGCGAGGGATGCCAAATGTCACAGAAAGGAACTGGGTAGGTGGGGTACTCTGGGAGCACGGCAGAACGCAGAGTTGCGAGGTGATAACTTTATTGGAAGACAGGAGAGAAGCTCCGCTCTCGCTCGTGATCTGCCCGCTTTGCCGTCGACGCGACTCGTCGGCGGCGAGCGGTCACACGTGCAAAGATGCACACGCTGCATCCTTGCGCGTGAGAACTCGCAGGCAACGGCGTTTCCTGCTGACGATGCTCTGGCGTATCGTCGGCAGCAGCCATCGGAGATGCCACCGGAGAGCCTAGTGCTCGTCCGTGACACCTGACTTTGAATTTCTATCATGCAAGATAAAGGAGTTGTTTCCAAACGAATGCAATCAAACCTACTATGTATCACCTACGCCACAAAATGTATCAAGATCGAAGAATTGTTTTGTATAATAAATGCCAAACTTTTGAGTTAAATAACCATTATCAAGCTTATGAAGTTATTCTACCTCAAAAAAGCATGCGAAAAATTGTACAAGTGTGATTGCGATTACTTTGTAAGACCTAGGAAAATTGACAAAGCAGCCACTGAAAAATTACTTATTAGTCGGAGAGATTTATATTAAATAAAATGTTTAATGAAAAAACGTAGAAAAACGATTTTTTTAAGAAAAACGACTTTTTTCAGTTTTTGATGTTTTTCTCAGAATCTGCCCCATAAAATGACTTAAAATTAAAGTGGTGTATGATTCTAATAAGCTTCAATAATCGTGTTTTTTTTTAAAAAGGTTTGACATTAAGTTTTCGAGTTATAACAATTTCAAAAAATTGCACTTTATGATGTGTAATAAAAAAACGACGAACGGTAATATAAATTTACCGCGGTAAAAAAAGTAATTGTATTCACTTTTAGGTACATATCAAACAATTTATTTTCATCAACTTTTCCAATAACTTTATTAGAAAAAACTGAGATCTCAAAACTGAAAAATCGCTATAAAAAAAAACAGGTCCAGAAAATGTAAAAACGGGCTGTTTTCCCGCTGAGCATTCGTAAAAACAAAGAAAATGAGACTTGGTGGATTAAAATCCAGTAAGTAGAACCTGATCTAGAGGCGATACGAACACACACACACACACACACACACGCGCGCGCGCGCGCGCACGGTGGCGAATGCGTTAGCGGGACTGATGCCCAACATAGGCGGACCGCGGCAAACTCAAAGACAGCTGCTGGCACACGTAATTGACTCAATTACACTGTATGCCGCCCCGGTCTGGCATGAAGCAGCAACGGTGAAGTGGTACACCACGGAGGTAACATCAGCACGCCGTCGGGCCTGTCTACGCGTCACTAGCGGATACAGGACGACCTCTAGCGATGCTATAGAGGTCCTGGCGGGAATTCTCCCTCTGGATCTTGCAGCAGAAGAAAGGGCAAGACTCTTTGAAAGGCATCAAGAAGATGAACGGACAAGGGCACAAATTAAAAAGAAGGAACGCCAACGCACCCTGGAAGCATTGAGACTGCGAGAGGATGACGGGACGATGCTGTAGGAAGTAGACGGCCGGACGATGCAGTAAGAAACAGACGAGTTTGATCCTGAACCCCTAATCACTACGGCGGACGGGGGAAGTATGGAAATGTCAAACCCCAAAGAAGAAGCTAATCGGCTGGTAAACGGCCCCACCAAAGTACGATGTCTAGCGATGGTGCCGGTGGGGTCTTGATGTCGTAGGGCCACTTGAACAGAGTTCGCTCTGTCAACGTCCGTATAAAAAAAAATAAAATAAAAAATAAAAAAAAACGCACACACACACACAAACACACATACATCCGTACGGACATTTTCTAAAGACACCATTTTTCGACTAAAAATGCATCAAAATACTAAAAAGGGACTCACAAAGGTGCAGGCAAATAAACGAGTAAACGACAATTATTTAGAGTAAAATATGTAATATTATGGTAAATGGTAAGGTTTATTTATTTGCTTAAAAATCTCGGGCGTGGGTCTGCCCTTTCGCATTTCCCTATCTCTATACTAAGACCCATACGTACACTCACACACTCACACTAAACATACTTAGATGCCGATGATTCCTGGCGCTAAGATGATTAATCCTCGATGTGGGTCGTCACTCGGTGATGCAGCTCAGCTCGTTGTTAGGGTTTCTAGCAGCGACGAGGGATCTTCCGGTGATGCTGCGCGGCTCGTTGCGGAAACGTGAAGCCACGACGATAGTGCGGCTGGCCCGTCGTGGAGATGCCTATTGCGTCTCTGGGGCTCTTGGTAGCGACAGCCTGTATCCAGGGCGAAATGACGGTGCCTCCTTGTAGACGGTGTCGAGCTGGTCTGCCAGGTAGTTGGCTAGAGCCGATGTAGCCTCCTAGGCGTTGGATGTCGGGACCGTGCACCGTAGTACGGGCTATGCTGCAAGTGCCCTCGCGATCGACCATTTTGCTCAAAGGCCGATCGCAATCTGATCTGTTCTTTCGCGCTGAATATGCAGACTACCTCTTTCTTTCCCTCTCAGCGGCCTTTCTTTTTCGCCTCACATGGCGCTGATTAGGTAATATTACAACACATTTCTCACATGTTTTTACACGAACTCCAAGAATTACTATTACATTCCTTAGGAAGGAAGCAATAGTCTTTTAGTTTTTGCGAGCGGTGATGTCTCCTAAAATTGTAGCCCGCTCAATCAAACATTTTTACACATTATTCGCGCACGAAACTATAAGGCTCTCCCGTGTCACAGTCATGCTTAAAAATTGTTTAAATTTGAAAATTTTTAAAATTTTTGAAAATTTAAAAATTTTTTTGAAATTTAGAACGACATTGTCAAGGTGACCATTTGTCAGCCAGGGAAAAATCTGAAAACTTTTGGTGGCTAACATTTTTTTTTTGAGTCCAGCTAACCAGTTGTACTGTTTGGCATGACCAATGATCTTGACTATTGAAGTCCAGGTCAAGACAAGGTCATATTCAAACGTAAACTTTCGCGCTCTTTCATTTATGGCGCCAAAAGTAGGGGTTTCTATTTAAAAAAAATTAAATTGATCTCCAAATGACCTTGTAGGTCATAATCAGTGACTTTGGCAAGGTCATTATTAGATAGCTAGGAAAAAATCCTAAAACTTTTGTATTAAACTTTTTTTGCTATCATTATTTACTAACGAAATAATAGGGATTTAAGATTAAAATAACTCACCCTGTATAATAACATTTACAAGGAAAGAGCCAGCCAGTACATAAATTAATGAATTATGATACATTTTTCTCATACTACAGAGAGCATTAGTTTGAGCCGTGAAATGTGCTTTTCATTGCAGCGAAAGATGAAAAGTGTTAGTCTTTGCGGCGAATAACCAAATGTACTCTCCGTAGTAAGCGTCGATATTGTATATATTTATATACATAAATATATTGTTTCATCGTCGTATGACAAAATGATGTACAGATTGACTGAATCATTAAAACATATTACTGTAAAGTTTCAATAGTAGTATTATAACGGGGCTGCTCTGCTTGGTGTCGGTAGCCGCGCAGACGTTAGCTGCGTGCAGTGCAGCTACCGGAGCGGAGAGACAACCGCGTAATAATCGAGACCAAGTCTCGTTTCCTCGGGTTTTATCGAGTTCGTAGGTGGACCAGCCAAGGTCGTATTTTGGCTAGCTGCAGTTTGTTCGCACGTGCACCGTGAAGCGATGCGCGTGCCCGCGGAGGCGGCGGGGAACTTAATAGGATTACGGACCGGTGTACAATCAAAACACGCTGAGTAGCGTAGAAAATGTAAAGTATATTGTTCAGTGAAAAGGTAGTTACACGAGCACACACGCGGGTGTGCGAGACGCAGACGAACGAAGCAGTTAGAGACCGGGAGGGCACTGGTGAGAGAGAGAGATGCAGAGCTGACACTTACAGTAGACGAGAGTCGGCTCAGCCCCAGGACGTCTCCTTCGCAGGCGAGTGGTTGGAATTGCTCGGAAGCCTCGGACGTAGCGGAGTCGCACGGAGACCTCGGGCAAGGCGCAGTCGATGTCGGACCCTCTGGGTTGCAGTCGTGAACCAGGAGCCTTCGCACGTCGTTCTCACAAAGTTATTCGCCTTTTCTAATAGAGGAATAGCGCGCACGATGTTTACTCTCTGCGAGCCTAAACGAATCTGAATCTCTTTCCGCGAGACGCGGCACGCGCGCGAGTCTCTCTCTCTCTCTCTCTCTCTCTCCACTTACCGTGCTTACTCCCGTTTCACTCTCCGCCGTTCGCCTGTAACAGAGCTGTAATACATTATTATACATTATGGTATTTATGTTGGGGAGGTTATGACGAGTTAACATTGTTCCTCGTCATAGTATATTATATTAAAAAGCGGGAAAATATTTCAACCTTGTGGGTAGCAGTCTTTTAGGTACACTATTGTTGAATATATTGTATAAATCATATCATAATAAAAAGCAAAAATATTTTTTCAAAAATCGAAAAATGGCCATGAAATGGTCATAAAATAGTCTAAATCTTAAAAGAAAATTTACTCGGATTCAGAATCAGAAAACATATATGCACGTCCAATCTTATTACGATCGATCACGTAGTTCCAGAATTATAACAGTATAAGTACGCACGCACACACACACGCACACAGACAAAACAATCTGCACGGACATTTTATAAAACCACGAAAACTCTCAAAATATACTAAGCTTTAATTATCAAATTATATGGTTTAACAGAAAATAATAATGTTCAGTCACACAGAGTATACAGGGTGAGAGTTGAAGAATTTGAATCTTAATATCTTTTAAACTAAAAGGTTTCAACGCTACAAAAGAACCTGGCCGATGTGATCAAAAGATCAATATTTTCCTAAAATTTCAACTCAATTTAAACCTTTTTACTCCGTAATCGTACGACATAAAAAAAACATTTTTTTTAGTTTTTTATTTTTATCTCAAAAACTAGTCGCCAAAATTGGCTTAAATTTTTACAACTAGTAGATATCGTTGTTTTTATTGTCATGAATTTTTCAAAACATTTAAACTATTTTTTTTGTGTCTATATATGTTTATCGAAAAATTACCTTTTATATCATAAAAAATGAACAGATCAGTCAATCTAGAAAATCTTGCCGGAAAAAGTAGACAAATTTATGTTCTTTTAGATACACTATTGTTGAATATATTTGTATAAATCATATCATTATAAAAAAGCAAAAATATTTTTTTCAAAAAATAGAAAAATGGCTATAATATGGCCATAAAATGGTCAGAATCATAAAACAAAAAATTACCTAAATTCAGAATCAGAATATATGCATGTTAAATTTTATTACGATCCGTCGCATGGTTCCAAAAATATGGCGGTATACGTTACACACACACACACACACACACACACACACACCACACCACACGCGCGGCGCCGCGCGCGCGCGCGCACACACACACACACACACACAGAGCCATCCGCACGCGACATTTTCTAAAAGCGTATGATTCGTACTCAAACACTCCAAATGCGTTTCACCGAAGTATTGTAGGCCAAACTGAAAATTTTACTATTACAAAGCTTCCTCTTGAGGGGAAAGCAAAAATTTATTTCATTATCTCGTGTAACGAACGATGAGTTGTTTGTATTCTCGTCTGCTCATTTGTCGCGAGAAGTTAGGTTACATCAGCAGGCGACTGCTGTACCGACGGAAGACCGAGGAGAGGGACGTCGAGAGGAAACTCGAGGACAAACCTGGAGGGGAATCGAAAGACTTTTGCTACTAGCGCGTGAGTAAGGAGGTCATCTCCATAGCTGCAAGAAGCTCGCTATTGGGATGGACCCGACCTGGGCGATCTGCAAAAGGAGCGCCAACGGAGACTTGGAGGGATGTCTCTATCGTTCGATGGTACTCGCTGCCTGATGCCGGGGATCGGATCGCTAAGGTGAGAGGTTCGAGTCGAGACCGACTCATCGCAGCAGTGTAAGTCTAGTGTGTGCTTGACGCGGAAAATCCCGCGCGGATTGTTGCTAACCGAAACAAGAACTAGAAACAAGAATCTCGAGGACAAATTAAATTTCTCTGGCTAGAAACGACCAATTCAGATAATTCTTTTTTATACGTGTAGCTTATGTCCGATACTAGGCAAATTATAGAAATTTCACTAGTAATCGTTGCTGATTTAGGGCCAGTGCTGGAAATCAGCAATTTTTCGAGAAATTCAAAATTTTACGATTCTACTGCGGAAAAAGTGCTTGTATCTATAGTATATGACTAAAAATTTGTGAAAAAAATGTATAAGCCTAATATATGTATAATTTTTTTTAACCAACATTCAACTCCTGTTTTATACTTGTCTATTAGTACATTACGATACGATACAAGTGACCTACGTAGCACTTATTTGCACGGCGTAAGGTTAGTGCCGTGCAGAAGTGTTACTTAGGTCACGAGTATCGTATAGAATTTTATAGCACAGCCTACCTAAGCCCACTGTCACGCCAATAAAAATAGTAAATATATATTTTTTTTCCGTGGAACGTACTTTGTGTTAGGAATGACCAAGGTGGCCATCCTATGTTCCATCGTGAGAAAATATTGCGCGCTTTCAGTTGTCGTGGGACGCGTTTTTGTGTTACATAGTACCTTTTCGGCTATCCGACTCCCTCGGGGGGGATGTCTGAACTGCTGCATCTCCGTCATTTTGTTCCATCTATTCTAGTTGGTGTGGCTCCCCTGGAGAACTCCGGTAGTTATACTTCGGAGAAGTCCTTTGGAGAGACCGCACTCCATCAGGCAGCTGACGGACTCAGGTGATCACACCCCTCTCTAGGACAGAGTACATGATCCAAACCGAATGGACTGCTGCTCACGTCCTCGCCAAGATCTTACGGCTCGACGCACATCACGTTTTTCACCGTACTTTTCGATCTTCTTCTGATGCGCGTCGTTAAGGGGCTGCTGTCCGCCAACTACCTGTGCGTCGATGAAAACCACCGTATCTCTTCTCGTGGCCACGATTTCAGGCTTTCTTACTCCTATCAACGTTGGTATCCTGGGCTCCTCGTCTACTGTCCATCTTTTGGCCTGCGGAAAGTACCTTGCACACGGCGTTGTGGCGTTTAATGCGCTCACCGTGTGCTCGCAAACATGCCTGGATCAAGTGAGCGGCTGTCTCGGTGGAGTTGCAACCTTCTCGGCATGTGACGTCACTATGGGTTCTACGGACTCTTCTGGTGGTGCGTATACGGGTAGGGAGATAGTTCACGTGGACATGGTGGTATTGGATGTAATCCCGCCCAGGAATCCCGTAACTGCCAGCGTCTATCCAGTGACTTGAAATATCGGTTTTCGCATACTCACGTAGCTCCTTCCCATCTACGGAGCGGTAAAGGCTCTGGGCCCACCAACGACGCCCCTTCTGGGCGGTATCCAGCATCTCACCTTGTTGAGTAACAGCTTTCTCCGCCCACCTTTCCCGCCTTGTCACTCAATTTTCTCGGGTAACGGCGCGGGCCAAGGCTGAAGAAGACTTAGCCAACGATTTCAGCCTATCAAGCATCAATCGCGGCACTGTCGTGGTGAAGGAAGGGATGCCCAGGCCTCCTTCTTTCGTCGTTATATGGAAGTACGCTGTCGCTATATCCGCTGGGAACCTCAACCACTTCCTGATTGCCGCTCTGACTTGTCCGTCCAACGCCCTTAGTTTTCCTAGCGTAATTCTAGCCAAGACGAGACGGTAATATAGACGCGGGATGAGGAAGCAGCGCAAGATTTTGAGGCGCTGTTGTGGTTTTAAAAGAGCTTTTGTGGCCCTGTCAAGTTCCGTCTGTAAAGATCCATCGGCTTTCCTAGGCCCAATCGGTCTAAAATCCACCCCCAAGTACCGCCACTCTTTCGAGGGGCTAAGCTGCTTAAGGTGTTCACCGCTAGGTTGTTGGAATTGGGGGGTGGTAAGGACCTTATATTTTCTTTGCTTGCGGGCAGGGACGATTGACAGGGCGACACATTTCGAAGCGTTCATTGCCAGCCCCTGCTCCTTACCTAGTTCCCTAGCAACTCGAAGGAGATGTTGCATGCCAAGAGACGTTGCTGATATTAAAATAACATCGTCCGCGTACGCTATGGTGTTAAGGCGCGTGCCCTCGATCTCGTACCCTATCTCTGGTGGTAATGCTCCCAGGACTTTTTCAACCACGAGACAGAAAAGCCATGTGGAAAGAGGATCTCCTTGCCTCACTCCTCTCCTAACCGTTATATATTCCGAGCTGGAGCCCTCTACCTACAAGTCTTTCTGTTGTCATATGTGCGGGCTATATATTTAATACGGCCCGCGGGCAGCCCTCACTTCTCAAAGACGGCAGTTATGGCCTCGTGACTGACACTATTGAAGGCCTTTGCGTAGTCCAGGGATGCAACGTGCATTTCCCAGAGGTTCACTCTGGCATGATCCAACAGTGATGCCAAGATGGTAACGTTTTCAGCACAGCCGTCATTCAGGCACCGCTGTCGAACATCCACAAGTCCTGCTTCACGAGCTCGCTCAGCTAGGATCTTGTGGAGGTGCCTTACGACGATCGAGGCTATGCTGATAGGCCGGAATTCTTCTGGTGTTACGCTTGCCGTTTTCTTAGGGAGAAAGACGGTTCTCCCCACTAAGAGTTGCTCTGGAAATCCCCCTTGACTCAAAATGATGTTATAGTAAAGGGCTTTTACACTCGCTGGAACTGCTTTCCATTGTCTCGTCGTAATTCCGTCTATGCCGGGGGCGGAATTGACGTGGATAGCTACCGTTGCTGCTTCCTCGCACGACACTGCCTGCCAAATGAACTCAAGCTCAGTCCGATGACATGGGCTCGGGGACCTTCTGACAGGGATGGATTCTTGCGTTAAGACGGGCTCCCAATAACTTAGCATCTCTGCAAGGCATGGAGTCGTCGACTCATTGGAGCCGTCTAAAATGTCGCAGGCAGCTATGCTCATGTTGGTTTTGAACATTCGCTGTATCTGTGCGTACTGCGTGCAGCGTTGCTGTCTTTTCGGTGTTTGCACGTTCTCCCGGGGTCGTTTATGCTTTCGTCCTGATGAAGTGTGGGGGGGGGGGGGAGACTGTTTGGATCCCCTCACAGCACATTTGGGATACGTCGCTCCCTGCCATCATCTCTTTCAAGATGCTAACAAGTTGTCGGGACTGAAAACCCTCTATCTCTTCTACTACTGGCACGAGACGGCCAATAGCAAAGGTGATTGTGCCGTACATGTTACTCCACCTTGACGCTCAGGTTCCGCTGTCTATTGGTAACGAGTGCTGCGAAGGTGTTTATAGAATGTTCGCAGGTGTTTCACTTGGTCCTGGAGTTTCAGACGCTGAGTGAAACGAGGCATCACTGCGCGTAGATCTTGAAGCACAGCAGTAACAAGGTCTTTGTACTGGGCGTTTTTGCAGATGATTTTGATAGCATCAATTGTTCGTCTACCTCGCAGAAATCCCGAAGGTGCTTGTTAATAAAAACCACACCTTGGATTGTCGCTCTTGCCTCCTCTCTCGCCACCATCCTTCTCTCCTCATCTGACCATTGCTTCCGGGTTCGGTTGACATCGATTTGTGCGTTGACGATCTCGAGATGTGCATATCGACGGTAAACTCCAAGGCCGATCTTTGTCGGGAATGATCGGTCGCAATCAGGGCACGGAAACAACGGTTCGTCCTCTTGCGCACTTGGAAGAGATTGAGGCTCCAGTGTTGGTTGTTGTCGTTGGAGTTGCTGTCTCGTTGCCCGCCGAGATGGTGGTGGCGGTGCCGACGGTAGTGGTGATGGTTATGGTGGAACCTCTGCTGGCGAAACGGATGGAGATGGTGATCGCTCCGCCTGGTCAGCACGAGTTAAAGCTCAAGTCACCCTCCGTGTAAGAATCGAAACTGCCAAATCGGTAGGCTGCGCAAGGCCGGTGTTCCGTGGCATACGCCGACTATTATTCTTACTTTTTCTTGTAGTTACTGGGCTTGCACAATACGCACACGATGGGCTAGCAACCCGCCGTGTGGGGGGCGAAGGTCCCAAGTCAACATCACTTGGTGGTAGTGTGATGCACTGAACCGCCGCACCCTAAGGCAGGGGGCAGGACTTACAGCGGTAGTAAAGCCTATACAGCAGTTAGCTCGTTGATGGCACGGGTACCATCGGAGTTTCCAGCTTCACGGACGTGGACGCCGCTGTAAGGTACATGCGGCCCGCACCTAAAGGCGTTCAGTCCGTGCCACTTAGAAGCCTAAAGGTGAATAAAATTTCTTATCTTTTTACCGTGGATAATTTAGATTGCCGTTCATCGTTCTTTTGTTATAACCACATTAAATTGTCAAAAAATGAAAAATCGGATTTTACTTTTATATTAAGATTAAATTGTTACAAAATGTATTATACAAACATATAAACTTGAAAAAACTATACAGAATAAGAAACAATTTTTATATGTACCAAATACCAGGTGCAACGTGTCTAGTCCATCATGCTTGATTGGTAAGCAAGTAAAGTCATTTAATCATCGTTATACGAAAATGTAATTTTTATTTGCCTTGAGACGGGACGGATAACTTAACGTCCAAAACGAAAATATTTGTAAAAAAATGTTAAAAATGACAAATATTTTGTTTAAATTGAAGATAACTTTTTAGGCACGACCGCGACACGGAAGTGCCGTATAGTTTCGTGCGCGAAAAATGTGTGAGATGCGATATCTCACGCAATTTTCGACCGAACGGGCTGAAATTTTAGGAGGAGTCTCCTCTCACACAAACTAAAAAACTATTTTTTTTATCCCGATCCTCTACGTTGTTTTGAAATGCGGGCACAATTTGTTTGATTTTACATGTAATTACATGTATTTTTTAATAAAAATTTTGTTGTGTTGCAATTATCTCTGAGAGACTTTAGTCAATCAGGCTAAACATTTTTTTGGGATCTCCTCTCATGATAGTAAGGTGCCAGTATTATTTTGGACTTGATCCTGCACATATACGCAGAATGCGGTCACCTTCAAAAATCGCTAAAAATGATTTTTTAGCTGTAACTCGAATTCTATGCATGCTACAAAAAAAAGTTAAAACCGCCAGAGAGAGAGAGAGAGAGAGAGAGAGAGAGAGAGAGAGAGAGAGAGAGAGAGAGAGAGAGAGAGAGAGTGAGAGAGTGAGAGAGAGAGAGAGAGTGAGAGAGAGGGAGAGAGAGTAAAACTGTAAAAAACAGATCAGAAAATTACACTGATTATACTGCACATAACACAATAGATATCTGTAATAAACATAATGAACACAGGAATTAGAACAAAGGAAAACCAGTCGTAGATCTTATGCGATAGTGAATCTTCATCCAAGCAGCATCTTGCAAGAAGAATGTATCAGCACATCAATAGAATGAGCAGGAGCAGCATTCGCAGGAGTACTCTAATCCAAAAAACAAAGGATAACCTCCAAGCAAAAACTCAAGTTTCTTGTTGGAGTTACATGTCTTCCTATACTGCAGCACTCCTTCATGAACTGACACTCACACTGCTCACACATCGCATCGTCGGTGCCATTCCGGGTGCATCACTTTTGAATACCTTTTGCACTGTCTTACAAAGCAACAACCGCGAGCAGCTGATCCGCGAGCGGGATCGCGGTGAGCAGATGTTGCTTGTAAACACGTATAGGCACCATAGCAGCACTTCTGTTCTGATTTTAAAACTACATATAACATTGCTGCATCGCGTCGTCGTTTCCGTTTTTTCACTACGCACTCACTTATATCGCCTAAAAGTTAAACAGAGCAAAACATTGCGGTTAGTGCAGGCCGGGAGGCAGCTTGAAAACGTCAAAACGCACACGGCAGACGGCTACATGGGTATGTCGCCAACCGGTCGCCAGATCGATGCGCACAATGTATGCGCAGTGGTCGAGCTCGCTGCCTCGCTTCGACAGAGCCAACGAACAGCTGTTCGGCTTTGCTTAGCTGATAATAAAACTAATACTTTTTCTGTTCAAATTATGTAATAAACTATCTTTGCACAAAATTCACGACTTTAGGAACGAGATGGAATTCGGTTACTTAAGCGTAACGTCACAGTCACAGCTTACATATAAATCAATGTATTTTCCACCAATAGGATAGTTCCGAATTTGGCCACCTTATGAAATTTCGCGTGTATAATTTGAATTCAAGTACTATAAAAAGATAATTTTTTCTAATCTTACGGAATAAAAAAGGGTTTTTAATTATTTTGTTGCAATAAGAGAATACATGTTAAAATTTAAATGAATGTCTATTCGAAAATGAACAATATTGAACACATTTTTTAAATGTATACGAAAAAAAGATGAATAATCAATGTTTTTCATTGATTTTTTTTCTAATAATTAGATTAAGTAAAGTCTAATTTCAAATAATTTATAAATATTAAATCTCAAATCAGAATGTTTTATATATTTTTGTAATAAAAAGGAAGTGAACGTGAAAATTTCAAATTGTAATTTTAAATTCCCACTTGGGAACAATGTAACGACCCTGAAGCAAGGGCATAACAAAAAGAAAATATAAAAGTATAAGTTCAAGCGCGGACGTCGGAGACGAACGTAAGCGCTAAGAAAGTTCGAGAAACGGGAGTAGTTCAAAACGCGGATCAGCGCCGAACCAATCGGCGAGCAGCAGCAGCGGCGGACTGGAGGGGGAAAAAACTGCAGCGCTTCGGCGCAGGTGCGCGCCACAGCTTAAAAGAGCGGCTTGTGCAGCTCCCGGCGTCATTCGCTCGAGAGAGCTCGAACAGGAAGGAGCACTAAGTCTCCTGACTAAGTCGAAATTTCTCGTAGCTACTTCTTTTGACGCGCGAGTCGAGAGACTTCGGCAATGTGTCCGTTGTCTCGTACTCAGCGTTCTTAAAGTAAATAAAATTTCAGTTGTATATAAACGTAGGAACAATAAACTATTTGTTCACATATAATATATATATATATATATTTTTTTTTTCTTGTATTTTTTGCTTTTCAGCTTTTCGTATAGTACTACTTGAGAGGCAATACGTCCTCTGAAGGTTAACTATACACATTTTTAATTTCAAATAAAACATCTTCGAGGCATTACGTCCTTGGAAAAAGTTCTATAAGAAGAGTATTTTGAACAGCAGTACGTCTGTTCAAAAGAATTTCTTAAAACATTTTCTTTTTAAAAAAATTCAAACACAAGTCCTTTTTAGGTAAATTAGACTTGGCTGCAATGCGTGAGCCAAGATCGAAATATCATAAATATGAAAATTTTAAATTACAAAATTCGTATAAGAGAATGAATTCAAATACCACGACATTCCGGACCACAAAAATAAAATATACGAGCTCGGTCGGAGTGTTTCAGTTCTGTATTCGCACCTCTCCCCGGTCAGTCTGCCACTGATTTTAGTCCAGGCGGTAGAGCAATAAAAGTAGAGTGTAAAGGATGTTGTTTGATAACGCAAATTTTTTTTCGCAGAAAGTTGCCGAATATTGTACAACAATAATCTATGTTTGACTCCTCCAAAAAACGCTTGCTTCTGCGAAATAATTTTTAAATTACATCGAACCGGTGCTGTAAACGAGAAATTATTTATAATGGAAAGAATTTGCCGAAATTTTAAAAACTTATAAAAAAACCGCTGCCAAGTCATTGGCACTTAGCTTCCTCCTATTCTGCTAGTGGAAGATAATAACATGGGACAATCAACTCATTCTTTGATTTAAATATTCACTACTATTCTATACTAAAAGGATAGGTTAGGAAGACACTTGTAGGGGAGGGGTATCAGGGGAGTGGGGGTTAAGGTGGATATCAAAAGGATAGAGCTCCGTGAACTCCTAAAATAACTTACATACATCGTAATAAAAAAAAATACCAGTAATTGCGGAATCGTTAATAACGTTAACAACTGCAAGTTACAAAATTGCGGGTGGCTTCATTTTTTTGTGAAAAATAACTTT
>CM053172.1:14389162-14428950 GCA_012977825.3 Pteromalus puparum | reverse complement strand
CCTTCACAAAAATTATTTTTCACGATGTCTACATACCCTCAGCCCGCTGTCAGACCCTGACGTTGTTTCTATTACTCGGCATAATCGTCCTTTTAAAATTATTTAAAGCTCATTCAGCACTCCCACCGTCAGCATTTTCAGACCATGCGTTAATCGTTTTCTGTATTCCACAGTCGCCTTTTTACATTGGCAATAGATTTCCACATACCCACGCCGCCTTTCAGACACTTAAAGTTGTTTCTATATTCCATAATCGCTGACTTAAATTAAAAGCTCGATTTCAGTACTGCCCACAGTCGCCTTTATTCAGACCCTGCGTATAGTTTTCTATATTCGCATAACTCCTGGCGGAGAGTGTCTCAACACGGAGATCCGCTGCGGGACTGAAGCCCCGAGTCTCTTAAGCGAGAGAGCGCGCGGCGTCGGAGAAGCGGGAAAATATTTCAACTTGTGTAGCAGTCTTTTAGCGTACACATTGGTTAATATATTGTATAGAATTACAATCTAATAAAAAGCAGAAATATTTTTCAAAATCAGAAAAAAATTGGCAAAGGTGGCCATAAAAATGCGTCAGATCAATTAACAACAACATAACCTAAATTCAAGATTCAGAAAAATATATGCATGTCAAATTTATATTACGATCCGTTGGATGTGCAAATTATGGCGGTATATCTACACACAGACAGCACCACACACACACACCACACACACCACACACACACACACAGCCATCCGCACGGACATTTTCTAAAAACGTATGATTCGTACTCCAAACACCTCCAAATGCGTTTCCACGAAGTATTAGCAAAACTGAAAATTTTACTATTACAAATCTTCCTCTTGAGGAGGAAGCAAAATTGTTAAAGCATAAAAATGGGTATTTTTATAATTGCTTATTGTTTGTTATGACACTAAGTAACTGTGAAAATTGCGTGCTCCTATTTCATCGTTATTTAAACAAGGTACGCGCGATCAACTTTTGCTTCCTTCCTAAGGAAGCCTTGTAATAGAAATTTTTGGAGTTTGTGTAAAAACATGTGGGAAGTGTGTTTTGATGAATTTTTAGTCGAAAAATGGTGTTTTTAGAAAATGTCCGTACGGATGTGTGTGTGTGTGTGTGTGTGTGTGTGTGTGTGTGTGTGTGTGTGTGTGTGTGTGTGCGTATGTATACGCCTGTTTCTCAGCTTCTACTTGGTGGATTTTAACCCACCAAGTCTCATTTTCTTTGTTTTTGCTAGAAGATAGTGGGACGAAAGTCCGTTTTTACAATTTATATACGCGGTTTTTTTTTATAGTGATTTTTTAGTTTTGAGATTTCAGTTTTTGCCAACAAAGTTATCGGAAAAGTTAATAAAAGTAAATTGCTTAATATGTACCTGAAAGAGAATAAAATTGCCTATGTTTTTACCGTGAAAAATTTTCTTCGTCGTTCGTCGTTCTTTTATTATACACCATACAGTGCAATTTTTTAAAATCGTTATAACTCAAAAACTAAATAGCGAATCATTCTAAAAAAATATATGATTATTGAAGGTAATTAGAACTATATACCACTTAAATTTTAAGTCATTTCATGGGGCAGATCCTGAGAAAAACATCAAAAACTGAAAAAAATCGTTTTTCTACGTGACGCGATAACTGGAGTAAAAAGGCAATAATCAAGTTCAAATTTTGGATTTAGTTAGCATTATATAGCACAATGATCCCTTTCTTTGGGATTTTTATAAAACCAGTTAGTTTCAAAGATATTGAGCTTCAAACTTTTGTTTTTTCACCCTGTATACTATGAGTCGTTTTTTCTACGTGATGCGATAACTGGAGTAAAAAGGCAATAATCAATTTAAAATTTTGGATTTAGTTAGCATTATATAGCACCTTTATCTCTTTCTTTGGGTTGTTTATGATACCAGTTAGTTTTAAAGATATTAAGCTTCAAAATTTTGTTTTCTTACCCTGTATACTCTATATAACTGAAAACTGTATCGCTTCGATCTCAGTTTCCATTAATGGATTTTAATCTATACTTAGACTCGTTTTTTGCTGTTTTTGTTTTATTAATTCGTTAAAAATAAGATTTTCAGTTACGCATGTGCGTATATTCATGGCGATTTTTCGATCACTGGTGATTTTAGATACGTTCCGCGAACTATATCCTTATCATTATATCTCGGAAACTAAATTTTGAACTTTTCGTTAAAACATCATGATTATCGGCTAGTTTTTTTCTGTTTTTTGTTTTATTAAATCGTTAAAAACAATATTTTCAGTTACGCATTGATTATGTAATATAATTATTTCGAAATAATTTTATCCATCAAACGAAAGAGCATAAAAACTTTATAGAATTATATATGAAGTAAAAACAATTTAGATATTAAAGCGATACATACGGTTGAAGGAAGCTACGTGCCAAAGAATTGGCAGCGGTTTTTAGATTTTGTTAATTAACAATTCTGGCACTGAAAAACTACGCGGTCGATCGCTACAAAAATTGTTATACGTAATTGTCATATGTTGAACTATCTTTTCTGAAAATTTGATAAATATTTATTAATTTTTATTTACCGAAAACATTTCTCAAAGTTTACGTATGATTTTTTACTAATTTTCGCATATAACTAATGGAAAATTAAACTTTTTCGATTCGCGATTCTAATACCCTTATAAGAAATCGTCAAATAAACAAAAAAGAAAGAGTAAATTTTATTGATTTAAGGGTTTGTTTCAAAGTTACAGACACAAATGTATCGAAAAATGGGTCAATTTTCGCGATTTTGGCACATTTGTTGTTATACAGCGTGAAGCAAGCGTTTTTTGGAGGAGGCAAACATAGATTATTGTTATACACGATATTCGGCAACTTTCTGCGAAAAAAAATTTGCGTTATCAAACAACATCCATTTCGATTGCTCTACCGCCTGGTCTATGTATCGTGTCACATAAATTAACGTCTAAAGGTTGGCTACACAATGATACAATGGCTCGCAGAGATCAATAAATTATCCTTTCATATAAAACCATTAGCGAGTAATAGGAGCTCCTCTATAGTAATAATCTTACTGTTTATTCATTAATTTATTTTTATTGTTTTTATTTTCTATAGGCACACATACGTATATGGAATTCAGTAAGCTTGTTAACTTTACGTATAATTGGTGATGGTGAATTTAGCAAATCAATCTGTTGTTTATCTTTTTCCAAAGCTGAAGGTGGAAATTTTTTAGCAATTATTGATGAATCGTCTGATTACAATATTTCCATATGGGAATGGCACAAAAGTGATCGAGGATGCAAGGTGACAGAAACTAAGGTAAATAAAAACTGATATAATTGCTCTTTTGTTAAAGATAAAATTATTGTAGGAAAAATATGATAGCAGCGTTGCAGAAATAGTAATTAGCTAATTGACAATCAAACAATCAAGGTTCAATTGTCAATTAAAATTTTTCTAAGAATTGAAATTAAATTTTCAATTAATTTTTTTCCAATTAATAAATCTTTAATCAATTTTGTTTAATTGACAATTGGAGTTTAGTTGTAAATAAAATTTGTTTAAATTAACCATTAAAGATAAGTTGTTAATTAAATTCGTATCAATTATAAATTAAAATTTCATTAAACTTTGATCAATTGACAATTGAAATTGTGTGTGCGTGCGTACGTGCGTACGTCGATTTTGGATGAGGGTCCGTGACAATACTGCCAATGAAGTAACAGCAAATTATTGAAATTTTTTGCTTTTTCCTAGAAGAAGCTTTGTAATAGTAAACTTTTCAGTTTCGCTAAACTTCGTAGAAACGCATTTGGAGGTGTTTGAAGTTGAAGTCATGCGTTTTTAGAAATTGTCCTTGCGGATGGCTGTGTATGTGTGGTTTTGTGCTTCCTCCTAGATGAAGCTTTGTAATAATAAAATTTTCAGTTTCGTTAAAACTTCGTAGAAACGCATTTGGAGTTCTTTGAAGTTCAAATGATGCGTTTTTAGAAAATGTCTGTGCAGATGGCTGTGTGTATAAAATTTGACATGCATATATGTTTTCTTATCCTGAATTCAGGAAAAATTTTTTTTATGCTTCTGACCATTTTATGGCCATGTTATAGCCTTTTTTGATTTTTGAACAAATATTTTTGCTTTTTTCTAATGATATGATTTACACAATATATTTAACAATGGTGTATCTAAAAGAGCATACAATTTTCTACTTTTTTCTTGCAAGATTTTCCAGATTGACCGTTCCGTTCAATTTTTGTGATAAAAAAGGTATTTAAAAAAAAAGTTTATATCTTTAAACCAAATGATCAACCGTTCTGAAAAAATCATGATAATAGAAAACAATAATATCGACTCGCTGTACAAATTTTAAGCCTTTTTATTAACTAGGTTTTTAGCTAAAAATCAAAAACTAAAAAAATGGGATTTTCTATGTTGTACGGTTACGGGAGTAAAAAGGCTTTAATTGAGTTGAAATTTCGAGAAAAGATCTTTTGCTTACTTCGACTAATTTTTTTTTGCAGCTTATGAAACCAAATAGTTTAATTCAAATTTTTTGTCTCTCACCCTGTATATGTCGGGATGAGGCGGTCGGGAGGAGAAAGTACTCTTGCCTATCCTGAACTGCCTTTATTCTCTGGTCTCTATCTCTCCAGCCTGACTGGCCTGGATCATAGTCGAATTTTCTTAAGAACTAGTTGTTCGAATGTGTGACAAGTTTGCGCTTTGAATTGCAAAAGTACTAGAATTAGAATCACAGTGTGATGATTGTACAAGTATTTTCTTGTAGTGTAACGTAATGTAATAAAATTTTTGTATTGATGGTTTCGTTCCATCTGACTCCATAATTTGCTAGCTACAAAGCTATGGTGCAAAGATAGTACGTAGTACAATATTATAGTTAAAGACTAGATTAAACGCAAAGAATAAAAAATTTTGCTAGCTTGGCTAGGCTTTGGTTGGAAATTCGGTTCTATAAGGTATTTACAAAGTAGTATAATAAGTAGGAGGTAGTATTAGGTACTGCACGCCCCCGCAAAAGAGTTGTGTTTCTTATGAGCGCGTTTGCGTGACTGAGCTGAGTCAACATTCTCAAAAAGCATAGATCAAGGGTTTATGATCTGTGTAAATTTTGAACACCACACCTTCGAGATAGCGGTGGAAGTGTCGGATGGCTTCGTAGATGACTGTTAGCTCCCGGTCGTAGGTGGCATATTTGGTCTGTGCAGGGGAGAACTTCTGGGAGAAGAAGGCAAGAGGAAGCCAAGAGTTGCCTGAGCGTTGCTCGAGGGCTGCTCCCATAGCTGTGTCTGATGCGTCTGGGATCAGACGTAGCTCTGCGTTTTCGCTTGGAAAAGCGGTAAAGGAGAGGTTTACGAGGTCGTCCTTGCACTTTTGGAAAGCCGCTTCGGCTTCTAGAGTCCACGAAACTGGACGTTTGTCCTTTTTTTAGCTCCTTTTAGGAATTCGCTGAGAGGACGTTGCGTGTCTGCAGGTGCCAGCAAACGTCTGTAACTGTTGACGAGACCTAGAAATCTTCGAAGTTCCTCGATGGTCTGTGGCTTTGGGAATTCCTGTATCGCCTTGACTTTTTCTGGGCTGGGTTTGAAACCATCTGGAGTGATAAGATGGCCCAGAAAAATTAGTTCGGTAACGCCGAAACTGCATTTCTCGAGATTGACTTGCAGCTCGTATTCGTTGAGGCGACTTAGAACTATGTCAAGGTGTTTCTGATGTTCGTCCTCCGACGTGGAGGCGATGAGGATGTCGTCTAAGTAAACGAAGACAAAGTCAAGATCTCCAAGCGCTGAGTTGATGTAGCGCTGGAAGGTCTGTGAAGCATTGCAAAATCCGAACGTCGTCACTGGGACCTCGTAGAGCCCGAAGGGAGTGATGATTGCCGTTTTGGGGACGTCTTCGGGGGCTACCGGTATTTGGTGGTAGGCCTGGCGTAAGTCTAGCGCCGAGAAGATTTTTTTGCCGTGGCAAAAGTTCATGCAGTTGTGCATGTGTGGAATTGGGTAACGATCTGGGATCGTCTCCAGATTAAGTTTGCGATAATTACCGCAAGGACGCCATTCCCCGTTGTTCTTCATCACCATGTGCAAAGGGCTTGACCATGAGTTGTCTGACGGGCGACAGATGCCCAGTTCGCACCATTTCCGGAACTCTTTCTTGACTGCCTTGAGCTTGGCAGGCGAAAGAGGGCGAACTCTCTGCGAGACTGGTGGACCCTTGGTGAGAATGTGATGAAATACTCCTCGTTTTTTGTCGATCTGAACTAATCAGTATTTGTTGACAATGTGAGGCTCGGTGCCGCGAAAGAGATTCGCACGGGCTGCACTGTCTTGACGAAAGCAGGCGCGTGCGCGAATTGATTGCCATCAACCAGTCTCTTAAGCTTGAGATCTGGTAGTAAATGGTAATGTTTAAGGAGATCGGCTCCTATGATGGAGTGCGAGACATCTGCGATCGTGAAATTCCAAGCAAACTTGTAAGGCAGGCCTACGTCTAATTCGAGACGTTTGATGCCGAAGACATCTATGGTCGAGTCGTTGACAGCATAGAGTTGGAAGTCAGTTTCCTTGTCTTGCCAGTTGCTGGGTTTTGGAATTACTGAGATGTCCGCCCCAGTTTCTATCAGGAAGACTTGATTCGAGAGTGAATCTCTTACATGGAGACGTGCGGCTAAATGTGACCAGCTGTCAGTCTCTGTAACAGCAGAATTATTTAGTTTTCCTGGTCCTTGGAATTCTTAGGGTTCTTCACCTTGTAGTCCTGACTAGGAGCACGCTTCCAGGTGCAGGGCAGTTGGCAGTTCTTTGCCTCTGTACCGTATTTGCGGTGGTAGTAGCAAAGGCTTTTGTTGGTTGAAAAGTGCGACCTAGATTTTGATCTTGCAGGGGTTGAATCTCGGTTGTTTTTTGAGTTGGCTCAGGACTTGTTGTTCGATCCGTCGGCTCTAGAGCGACCGTTCTGATTGCTGTTTTTTTGAGACTTAGTTGCTGCTAAGAGTTCCTCGTACCTGTCGTTGGGAACTGTAGCAGGCTGATTGCTCGATTGCAAGGCGTTCAGGTGACTGGACTGCTGAGTGAGTTCGTGGGCCATGTCTGCGCTCCTGACTAGTTCGTCCTCAGATTTGTAGTTCCAGATCATGATCTGGATCTGTGGAGGCAGTCGTGATCTCCAAACTAAGATGATGGTTTCTCTTGGTATTGAGTTCTGAGCCAAGCTTTGCATTTCGGCAAGAAGGTCAGAAGGTTTTCTGTAACCGATTTCGACGCCTTTGAATAGGCGATCCAGTTGTTGCTGAGGAGTTTCAGCGTAGCGCTCAGTCAAGATTTTCTTGATTTGTTGGTATTTGTGTCCTCGTGTGAGGGTGTTCAGCTTGAACTGGATGTCGACATGAATATCTTGTGTAAGATATCTTATGACGAAGTTGAATCTGGCCTCGTCTTCGTTGACGTTGTGTGCCAAGAATAGATCTTCTAATTGGCTGAACCAGCCCTGCGGGTTGTGTTTGTAGAAATTCCAGAATAGCAAATGCCTGGTACTTGCGAAGGAAGATGCTTTATGCTGTTGGTCGAGATGAGGGTTTCCCTGCGAGAGATTCGGCAGTAACCTGGTTCCTAAGTTTTCCGAGTTGGTAGGTAGTGACAGATGTGTGTTTGTGGGTTCGGTTGGCCTCTTGCAGTCGTGATCTCGATGCTGTTGGACCGGAGCCAGGCGTTCGAGAAACGCGTTTAGTTTGAGGTCCAGATGATGGTTGAGCTGTTCTGTCAGCTGTGTCAGGTTGTCCGCAGTGGCGTAGTTGACTGCTGGTGACTGCTGGTTGTTCAGCAGGCTGTTGTCTTCCCGCCGTGTTCCTGAATTCAGGAATGGACGGGTTTTTTCTTGAGGCATTCCCAGGAAATATCTGTTGCTTGTCGATGCCGTTGTTGGGACATGAGATTGCCTGTTGTCTGTTCCAATGTTGAAACCGCTGTTCGCAGTGCTGGGTGGCTGGCCTGTGCCGAAATGGAAGGTGCTCTCGATGTCGTTGAATGGCCGGTGCTGGCTTGTGCCGAAATGGAAGGCGTTTTGGGTGCCGTTAAACGGCTGGTTGAATCCTGATGCCATGTCGGCCGAGTTTGCAAAACCTGAAGCGCCGGCTGTAGTTAAACTAGTGGTCAGCTGTTGATTGACTTGAGACGTCGTAAGAGGAGTGTTCAACGAAGAGACAGTCGTGAATGCCGATGTGTGTTGCGGTTTCTCTGAATTCGCCGTTGTGGACGAAAAGATAAGACTTTGTTGTCCGTCGCTTGTAGTGGTTACCACAGCCGTTTCCTTGTCCTTGCTTGTGTCGCAAGCTTGATCGGTGTGCGCTGCAGCGACATTTTGAGTTTTCTCGCTTTTCTCAGGTTACAGATGCGAAAAAGCGATTGGGGAACTTGTTTTCCCGACCTAAGCGTCAATTTGGATTTGTTACAGCTCATGTGCGTGAGGTGCAGCACCTAACCTAATCTTGAGTTCAGACCAGACGTACAAAATTATTACAATAATTGCAGTGTACTCGCAGATACAAGCGGCTGCAAGGTAATGTCTGTCTGGCTCGCGCACTAAGCTAGCTATCATTTGATTGGAGGTAGCTAGGGAAAGAAAAAAAAGAAGGAAAATGATTTGCTACCTAAATCGTTCGTCAACCTTGGATTAGGGACGAACAGGGCCGTGTGAGTTTCACTAGACTTCCCTGTTGTGTCGCTTGCGAGGAGCTCAGTCCGGGAGACGACAACAACGAGAGATAGTTGTCGCGATTGCCAGCACGCCCTCTAGTTGTCGAGGCTGCTGTGACTGAAGCTCGATGCGTTGCCCTGGAGGTCTGTGAGGTACCACTTGCGAGGAGCACCGTCCGGGAGTGGTAGCCGTTGACCCGGGTGCAAACGCTGATCGTCGAGCGAGAAAAGAGAGTGAAACGCATGAAAGAGAAATTCGAAAGAATTATTGAGATTGCTAATGCGTTTCACCTCGTATTTCGCAAATTAATGAAAGAAAAGAAATTGATTAAAAAGAAATGAAAATAAAAAGAAAAGAAAAAAAAATTTCAGACTGAGTCGCGATCTCGACAACGCAACGTGTGCGTGATGATTCGTGGAATCGCTGTTGCTCGCGTGAGCTATTCTGAGAATTTGAAGGCTCGCCGAGGCAAGATGGCGGTCTAACGGTCGAGATTTTCGCGCGCACTTATTTGTTACCTTATGGCGAAAATGGTGATTGCCGCGTGAATCGCCGCGCAAAACGACGTGAAGAATTCGTCGACGCTGCCGAGGATAAGTGCTGAATTGACGAGGAAGCGCCGTTGACCGAAGTGATGATGATGACAAGGCGCCGGTGTCGGTGGCTTCACGCAAAATCCGTATGATGAAGTGCCGACAATCACTGCGACGATGATGAAAGGCGCCGGTGTCGGTGGCTTCGCGCAAAAGAAATCCCTCGGCGAAGGCTTCCTCGTTGTGCGACTTTGGGAAGTCGCGAGGAAAAGTGTGCGCCGGCGTGCCAGCACGCACACAGTCCGTTGTCCGTTGAGTTGTGTCAAGACTCCACGCGCTGGTGTGCCTGCGCGCGTGAAGTTCGAAAATGGCGGCGAGTTCGTGGAACTTGTTGCTCCTGCCGCTCTCGATACGTGAAAAACGTGTGTCGAGGTAGTCGGGTTGTCCGACTGAAATTTCGCGTGTGCACCGGCGTGCCAGCGTGCACACGGGATATAGCGAAGCGATTTGTCTATCTCTCCAGCCTGACTGGTCTGGATCGTAGTCGAAGCGGTACTGAACCGAGCGAGGCCGTGGCGCTCTCTCGCGGCGTAAGCCGCTCTCTCCCTCTCTCTCTCTCTCTCTCTGTGGTCGGACGTGCCGCCACCTGTCGGTGGGGTACCTACATATATACCTTGTAACTGAAAATTACTGTTTTTGTTAAACCTTACGGAACGGAATGAATAGGCTACGAATTTTTTTGAGTTTACATTTATAAAATTCATTGAAATATTCATTCATTCAAAAAAAATTGGAACTACAAATTAAGTTGGAAGAAGCTACGTGCCAATGAATGGGCATCGGTTTTTTTATGTGGCGTAGACAGAGCAAGCTCTGCATAAGTAGTCCTCCGACAATGAAATCCCACAGGCACCATTGTTAACCAATACTTCCGTGGGGCCCGTTAATCAGCCTAGTTGACTTCTTCTTTGGGGTTTGACAATTCCNCTAGTTGGCTTCTTCTTTAGGGTTTGACGTTTCCATACATCCCCAATCCACCAAAGTGATTAGGGGTTCAGGGTCAAACTCGTGTTCTTTCTTCTGTATCTGCCAGCCGTCTGCTTCCTGCAGCATCGTCCGGTCGTATACTTCTTGTGGCATCGTCCGGTTATTCTCTGAACAGACTCAACCTTGACACCTACGTTCCTTAGCATCGGCCTGAGGAGCACTTAAAGGTACTCAACGCTAGCTCCCACGTTCCTCTGCATCGGGCAGGGGAGTGAGAGCTCAACTCTGGGACCTACCTTTCTCTGCATCAGTCCGAAAAGCGTTTTGTCTAAACGACTTAGTGGTCTTCGTTTAGCGACTTTCGACTCGGATATTTCGTCTTGTCTTTTCCTTCTCTCCTCTTCCTCGTTTTTAACCTTCTTGAGGATGGTCCTTACGTGGTTGCTTACTGCGTACCAACCATTCTCCGACGTCAGCATAGCTGTCATCATTGACTCAGGTGTCACGCTGGTCTGAAGGTAGCACTCGAGTACTCCTCGTTCACTTTCGTATCGCGAACGGTCACAGAAGACATGCTCTGCATCTTCATTGGTTTCCAAACACACTGGACAATCAGATCTGGATCAATCAACAGTCATGAATTTTCTTATTTCAAAAACTTATATTAATTTTCAATTTTTATAATAATATTCTTTGTCTTTACTACTAACTAATAAAGTCTCTTCCAAACCATTAGAAAGACAAAGAATATTATTATAAAAAATGAAAATTAATATAAGTTTTCGAAATAAAATGTATGACTAACAACAACGGTCTGAAATCAAAAGTGCAATTTGTCGTTCATTAAAATTAAGTTAAGGGCAAACGTGTAAATGTTAACACATACAGGTAATAGTCAAATCCCATAGTAATACGACCGAGTTTCAAATTTCATCTGCGACGGCTCGAGTCTTGTTTTGCTTTCTTGTTTCAGAAAAACTCAGATTTACGGCCAGCTACTTAAACACATTAAGCCGCCGTTAATAGCTCAAACTTTGAACTGCTATTATTGAAAAATTAATATTCTTGCATTAATAATTCTTGAGTTTTTGAACAGCTTAATTTTTTAACAATTTTTTGAACCTTGTCCGAGCTCGATAGGACTTTTCCTTGTTGAGATAGTATTTATCTGTTGATTGGCACTACAATGACATTTTTAAACATTTTTAAAAAATTCTTGCACCTACGCGTTCTTTAATCCTTGAATTACATGCTCAATTTTTTGCAATCGTTTATCAACATTTTTAACGGAGTGGCAAGCTTCCAAAATTGGGCTGGAAAAAAGTCAGTCAAAAAACTGCATTTTTTTAACTTTCGGATGCCACGATAGTTGTAATTTGAATTTTTATTAAACGCAACCTATACTATTATATTGCTAAATAGTTAAGTGTTACGTGAAAAACCCGAGAGGTTTTTCCGTTGACTAAAATATTGATTTTTTTTTGTGAGAGAGTTTGTGCATCAATTCCCCTGTACAGGGAAACGCTTTTCAAAGTTGGTCTAACCTTTGAATATCCGCGCACCAAACCCGAATTTTCTCTTCCTCCTTTATCGTATATTTCTAATAATCAAAATTCTTACCTCGATTTTGTCTCGTTTTCCAATCAATAAACCTCCTCACAAATGAAGATGGAAGAGTCTCGTTTCGGGTAAATTCGGTTGTTGTACAACGTCGACAATTGAATGTACTCTTACACTTATGTGGTCCAAATCTTTATTTAATTCAAATTAATAACTTTTAAACAACAAAGAATTAAGCGTTCTTATTTATTTAAACAATGAATCTATAACTCGAATCTGTACTGAAATCTATTATGAAATCTATGGGTCCGCCGGCTTCAATGCCCGATCACGGAGTGGCAGAGTAGCTTGGCTTGGGGACGCTCGGAAGTCTTCCGGACCTCCCACGCTGTCCCAAGATTTACTTCCCCGCCGCTACGTCACAGCGTCGGCGCTTGTTGCACTCATTAGGCCTTACGGGACCTGGCAACGGTCAAACGCCGAAACTGCAATCGCAGCATCGCACGCGCGCAAGTAGCCGTCGGCGGGGAAGGTGTTTAGCTCAGCGAGATTCTTGGTCACTTGATATTTTAGTGGCCTTGAATACTCGCTATGCTTTTTATATGTGGAACTTTCTCGAAGCTATATTTGAAATAGAATCTCGAATAATAGCTACGGGAAAGTTGTCACATAACATTAAGTTTCAATTTACTGTTTGTCCCAATAGTAAGCGATTTTTTTTGTCGGAGATATTCAACAAAAAAGCCAGAGGACTATCATTTTTTTACCGATAGTAGTCATTTATCCTTGGTATGAGGCGATGCGTCCATCGCCCCTTTCTACTGGAGTCCCATCGTTCTTGCCACTCCGATAGGATTATTTCCTTTGCGGATTTCCGAACCTCATTTTGGGTGTTATCACCACGCCGGCTTTCTTAATATATATTATATCTTTCTATTGCCAGCAGTTTGATAGGCGTCATACCTGAAATGACGCACACTGCATCTTCTGATACTGTTCGGTGGGCAGAGGCGCCCCGCAATGCATTTCTCCTATAAACTGTTGATAGCTTACGCGGCGCCCTCGACTCCCACTCGTGCTCAAAATATCACCTTCGCTAGAAAAAGCCAATTTTCCCCCCTAGTTGCAATATACAATATACTATTTTATGCCAATAATTGCCGCCCTGATCATTATAAATTTTAACGCAACCAAATTGTACAAACAATATTTTCAGTTACGCATTGAATATGTAATATAATTATTTCGAAATAATGTTATCCATCAAACGAAAAAGCATAAAAACTTTATAAAATTATATATGAAACAAAAACAATTTAGATATTAAAGCGATACATAAGGTTGAAGAAAGCTACGTGCCAAAGAATTGGCAGCGGTTTTTTTTAATGCGTTAAAATTTATATGATATTAGTTAACTTATCATTATTTTGTAATATTAAATTAACAATTAATCAAATCTGCGCTAATTGATTTGTTATGTCCTAAACTTATGATAGTTGTCACCGGACAGTAACTCTACGGGTTGTAAATCTTTATAAGTACGGGCGGAGACAAAGCTTGATACACAAAGCTTAGCGCCGTCGGTACCTGCCTACTTTCGCGATTCCTTTCTGGAAACGGCCTCCAGTAGACACCGAGAAACTATTCTGATCTTAACGGGGAGAGCATGGCAATTGCTGAGCGAGGGATAGAAAGTATGAAAAGGGCGACTCGTTAATATAAGCATTAAGTGCAATGCAGAATAATAAAAGTGCGGTAATTATTGTGAAGAGATATGCGAGAGAGAGAAAGAGAGAGCCCTATTCTGTATTTACGATTGTAATTAAAGGAACTTACCTTTTGATGAATGCAACTGCCGTCAACTAGATGAGGATAAAGCTCCCTTCCTTCCTTCCTTCAAGTCGGAGTCGTTATATGAATATGTGTATGAATATTTTAGAACGCAGTTAATTCCCTCTTTTGCTACGAATCCCTCGGTATTCGCTTGTAGTAGGATTGGGTGGATGGAGTGATGACTTTTCTTTTGAATAACACTGAACACTCGATTTTCTTAAAGCGGTGCAATTTATTCAATTAATAAAATAGAAACTTTTTCACGCACTATGACTCGTAATTTCTAACGATGAGAATAGACTTTATACTCTATATATATATATATATATATGTATATATATATAAAAGAAAGAATCGGACGATGCACTGAAATTTCAGAGGCAGAGAGGCGACTATTCCGAGCAACTGTTCGAACTAGACTGAGCTCTGCTCCTTGCAGAGGGATATGGCTCGAGTACTAATTTTTAATATTATTCGTTTTCTTTGTTTGTGCCCTTTCCAAAATTTTGTCGTCTTCTATGTAAATGAGCGAAAAAAAAAAAAAACGGAGTCGCGACTGCAGTTACCTGACTCTTGATTCCCGACTCTATTGTCCCGACTCGATTATGCAGACCCGACTCTGTCCGTACAGAGGAACTATATAGTGACTCAACATTTACAAAACTCTAAACTTTATCAAATGTTAATATATCGAACTCTAAGTTTTACTAAAATCCGCGGACCCGGACTCTGCTCGGGCAGAGCTTCCGCGCACTTTACCGTAAATGAATCCTAGCTCGGGCAGAGCTTTCGCGTGGCGAACTTGTAAGATAGACTGTTTTTCAGCCCGGCGGACGAGGGCCTTATATACTCGAAATTGCCCTCACCGATACCCTTTACGCACATAGGTAATAGTGAACATTCGTGAATAGTACATCCAATCAGAGAGCTTAAACGCTGCATATTTCCTTCTATGGTCTCTNTGTAGGCATTTTTTTAAAAGGCATTCCTTTGTGCTTGTAGCGACGATGGGTTTTTTTCCTCGCTCCCCTGTAGAGTGTATTTCCTCTTTTGTGGATAGAGTCGCCGCCGTTGACTTCGTATATCTATACACGAGTGCAAGTGGTCTAGGAGTCCTATTTCTGCTCATTAATATGCCGTCTTCTTGTAACGACGACGAAATTCCCGTATGCTCTCGTCTTCTTCTGCACTCACGACCTCGGTGTAGTCTTCTCATTGGTGTTGGGAGTGCACGTGCGCTTGCTGTTCGAACGCTTGCCTTCTCCTTCATAATATTCTCGTAGATTTTAAGACGAAGCCCTCCTACTGGTGTTGCAGGTGTGCAGGCGCTCGCAGTTCGGAAGCGTGGTTCTTTCTTTGTCAGATTTGCACAAGGCTCTCCTTCTGATGATATATTTATTATGTATTTATTATACACGTGTACTCACTGTTTGGATACGCATCTCCTTCTTTTTGATACTCTTGCAATTCTCCTACTAGTGTGCTTATTGGCAATGTATGTGTATTCATTGTTACCAGTGTAGCTCGTTTGCCCGAATTTATGCGGATCAGTCTCGCGTGATTTTAATTTTATGATACGTATTTTCCATAGTCTCTTAATGATAAACTCACGACGTTACTCTACTCCTTATGTCTGGATTTAATTTGCTTATCAGACGTTCACTATTATTTTGATATTCGATTTTTCGCGTGATAATTATTTACGTGTTATATACCCTTTGTATATTATTTGTTTTCGTTGCTCGTGTCGTCGGCTCTCTTTCTCTTATTTCCTTAATTTATTCAAGCGGCTGCGCTTTAGAATTTTCCTTATGACCTATTGTGTGGTCTCGACTACCTGCTCTTAGGCCCGGCGCTTGCTCTCTCTTTCGTGTCATCCTATAGGGAAGGGCATTGATCTATATTTTGAATTTGACTCATTTAAATGTCTTCCTGCTTAGCTTTATTTAAATGCGAAAACTGAGCATTTCACAGATTTTTTAAATTCATTTTATCCTATTTTATCATATTATTGCGATTTCAAGGTTAAGGATCCGTTGGCCAACGGATCGATGATGTAGTACGGGAATTTGCAGTATCTTAAACCGACGTTTGGACGAACCGTTGGCTAAGGGATTTCTTATTTCGTGACGAAATCAACAAGATTTTATACCAACGGTTGGTTGAACCGTTGGTTAACATTTCTACCAGGGAAAATACCCTGGTAGAGCGTTAACGGGTCTCGCCCAATAAGTTATTATAAAGTAGCTAGAAACGGTAGCTAAAAGCGCGTCTGTTTGGCAGCTTATTTCATGCTGAAACCTACTAATAACCTGTTAAGATATTTAAAGCGAACTCTCTGTCGGTAAATTATCGATCGAAAATGTAAACATTGGAATAACCTCGTTGCGGAGGAGAACAAGAAACAGCATGCCGCTTCTCACAATGCACAGACATTCGTCGTCAAGACAAAAGATTTTTATTTTTCGAAAGCCCTGACAAGGAGCCAAGTTCAGATTAACAATGTTAATCAAAAACTCGTGATGTATACATCGGGAGGTAAGGCCGGGCCTAGCGGGCATCCACGCTGTCGCGCTGTGTTCCGCGTACCGCACATGCGCAGACATAAATTGTATAAAAATCGCTAAAAAAAAACAATCAAATTTTATGTAATAATCAGTAAAAAAAACCTGTACAAACAACTTTACTAAAATCTATGTGTAAAGACCATACTAGCGAGTTCTACAAATTATTATTTATTTATATAGGAACTAGCATAAGCTCGACAGCTTTATTGTTACTAGAGGTATGTTGAATCTAACAATCTACGCGGACAAGTGGACGCGTGACTGTCGCGGCGGTGGGACTGCTACGCGGTCACTCGTGTGCGGACGGTAATCTGTCTGCTCTTTATGCTTACGCGGACCGGTTCTTTCAGGCGGACGCTGTTGGTGTAACCGCAGTCGCGCTGAAGTGAATCGCGGACAGTAGAATGTCACGCTGCAGATTCTCGGACGATTGAATGTCCGCAATGATATTATTCACTCTTACCTTCGGTCCTGATGATGTTGGCACGCTTACTTTATTCCTTTATTCTCTTTTTAGGTGTTTAGGTTGTTTTAGGGATACTCTTAATTATAATAATAATTATTATAGAATCTAATTAAATTGTTATTGTTTATTTTATTGGAGACAACGCAGAACTCAGCAGATGTTACACTTTATTTCAAGATGTTTGATAGTTTAATCGTTTGTGACTAAGGTAGATTTAGGACTATTAAGATCGACTTTTAATCTAATAATTCTGCATTTAAGGTCTTACAATTAGGATCGTCCTGCGCACTAGAAATGGTTCTAATCACTCGTTTGTGGCAGGTGATGACTGTTCTTATACTACACGATTTCTCGTGGCAATAATAAGTAAGGTTGGTCAACTGCACAGATAAAGGGTTCTTCACTTGCTTTCGCCGGAGATTCCACTCGGCGGTCCTTTTGGTACTGACGTCTCTCTACGGTCGGTCAACTGGCTTCAAAGGGCTCTCCGGTGGTTGCTATGCCATGGGACGGATTTAGCACGCTCCCAAGGTGCTTAAACGGATTTGGCACGCTCCAACTACTTACACAAGCAAGCACCACCGCTACACCAGAGAATAACCAAGCTCTGCCGTACTACCGATTTTAGTACTGACTCAAAAGGCGCTGCATGAATCAACCTCGGAGCTTATATAGCCTCGGTGTCGATACACGCAGCTGACTTGATTTAGTTTACGCAGCAACTCGCGGCCAATCAGCATCTGCCACTGCGAGGATACGTGCATGAAGGTGTTGCAATCGACCGCGCGCGGCCAGTGCTGACTCGCAGGTCAATGGCTGTTCGATTTTCGGAGCGTGGTCGTGCAATGTCACAATCGGATGCACCTGCGAGCCGTACTCTTTACGTGCACACACGGTTGCAGGCGCGTAGGCTTGATGAAAAATGATATAGGCCGCTGTATACAGTATAAATGTGGGACATTACATATGTACATAACTTTACAGATTTTTATCATAACAATTATACTTATACTACAAAAAAATGTATTTTCAGTAGTGTACAATACCTAACTCCAACCAATGTTCTTTTATTTTACAATGCATTTAAATTAAATACATTTTTTATGAACACAAACAAAAATCTTTCTAATAATCTTAATTAATTTCATTTTTAATATAACTATATATTTACCCGAAAACATAAATCGTATTTTAAAATCATAACATAATTTTTATATACTAGGAAATCTAAGTGCGCTTCGCGAACCTCTTATTATACCATCAATTATATCTTATTCCAGAATGATTTTAAATTTTGCAGCTTGCTGAGCACTAACAGTTCGAAGCGTTTGTAGGTTATGTAATAATATTCGCGTACCTAATTCGCGTTCCAAAATTCTTATACCAGGCGACTAGACATCAATTAAATGCTTTACATCACTTTTTCAAAGAGAGTATCTGTTTTAATAAAATCTCACAACCCGTGCATCTACGCTCCCCAAGCTCATATAAATGATTAAATTATACCTAACTTATTTAATAATAATTCAAAATTATTTTTGACAATTTTTTTATAAGAATATTGCGTCCTCCTAGAGGAAGCTTTGTAATAGTAAAATTTTCAGTTTCACTAAAACTTCATAGAAACATGTTTTGAGATGTGTTTGAATTTCGAATTACGTGTTTTTAGAAACTGTCCGTATGGATGTGTGTGTGTGTGTGTGTGTGTGTGTGTGTGTGTGTGTGTGTGTGTGTGTGTGTGTGTGTGTGTGTGTGTGTGTGTGTGTGTGTGTGTGTGATGTGTGTGTAGTGTGTGTGTGTGTGTGTGTGTGTGTGTGTGTGTGTGTGTGTGTGTGTGTGTGAAAGAGGTAGATTATAGACATAGTTAGGTAGAAAGATAGAGTGAAATACGAAATATTGTTGAATGTTCGTTGTTGTGGTGCTTGTGTAGAGTTTCTGGATGAATTCGTTCACCAGTGTGGGCTCGTCATACCCACGCCCGGGCCTATCGGCTGTCCGCGGCTGCTTATTCGATTTATTCGCAGCTAACCTCTTTCTCAGGGGCCGTTCTTCTATCCGCAACCTGAGGACGTGCTGTGTAGTGGTGATAGGCACCCACCTGTCCATTCTGGACGACTACGTCCAAAATCCGCTTGGGGTACCGGCGTTGAAACAGAACCTTAAAGTACTAGGTGCCAAAAATCACCGAATAAACACTGAAAAATACGATTTTTGGCTCCTAGCGCTTTTAACTTATGCTTTATGATAAATGATAAAAAATACATCGAATACATGTATTACATGTTCGAAATTTTTTAGTCCTAACAAATCTATTTCAGGCTTGGGAGCACGGATTGAAGCAGTTTAGGAAATAAGCGCTACGCTAATGCATATACATAAAAACTATAAAAAACAATTACTTGACATCAGTTATGTTTGTTTTGGAGATTTCACTACTTTTGTAAAGAAACTTTTACTCGCCAATATTTTACCTTTTAGAAATGTTTTTTTATAGAAGATTCTTATTATTAAATTATTACTAGCACTTTAATTATCTTTTATATTATATACACAATATTATTAATTATAAATATAAATAATCGTGACACAAAATATTATACAAATTAACAAAACCAACAAAAAATTATTATAATATTTAATTATAAAATTTAAAAAAAAAAACATTTTTGTATAATCTTTATTATTTTTATAAAAAATATTTATTCCAACGAACATAATTAATAAATCTTTCATAACATGCTCTACAACCAAATATGTTAATCGTGTTACGTCCTAAGTTGTATGATGACTGTCAACGAATGAATCATTCAGTGGTTATTGTATTAAGAGTAAACACGGAAAACGATTCGAACCTCGAAAGAGAATTGAACGCTTTGGTGTTTAGACACTGCCGCGATCAAAAGAACGGCGGAAAATGCCTGTACGGGAAACTGTGTTCTATTAGTAATATTGTTGTTTGTTATTGATGTTAAAGTATTAGTAATCCCTCCGTATTTCGATTATTCATTGACGAAGTCGAATTATATTTCCCCTTTTTAACGTTCCGAATATATGTTCGTTAATATAGTAATCAAGCCAAATGAAACGTAAGTCTACGTCGTAACGTCTAAATAATTCGTTAACGACGATTGAATCTATAATTTTTAAGAGGGAACGAATGTAGGTTTCAAATAGTCTGTTTCTTAAATCTTAGCAATGCAATTAGGGCGTTAGTATCTCAACCGTAGTGTAGGCTTCGGAGAGAAAAAGAAAGAGAGTATATCTAGCTAGCTTATAATAGATGTTGTGTCGACACCTACCTTTTGTAGTCCTTGTTTCTGCTTGGCCAGATGCTCTGCTACCTGCTCGTCCTCAGTGAATGCGTCAAAGGTGCGATTGAATTGTGTCGAAAGGGATGTTGGAACAAAGGTCTCGTATTAACTTCACTCATGATTTATGCCGTTATAATTCGATTTATTCAAATAATTAAACAACTTGTGTGATTTACGCTCTTTACGATTCAATGTTTCTAAAAATGCAAGACCGACGATTTACAGTATAATGTTAACTTTAGAATATGAGAGACGGTTTGTTCGAGAGACGGTGTTAAACGAAAAAATGTTTTAGTTGCGATTGGTCGTGATTTCTTCGAAGTCCGTTTCTTCAAGAATTCTCTAAGTTGATTCGATTAAAATAATTCTAACAATAAGTCTCGATGTGAATTTTAACTTACGCGACACCGTCCCGAAAATTGTACTGACGTGGAGTACCTAAACGTAATGAGAGATACTAAGCACTAAGAGACTAGAGCAGAGTAGAGTTGAGTAGGGAGCGTGCGGTGCTATCCGGGCCTTTTTATAGCTGGATTTGGCGACAAACACGTGTAAAGGTGATAGTGATAACTTTGACGGAGAGCTCCAATCAAAACGCTTAATTCCTATATGAACATATTTGGAACCTCGATATTACACGTACATAGGATCTGACCCCCTTCCTAGATCATTTTCTCGCTTATGCATCTTCGGTGCTTGTTATTCTCGAAATTCGGTGTCTGTTGCTATCCGCCTTCTCTTCGTCTAGTTGTTACCCATCGTCTTCTAGTCATATTGCGCAATTGCTCTAGTTTGCGGGAGCTTTTGTTCTGCCTTCCGGTTAGCACAGCTTTGTAACACATTTGTTATTTCTTGATTCTTATTTTCGAGCATTATAATAGTGTCACTTTGATTGAAATTCTATGAAATGTCGCCGAATGCGTAGATATGGCCATTCAACGTTCTGTATCTAGGCCACTTCTTCTCTTCTAGCTTGTAGCCGTCGTCTCCGAATTGTTGCGCACCTGCTCCTAGGTTCGCGGCGCTTTAGTCCTGACTTCTATTGTTTGCACAGCTGTAGAATGTTGTGGCTACTGCTTGACACTTTGCTTTCCGATTTTTATTATAGTATGTGTATCGATTGAAATCTGCTACGTTCGTGTGCGTGTATGTGGTCGTTTCGTAATTAGCCTGTTTCTCCTACTTTGTTCATAAGGCGGTTTTAAGAATATGATTCTGTTGTTTATTCTTCTGGCTTGTAGTTGGTCGTCGTACGTATGAGATATCGTTAGCTTGTTTGTAATTGGAGTTTTTGTGATTCTACTATTGTTAGTTTATAATTTTGATTTCGCATAAACTACGGTCGTCGTTTGCTACCTCACTTACGCTATAACTTAGTGGGACTTTTTTTTTTTTTTTTTTTTTTTTTAAGCTTTTTCAAGCTTCACGTATACGTGAGGCTTATATAGCTATACAAGGTGTACATTGTATTATGTTACATTAGATTATGTATATTTTTCTTATATATAGAGTTCGCAATTTTCGAAATATTTACATATGATTGCGCACGCTTTAATGTTAGGTTTATACAGTATTTTTTTAATGTCAAAAGGTGGACGTAATTTTATTTTCTTAAATTCTTGAATCATATGCAATCTTTTGGCATCGTATAGCTTGCATTCCCACAGAACATGTTCTAAATCTTCCTCCCTTTCATTGCATGCGCATAGAGGACTGTCGATAATGTTCATTCGTGCAAGAGACGCTGCAAGATTAAAGTGATTGGCCCTGCATCTGTTTATCGTAACAATGCTGCGGCGGTTCAGACTTACATTCGTGAACCAGGGTTTTTGGTTCGATGAGTAGTAACAGTCGAAGTACATTTTGCCCTTTGTTTGGCCTGTCTCTTTAACACATTTTTCGGTTTCGGTTTTCATTTTTTTTCTAAATCGTTCATAGTGATCTGTGAATGGTATGATCACCGTAATATCTTCGTCACTGGCTGTTGCCACTTTAGCTATCTCATCTGCAATTTCGTTGCCTATAATGTCCTTATGCGAAGGGATCCAAAAAAACTTGATCGAGCTGTCGTTATTATTTTTCACGTATTCGTAATATTTGCGCTTGATTTCGTAGATATGTGGATTTTTTGTAGCTGTGTGTTTGAGTGATTGCAAGCTTTGGAGCGCAGATAGTGAGTCCGAGAATATAATATAGTTTGGATGAGGATTTTCTAAAGCTATGTCAAGTGCATTTGAAAGTGCATAGCATTCGGCTGTGAACACTGATCCAGACGAGTTGATGGCTTTACTAATTCTTATATTTAGCTCTGGGCAGAAACACGATGTTCCTAATGCTTTAGAACCTTCAATTTTACTGCCATCAGTGTACACTTCCCTTGCATTTTCATTTTTTATAAATCTGTCAAGGTACGCATTAGGAAATTCAACCTCTTTTAGTGTTTTTCCAAGCTCAGTATTTATTTGTATACCTAAATGGACAGCTTTGTAGTCGTGTTCATGTAGATCATAGGAGCAAAAGTCTATCTTTGATTCAGAATTTAGAAGTTCGTCAATGCATCGACTTAATATCGGATTTTTCTTTATTTTATATTTTTCGTTAGCTAATGTTAGGTTGAATTTCCTGATGTTTTCCTGTGTTAGCGATCTTTTGTTGGACATGACTTTTGTTATAAAGCATTTACATAGAAATTCCGCTCGATTCTCGATGGATGAGAGTTTAGACTCCGCCAACATAACGTTTTTTGGGGTGGTGATTCGATAGCCTAGAGCAATCCTTATAGCCGAATATTGTACATTTTCTATCATATCTTTATATCTTTTCTGAGCGGGGTAATAGATTAAGCTTCCGTAATCTATGATTGATCGTATGTAGCTTTTATATAATGTGATTAGGGTTGAGGGATCAGATCCCCACCATGTACCGCATAGAAACTTAAGAATATTAATTGCTTTCATACATTTTTTCTTTAATTGCTGAATATGTTCTACAAAATTAAATTTGTAATCAAATATTACTCCAAGAAAACGTACAGATTCGCTAGATTTGACGATGCAATCTCCAATAGTAATTGACGTTTCACCTGGTGGAATATGTCCGCTATTAAAATGTATAAGGACTGTTTTATGAGGAGCTAGACTAAGTCCTATTTCTGACAAGTTTTTGTTAACAGTGTTGACAGCTTTTTCGACGCTATTTCGACATTTTTTTGGCGGTGAGAAGTTGGAGTAGATGGCGATATCATCAGCAAACTGCGATATTCCGACGCTCTTTGGTAAGCCATCTGTGATATTCCTTACGTATATTATGTAGAATAGTGGGCTCAGAACCCCCCCTTGAGGGACTCCTTTACCCACGGTTCGAAAATTTTTGCCTGTGGTTTCAGTAAATATTCGTCTCTCATGAGTTATGAACTTAACAAACTGAATTAAGTTTTCGGTGCATCCGATCTCTGCAAGTTTGTCTAGTAGAATATCACATTTGACATCATCAAAGGCGCCGGACACATCGAGAAATGCGGCTATCAAAGACTTTTTTTTAACAAGTGTTTCGTTTATATTAAGAGCTAAGTTTGTTAAATTGTCGGTGCAAGACTTTCCTTGTCTAAACCCAGCTTGACTTGGCGGTAGAAAATTGTTTTGTTCGCACCACCACTGCAGTCTGTTTTTAATCAAGGTTTCAAATAACTTGCATACGCATGACGTGAGCGCTATAGGTCTGACCCCTTTCCCATCTGGTTTGTCAATAAAGTGAACGTATGAGTTTTTCCAGCTATCGGGGAAGTCGTTTGTAAAATACATTTCGTTAAAGATATCTAAAAGAAGTAGGTGATATCTGATGGGTAGTTTTTGAATTATTTCATTATCAATTCCGTCGAGACCAGGAGATGATTTGATATTTTTAGCATACAAAGCTGTGTTAAACTCATAGAAATCGAAGTATGAATCAAAGAAATCATTTTTGTTGCAAGTTGGGAGATATGAAGGGTCAGTGATCGTATATGACGGGCTAATTTTGTCAAGAGCAGTATTGATTTTTGGAGTTTTAGATAGGTTTTCCGAGACGTGAGAAGGTGTGATTTTAACCCATTTGTTTTTGAGTACTTTGCATTTATCCCATACATAGTTTGGATTCGTTCTAAAATTAATGGTTTCCGCGAACTTTCTAAAATATTCTTTTTTGATTGTTTTTATGGTTCTTGTTGCTACTGCGTGCGCTCTTTTATATTCAATGAGGTCCGATAGTTCTAGGGTTTCTTCCCATTTTTTATAGGTATCTTTTCTGTATTTTTTAACTCGGTCACATTCACTATTCCACCAAGGAACTGGATTATTTTTCTTTTTTGTGTGAAGAGATTTAGGCTTAGGGTTGCTATTGTTAATTGAGTCGACGATGCATGCAATAAGAAAGTTATATTTTTTATGGGCAGGGAGGTTATTGTAGTTATTTTTAAGAAATTCTGGATATTTTTCAACCAGTTCCGTGGCAAAATTATTCCAGTCAGTTCTGACTTTTTTTAATCTGAATGATTTTTTGGTGTATTTGCTTTTTTGCGTTTGAACTTCGAAAAAGATGGGAAAGTGGTCAGAGCCCAACGTCTCGTCATGCACTCTCGCACTGATTTTGTCGGCAATATCAATTGTGGAAATCAATAGGTCGATATTTGATCTAATATTTTGGTTTAGATTTATATATGTTTGAGTATTGTCGTTATGGATGTACAGGTCATGATCGTCAATAGCTCGAAAAAATCTGTCGCCATTTGTATCGGTTTTTTCGCAGTTCCATGCTCGATTGTGCGCGTTAAAATCTCCTAAAAGAATACAATTTTTATTATTTTTGAGATTATTGACGATCATGTCCCATTGGTCTTGCGCTAACGTATTACCGGGTGATCTATAGCATATAAACAGTTCAAGCGACGGGAGTGTATTTATAATTCGAATTCCGCACAGTTCGACTGATTCGCTAGGAGACCTAACGTCTTTAATTTCCGCAAACTCGAGGTTTTTTCTAATAAAAAGTAAAATACCTCCTCCTCTTTTATGTTGTCGATCTTTCCGAAACGTCAAAAAACCAGGAACGTTGTGACTTCTTTTTTCATCTTCTTCTTGAGTTATCCATGATTCGACGCAGATGAAGATGTCTACGTTGTGTAGGATGGGAGTCAGTTCGTGAAGACGCTTTCGTAAACTTCTTGCGTTCCAATACATAACTCTTATATTAGAATTTACGTATATTTTGGAATTAGCCATGTCTATGTTAGTTGTTATAGTTCTTCTTCATCTATAGATAGAGACTCACTTGTGGAGCTGGCATCGTCGCTATCGTGAGTTAGGCGCTTGATAATTCTGCGAATTCGACTTTTCAAGTTGTTGTCTGTTATGTTATCGTAAATGTCTTGGAGCATACCACACAACAGCCTTATGTGTTGGGTGTAGCTGCGAGCTAAATCTGGAATTTTCCGATTACCGTAGGATTCGGTCAAGAAATTTACGATACTTTTTAGATCTAGTGGATAACTGCTTGCATTTTCTTCAATGAGTTTACTTGCTGGTTGCAATATGATAGCTATTTCCGTGTCTTGTGGTCTTTTTTCTACGGTTTCTTGGCTTACTTTGGGTTTTTTGGTCTCTCTTTTTAACTTTGTGCTGTTTTCTGTCAAGGTTGATATGTTACTCGATGGTGGTCTTTTATTGTTGATCGGTGGAGGCATTGGTTCAAACGCTGGGTTTTTAGGTGTTTCGATGGCATTTTGAAGCTGCTTGTTAGATTCAGGATGTTCGTCGTCGATTGGTGCTCTCGCTACCTCATGCGATTGACTATTAATTACAGCTGGCGGTGTTGTTTTATTTTCTGAAGAAGGATCGTTATTGTTCTGGCTCGAATCTGATTTAGTTTGGCAATGTTTAGCTATGTGGCCCTCCATTTTGCACAAGAAGCATTTTAAAGATGAGGTACTTGGGTATATATAATATGTGACGTCCTCGTAGTTTATTTTTAAAAGATCCGGTAACTTAGATGTATCTTCGGGATTGATGTAAATCTGTCTCCTGGAACTTAATACATGACTGAATCCATCCCTGGCGATGGACGCTTTGAGTGTGGTGATTTGTGATCCGCGTTTAATATTTAGATTGTCTAAGATATCTTCGAGGACGAAGTTGGGAATTGGAGGAGCTACGTTTGAGAAGATTACCCTTTGCTGTTTGATGATGAGGGGTCTGACGTTTACTTGTATCTCTCCTATTTGTAGAAATTTATGTTTATCGGTCAGTTCATTGACTAAGTCCTTTGATGCCAAGTATAGACAGATTCGGTTGTTCGAGATTCTTGTTGAGTATAAAATATTTCTTTTTTCAACTAATTCACCCACAGCACACGTGTAGTCAGTTAAACTCAAACCTTCAGCACAGTCTATGATTAATCCCTGATCTCGTTTGGGAAACTGTTGTTTTTGAGCAGCACTTGCATAACTAATAGAACCTGTATCTTTAACTGTATACGAAAAAACTTTTGAAGAATCTTGTGTCGATGGAATTTCACCAGGAAAAGCCATCGTCGTTTCAGTGTTGTGATTTGGCATTCTTAGGAATGCTGATTGTCAGGGCTTTAGAAAGCCCTGTATATCGGTTGTCGCGCAATTCACTACGATCTTATTAGAGCGTTTGTAAACACGTCTTCTCTCTGTGAAGGTTCGCAGAGAACTCCAACTTAGTGGGACTATTGTTAGCATTGATTTAAGTACAATTAACTTGTTATTTTACTGAAAGTAGGAATGCGAAAATGTTAAGGATTTGACAATCGCGAGCAAAGCGAGCGTTTTTTGCTATCTTGGAATAATAATTTTTGCATATTTCGACTACATGCACGTGTTTTGCCCAAACGCAGTGTTTAAAAATATAATTTAGCGTACTTCAGCTATACAAGGCGTGTTTGGAATACGCAGTATTTTAAAATAATTCAGCGTACCTCCGCTTTACGCGCGTGTTTCAATTACATACAGTTTTTTTTAAATTAATTATGCGTGTGTTGGCTATTCGTGCAATTTTAGAATATACTCAATTTTTATAAATAAATATTTGCACTTCGGCTGCACTAGTTTCGAAAACTCGTAAATTCGCTTTCGAAAAGAGCTACAAATGAAGTTTAATATTTTGTTCGATTAGTACTATCGTAAATCTTTAAATATCGAATATCATAGTGTATACAAACCCAGTGCTCGAAATCTTGATGAATTTCATAACCTAGTGCTACTTTTTTCATCGATCGCAGAAAGATTCTATGCTGTCGTCGCTCAGGTAACTTCGAACACCTAAAATATTGTTGTTGACGTTTTAAGTATTAATATTAACGTAAAGTACTTCCAAAACATTTCTTTGAGACCTCATCGAGTTATCATTACTTTTAGTTGCACACCTTTCTTTAAGATGTCATCTGTTTCTTTTAATAATTCAATCTCTGTACCGCTGCTATAATAAACATCTTCATCTGTAGTTATGGATGGCTTTACACATTTTGGCTGTAATACTATTTCTCTGGTTCTGTTTCTTGGTTTATTTACTGCTTTTCTCTTTCTTTTTTTGTTCTCATTCAATGTGTTCACTAAATTCACACGTTGTTCTTGAATGTTTGATGATTTTTTAGCAGCTTTGCGTCACTGTTCCCTTTGCGCTTCGAGAAAGTACTATAGCTCCCAAAAGGCCATGTTCAATTGTACCGACTATCTAATATTTCCGGGAGTAAGCAGCCATAGTAAAAATAAAAAATTAAGAAAAGACTGAAAAATGTAGTGTCAAACTCTTCTTCTTCTTTCTGCATCTTCCAGCCGTCTGCTTCTGTCAGCATCGTCCGGTCGTATATTTCTTGCAGCATTGTCCGGTCATCCTCTGGACAGACTCAACCGTGACACCTACGTCCCTCTGCATTGGGTAAGAGAGTCTGGGCTTAACTTAGTTACCTATGTTCCTCAGCATTGGCTTGAAGAGCACTTAAAGGTACTCAACCCTAACTCCTACGTTCATCTACATCAGTCTAAGAAGTATTTCGCCTTAACGACTTAGTGGTCTTCGTCTAGCGACTTTTTATTCGGGTATTTCATCTTGTCTTTCCCTTCTTCTCTCTTCGTCGCTTATAACCTTCTTGAGAATGGTCGTTACGTAGTTGCTTACTGTTTTCCAGATGGTTGCATCGAACTTACTTCTCTTGGGCCCTTGTTATCAGCTGTCGGTACATGCTGTCTTGTAGATTTCCTACTATTGTAGACTATGTCGAGTGGTGGTAATGAAGGGCTCAACGGATAGTCCGTTGAATCAATGAACTTTGTAATTTTCTTTTTTAGGATAGAGCAGATGTTAGCGTCATATGCAGTGTGATTTATTTCTAGTTTAGTGGAGTACTTATTTTCACTAAATGCACAGTTTATACACCTAATAGTTTTAATGGTACAATCACTTGTTTTATGACTTTCAGCACATTCCAAGCATACGGTTTTATTTGTGCATTTTTTTCACTGTGTTCAAACCTGCTACACTTATTGCACTGGCTAATGTTTATTAAGCTGTAGACCTTACAGTTTTGATAGCTTACGAAAACTCTATTTTTATTTTCTCATATATATTTATATATTTCAACAGGTATTTTCACTAACACTGTGCTTTGTTTGCTGAATGTACTAATGAACATACTGATACTGAAATTTCTAGTATCAATAGCCATTTCTATTTCTTCCATACTCATATTTGTGTAATTATCTATTCCGACAATTTTTATTTTTGGGTTATTTAGTTCATATTTTTTTACACTGTAGAGACCTTTAATTTTTCTTTGAGTACACTTTCTGTTAATGCTACACTATCTACATTTGTACAATTAATAATCACTCCATATTTTGTATTTATGTAGATATATTCTTGGCTTGTGTAGTTTTTTGTGTTGTTAGACAATTTATTACTGAATGTTTAATATCAACTTGACTGTCTCCACTTTTTTGCACCGTGATCTTAGGTGCTCTTTTTGCAAAGGTTTTGGTTGTTTAACAGCATTTTTGTAAGAAAAGGTCTTAAACGTAGCTTGATTCGAGTTTCTTTGTAGTTTTTCTCTGAGTAGATTGTTTTTCTCTGTTAGTTTATTAACCAGACTTTTCAATAGCCTAACCTCGGTTTTCAAAAACCTCATCTCTGTACCATTTACAATCAATTCTTGACCAAGTATATCAAAAGTCGTACCCTTAGTCTCAGCTAGTAAATCTCCTCTAATTTCCTTTGTCGTTTTAGATTTAATCTGAGCAATCAATATCCTTGCTGGTTTAGTCAGGTTTTTCTCCTCAATTTTCGAGGTTATGTTCTCTACACTGTGCTCAGGGCAAATTATAAGATATTTCCCTAAGTATTTAAAGGTGCCTAATATCTGGTTGAGGCAGTTCATGTGAAAAGCCAGGTAATTATAATGTAACTTGTTTTCAGAAAATTTTTAATTAATATATATTACCAAGTACACTGAAAAGAAATGGATGTAGGGGAACACCAGCATGTGGTACTTCTTGCTGCGCAGCTCGTGGTAGTGGGAGCCTCGCACGCCTTGTCATGACCACGCGTAGATGCACACCAAGAGTGAGCGCGGGTAACATCCACGCTGGTCGTCTGGCACGACCAGCGTGTGCGACCCCCACTGCCATGGGACGCCCAGCAAGAAGTATCACACGCTGGAGTTTTCCTACGTCCATTTTTTTTCAGCGTGAAGTTGTAAGATTTCGAAAAGCCATAATAAATTTTAATAATATAAAACTAACTTTGAACATGTTTAATTAATAAAACCTGCTTATCGAGAGAACTATTGGATAGCGGATACAAACCATGGGCAGACTGCAAGGCAATTTGACTAGCGATCCAGAATGTTCTAGCCCATATTCTTCCTGTATCAAAAGGCTGAGATATAATCAATGCTGCTTAACCCATTCCGATGATTTGCACATTGGCCCCGATTCAACATAACAGAAAGAACAGAGACTGTTCTTTGCAGTTTCCTTAATGTTCATCCAGTAAGTGATCAAGAAGGATAAAGATAAGGATATATATAGGGAGAAGAAGGAAAAGGCGGCGCAATTTCCATCAAAGCGTACCAAGGTAACAGACAATGCATTCATGAGTATATGATCATGAGTATCTTGTTGTAAATGTATCTACCAAAATTTTAAGGCTTAGGACAGCGCAAGCAATACCAGTAATAGCAGTAGCAGCAGAAGCGACAGCAGTAGCAGCAGCATCAGACAGTGAGTTGGATTCAAGTCACCCGAGTAGCTAGTAGGTCTCGCTGAAAGAGGCCAGTGATATCTCAGCGGTGGAAAGTCTCAAGGACTTCACACCGAGAAAAGATAAGAAGCACAGGCTTTGGCCTATGCACTGTCGCAAGCTTTAACTTGAGAAGGATTCTGGTGAGTTAGTTTAATGACGAAAGATGTGAACGAGTGGGTAATTAATCAATAAACAAGATATATAGATTGATTTTAGGAACATGAATTAAATTCTCATTCTCGTTCATACAGAAACGAAGCACGTGCACAATTTTGGCCTATGCGATTATCCAAACCGACCATGCGACAACTCCTGCTCTTGCATTCAAGCACAGGCTGTCGATACGAGGCCCAGTACAACACTTAACAGTGTCCTTATTGTCTGCCTGTACGCGAGTGCGACCCCGACCTCTGTCAGATTCGTAGCGCCCACCAGTTGCTCATCTAGAAGACCTCTTACAAGATCGTTAGCGTTCAGCGGGGACTGCGTAAGTTAATCAATATCAATTTTTCGTGCTGAAGGTTCGTTAATAAAATTCCCTTTTATTAAACATTGATGTTTCCTACAGATAATCATCTACCTATATCGCCATCAGATATGTAGCTGGTTGAGGGATATTCCCGAAGGAATCGACTGCTAAAAATGAATTCATGTCAGAATACTGCGGCCAGATTATCAGTCAAAACAAAGCTGACAGGAGAGGAAAAGTTTTTGACAAATACATGTGTAATTTTCTATTTAATCTTATAAATTATTATAAATATTTTTTTGCTAATTGTTTTGACGTTAATTGAAAAATGCGGATAATGAGAGTTCATTTTTATTACAGACTTTCTTGTCGACGCAACGGGAAAAGGAAATTCGGTTTGCGAATCATTCGATGAATCCAAATTGTTATGCCAAAGTTATAATAAATAGTAAACTGCTACCACAGAATTGGAGTATTCTCCAAGCATACGGTTCAGCAAGGAGAATAATTATTTTTCAATTATAGGTACGTGTTCGTTGCTGAATTTTTTTGTGTAATTTCTTGCAGGTACGTACGGTCCAACCGAGCAGCTAAAGTTAGTCAATATCAAACGAGAAATAGAATTTTCGTGATAATGTTAAAGCAAAGCAAATCAAAGTTGGTTATTGAATATTTCCACTCCGAACGCTATACCCTATACGTTCAACAATACTTTGTTGACTTAAATAATGAAATAGACATCCAGTAAACAAAGAAATTCGATTTATATGAGTAGTCATGTGCATTTTGATCTCATGATTTAGATTATTTAATAACTGGAGGTCTAAAAATGTTTGAAAATGTTTTCTAAATTATTAGAAAATCAACTACCCTAACAGTTTTAACTAAACTTTATCTGTTTAGAGGACATCACATGCCCAACAAGTTATACGCTTATGTTCTACTTTCAAGTCTAGAAACTCATATTTGCGCGACCTTTTAGATCAATTGATTAATAAATATTGTAACTTCAGAGTGTTGCATGAGAGATCCTCATAAAGCGAGAAAATGTTAAAAATTTTTGTATAAAAAAAAACGTGTGAGCTGTCGTGGGACAGCCGGTTGGAACGAAGTTCCTCTCGCTATATACTGCGTATTAAATAAGAGGCACAATTAAATAAATTAAGAACGTGTAAGAATAATTAAATGAAAAATGAAATATATGAAAGAATGGTCATAAAATTGTACAAATGTGTTGAAAGTAATAAAAAAATCATTTTTTATTAATAATTATTATACAAATATATATTAATGATATAGTTAATCAGTACAGTCAATCGTAGTAATGATTGGTTTATGGTAACTGAAATAGGATACGTATGTTTGTGATTCAATTTTATCTAAGCTTCTCGAAAATACTGCATCGATAGTGGTATTGTATCTTGTTGTAGATTCTGCTGGTTCATTATTAATTTTTAAATCAAATTCATCCAAAAGAAATTGTAATAATGGTTTTGACTTTTCATCTGAAAAGTTGATGTTAAAATCGCCAGCCAAAATGAGTGGAATTTTATGTAAAGTTTTGTTGTATCGGCTAAGCGTCCGAGATACATCTTTAGAATACTCTAAAAGTGCTCTATGAATGAATTCTTGAATATCTATCATTTTCTGATTTGGTGAGACGTAGATGACTGCCATTATTAAGGTAAGACCGTTTTCCATTACACACTCTGCTGCACATAAATCGGCAACACTTGTGCATTTTACGTGCAAGTCCCGCATACTGTTCATTGTTACCTCCATATTTGGTGTTAAGAAGTAAGAACAAATAACAACGTGATACACACAGAGAGAAATACAGCTGACGCTCACGCTGCACTGTTTACAGTTTGAGAGAGAGAAAGCAAGCGCTGCACGGCTTGCAGATAGAGAGAGACAGAGAAGTATCTGGAGAGAGGCATAGTATAGCTGTACGCTATACTTACTGACGCCGTATGCCCCCTCTCCGAGCGAGTAGGAGAGAGAGAGAGAGAGAGAGAGAGAGAGAGAGACACAGTATAGTCGTACAGTGGGAGAGAGAGAGCGAGCGCTGCGGCCTGCCCCCACCCCGAGCGCTGAGAGAGAGAGAGAGAGAGAGAGAGAGAGAGAGAGAGAGAGAGAGCTCGCGCGCGCACTATAGCAAACGCGCACTATAGCCAAAAAGTGTCGGTTTTAGTGTCGGTTTTTGAACTAGGTCGTTTTTTTCCGCCTAGCCCCCATGCGCCGAACGCGCGATAAGGAACTTCGTTCCAAAACTTAGTCGGAAGGTAAAGTCATTATGACTTTCTAAACATGAATATATAGTAAAAAACAATCATATAATGTACCGTGGGAAAAAATTATTTATAACAATCGTTGTAATAAATGCAAAAATGCACAATGAACCTGATAATCTTTTCATTTATAAAGACTTTTGTTTCACAGGATATCCAGGTTTCGGAGTAGTTCTAGCTCAGTGCAGAAATAGTGTCTAAAAGACGCCTCCCATGGCATACCAATGATCTGCTTTCTTCGAGACGTAAAGCATCTAACTACCCGATTTCAGACGAAGTGACAAGCAAGATCATCTTTGACTCTCAAAAAAAGAAGAAGAATTTACAACACAGGAGATAATATTATGAAATATGAAAATTTTATTCAGCTTTTCATAATATTCTTTCATATTTATTGAATGTTTAAGCCTTACTACAGTTGCTAGTAATTAATATTGTTATATGCAGATAATGAGATCGACGCAGTCCTGCTAGGAGTGCAACAGCCAGTTGGCTTCTCTTCCCGACAACAGCGTCGCCCAGAAGATCTCCCCATTACTCGGTATGACGGTCATCAAGAGAATACCAAGGCCTTTCTCGAACCATGCATGAAGATTGTTTAAAACTGTCACCAAAGCTCAGACCAAGGAATAAGTCGAATTCACTGTCGTGGTCATTTCCAAGGCGTGGCTCGAGCGTATGTCTAGCTGACCGTTCGTGAAAACCAATTTCCACGGTTTTGGTGAGTTGATGCCATCAAATTGTCTACTGGGTCCACAAGTGGCTAATGGAATATACACACCCGGAAGATACACCCGGTTAGTGAAAATGCTATCAGTCTGCTACAGACCTCACACGATCGTTCATCTAAAAGGACTGGGAGATCGACTGTATGGCCAAGCAAAATCTCATATAGGATCCGCAAAAGAATCTTCCGTACAGAGTCGCAGTTGTACAAACCACAGGTGTCCAAGCTCATGGTTACGCTTTGAAACATCATTCCTAATCTCCAAAAACGTGCTGGTAAGATCGATGTTCCCCTGGTTGTCGATTAGCTTAGGTATAAACGGTGCTGGAAAGAATCCGAATTTTCTGATAATGGACTTTTCCAACAGTGTTCCTTTCCAGGAGGAGAGCTTCGAGTCATACCCAAAAGATTCACGTTTTTATGGAACAAGAGCGTATAAGCAAAATATCGGCAGTTAATTTTATTATTAATGATCGAAAATTCGTGTAGGAGAAACACGCACGTATTGGCGAAATACGCACAATTTTCTTATTTTCATAACGACCGTTTTGGCTTGCACTAGAACCATACACAAAGGCAACACAAATTGATATAATAAGTAAGATCTCGACTGTTCTCTTCTTCCACATGCTTACAGCGCTTGTTTCACCGAAATTAGCAGAGAACTACGAGGCTTTCTTCTTCTTCCACAGGCCGAACACAATTTCGAGAAATGTGATTATAGTAACGATTTCACCGAATCCGAGGACGATGAAAATGACAAGGTCGTCGAGGGCGATGAACGAGAACTTGCATAGATCGTCGCAGATATGACGTATAAATTTTGCATGAATTAATAGTTTGCTGCAGCTGGCAAACACCGCAACGACAACCGTCAAAGACGCTCCACGGCTCACAATGTGCCCAAATGGGTATTTTAGTGTCAAAATAAAATTGCACAGCGTAGAAGCGATGAATCTTGATGAAATTTTTTAAGCGTACAGTTCAAGTTATGTAGAATATGGGAAAACTATACAGAAAGGCGATATTTTAACCCCCTCTTTACTGCATAGGGCCAAAAGTGGGTATTTTTGTGAATTTGCGTAAAAAATCGATAATTTTCATTCTGGGGACCGTAAAACGTTAAGTATTAATATACCACCGCTTTTTTTATATACATTTACACTTAACTTTGAAGGAAAAACCGGTCCCAGGTCCAAAAATATTTTCAGTGGCTCGGGTAATCAGTGGAAACATGGAAAATAGCGATTTTCGACGAAAAATCAGCTTTTTGAATAAAGGGAGTGATGTAAACGATTCTAAATACTTCCAAATCATTGAATATTCATTTATTCGATCAAGAAATGAGAGGAGAACTATAATCGAGGTTATACAAAATTTTCCGGCCCGGAAAATGGGTCCAAAAACGCGATTTTACACGAAAAAACAGTTTTTTAAATAAAGGGAGTGATGTAAAGGATTCTAAATACGTCCAATCAATAAAAATTTATTTTTATTGTACAAAAATAAAAAAAAATATTTTTTTGAAGTTTCCAAAAATATTTTTGCTCGGAAAATTGGTGAAAAGTTGTGACCCACCGCGAAGAATGAGCATTTTGAGTTGATTATTTTTTTACTGTACCTTATTTAAAACAACTATTTATCTATCAATTTATTTTTATTTACACTTTACAGAATTCTAGATAATTTTTTAACCAAATTTTCTGGCTTTATAAATTTCCAAAACATTTAGCTATAGATATTTATTCTTCATAAAAATAATTGAAATGCTGCTGCATTTTTTTCTATTTTACTGTATTACACATCAATTTATTGTCTGCTCCGTTTTCGAAAAGTCAGTTTTCGTCTTCACTAAAAGAACTTAGATCAAGGATCTCTTCACTAAAAGTACTTAGATCAAGGCTGTCTTCACTATCGCTATCTGTCCTGTCTGAACTAGAATCTACGATAATTTCATTATATCTAAAAAAAATTGTAAATATTAATCCAAGCTATTTATAATATTAATTAATTGATGGAATACTCCTAAAATTTTTACTGATCTCGTATGAAACAAATTTAACTTAAAGTTTGCGAATTATTTCTAATTTGGGCATAATTTTTCGATTAATCACATCCTTTTATCAAACGTTTTACGACACGATCATTCGCTCGATTTTGTGGAAATCATGTGATTAGTTGCGCGATCAGTTTAACGATTTTTACTTATTTTTTTTTAATAGAATTACGAAAAATAAAGCATTTAGTGAAGAGAAATCAAGAGGTCTCTATAGGAGATGGACTTTAAAAACATTTGTTTTCAACTTTTTCACATTGATAGTTTTATTGAATTTATATATATTTTTTATTTCCACTAGGTAATGTGTTCGAATTTAAGAAAAAAATTATGAGTACAATAAAGAACGATTTATGTTAAAGATGATAAATATTAATTACTTAATTAATTAGAAGGATTAAAATATAATAAATCATCATTGTTTATACCAACATGTTACAAAATTGTAAAAAGATTAGGAGCTATATAGATTATTTTACATAAAAATACTTTTAAGTAATCTAAACTTACCTTAGTTGAATAGAATATTATTTTCAGTCAAACACTAGTCTTAGAGATAAAACCAATCAAAATTTTCATGAAAAAAATTAAACTATAATATTTTAAAGAACCATAAGGTTTTGAACGCTGCGCAAAGAACTTAGCCGAGTATTAATAAAATAAAATAAATAAAATAAACGAAGTACAAATTTTATTACGTAAGTCCAATAACTATCTTTTTCTATGTATCAATATACCTGATATATATATATATATATATATATATATATATATATATATATATATATAATAAACCAGGAATAACTTTTCTTATATACTTTTTTAAAATTGTATCATTGACTATATACACTTAAATGACTGTATCGAAAATTACATGGTTTTGATATATCTAGTATTCCATCAATTAATTAATCCTCTCTTAAAAAAGAGATGACCGGATGTTTTGTAGCCATTAGAGAAGCGATTTGAATGGTTAAGGAATAGATATCCGGTCTGAATATAGTTACAGCTTTAATCTGTCATAACCTCAAAAAATTGGGCGCGCAAAGCGTGCTTGATTTGGCTTGTATTATAAATAGCTTGGATTAATATTTACAATTTTTTTTAGATATAATGAAATTATCGTGTATTTAAGTTCAGACAGGACAGATATCGATAGTGAAGACAGCTTTGAAAAAAAAAATCAACTTAAAATGCTCATTCTTCGCGGTAAGTCACAACTTTTCACCAATTTTCCGAGCAAAAATATTTTTGGAAACATCAGAAAAAATTTTTTTTTTATTTTTGTACAATAAAAATAAATGTTTATTGATTGGACGTATTTAGAATCCTTTACATCACTCCCTTTACTTAAAAAACTAGTTTTTCGTGTAAAATCGCGTTTTTGGACCTATTTTCCGGGCCAGAAAATTTTGTATAACCTCGATTATAGTTCTCCTCTCATTTCTTGATCGAATAAATGAATATTCAATGATTTGGAAGTATTTAGAATCGTTTACATCACTCCCTTTATTCAAAAAGCTGATTTTTCGTCGAAAATCGCTATTTTCCATGTTTCCACTGATTACCCGAGCCACTAAAAATATTTTTGGACCTGGGACCGGTTTTTCCTTTAAAGTTAAGTGTGAATGTATATAAAAAAAGCGGTGGTATATTAAAACTTAACGTTTTACGGTACCCATAATGAAAATCATCGATTTTTTACGCAAATTCACAAAAATACCCACTTTTCGCCCTATGCAGTAAAGAGGGGGTTAAAATATCGCCTTTGTGTATAGTTTTCCCATATTCTACATAACTTGAACTGTACACTCAAAAAATTTCATCAAGATTCATCGCTTCTATGCTGTGCAATTTTATTTTGACACTAAAATACCCATTTGGGCACACTGTGCGGCTCTAACGGCCAGCAAGCGACACTTCGCGCTCAAGACCAAGTTAATGTAGAAGTCTGCGCTTAAGCAAAAGCTGCAGCCGCTGCCGAATGATGCGTCAGATAATCACAGCCCAAGAACTGTGAGTCGGAATGCAATCGACTATGGCATCAATCTTATCAAGTTCCAGAACGAGAAGGAGGTGAACGTCAACGAACCGACGTAGCCCTAGAGATCAGCAGCGACCAGCTTAAGGCTTAGCATACCCATAATATTCGACAAAAAGTCCTATAGTAGAAGTCATATAGCCTACTACGCTGCTGCTGGACCGATATCAATATTTAACGATTTCCAACAAAGACTAGTGCCACTCAATATTTTGCGATTTTCCTTGAACAAAAAGGCTACTAAAAAAAGAGCGAAAAATTTTAGTTGTGTTAGTCTTTGTTGGAAATCAGAATTCCACTAGACTTCGTAAAAATTGACAATATTGTAAAGCCTCTTGAGGAATGGTTTCTGTCAAAAACATTTCTATTATAAGTTTATTTAATTAAAAACTCGATAAAAGGTTGTGAAATTAGTTCAAAGAACACTTTTTACAAGGTAAAATATTGGCAACTACAAGTTATGTGTCCATCCTAACGAATCTATCTTAGTATTATAACTATAACTAGTGATGATCAGCTTACTCGCTGACGCTCGCTCGGTTGCACTTCGATGTTGCACTTTGCACTTAAGGGGACAAGCCACTTTTAAACACTGAAAAATAAAATTCTTATAAATAATTACAAAAATAAATTATAATTGTTATATAATTTTTATACTAATATTAGGTTATATTACCTGTATTTTTACCATGGTAAATTCATATTAGCACTTACTTACCCATGTATTTTAGGAGCATGCTTTGTACGCAAGCCGCAGCGCCCGTGACATATTTACTTCTATATTGGTGATCGGAATTTTCATTATACAAAAAAAAATGCTTATCATTACTGTTAGTAAGTTTTTTGGTTTACTAGCTTGTTTTCTGAGCTAAACTATGCTTTCCAACAAAAATATTAGTGAAAAAAGCTGCTTATTTTTATAATATGTGAGTACATAATCCAAAAATGCTGAAATCACGTATTTATTCTTCAGTCAGAAATGTGGTAGGACCGTGAAATTGGCTGCAGATGGTGACTATACATGTCAATATATATATATATATATATATATCAAACGGCGCGGTAACAATTTATTTTATAAAACATAGTTTGAGAATAGAAATTTTGGAGAGAAACTTTATATATATAATAAGATAATAAAATTAAGGAGTATATTAATTAAATTATATAAAACGAAACGAAATGTTTCAACGTTTTTCCTTCTACATTATCATGAAATCAGTTGATCTGAAAGTGAAAGGACCGTGAACTTAGCCGCATACGGCCAAGAGTCATTTGGGGATTGCTTTCTCATATATATTATGTTGCCGGTGCATACTCTGCGTTCCGGACAGGTTCCGGAGCAGTAACAGTAACTAGGTAGCCAGGATAGCCGATGACGAGGTCTAGGTGGTGCGCTTCATGGTTTTTTTGTGTCTAGGTGTGAAAATCATTCGAGGGCTGTGTCTAGGTGTACAGGGTGACCGCTGACGAACTCTAGATGGTGCGCTTCGTGGTTATTTGTGTCTAGGTGTACAGGGTGACCGATGACGAAGTCTAGGTGGTGCGCACCGTAGCTTTTTGTGTCTAGGTGTAGAAAAAATTCGAGGGCGTTGTCTAGGTGTACAGGGTGGCCGATGACGAAGTCTAGGTGGTGCGCACTGTAGCTTTTTGTGTCTAGATGTAAAAATCATACAAGGACGGCATCTAGGTGACAGAGTGGCCGATGACGAAGTCTAGGTGGTGCGCACCGTAGCTTTTTGTGTCTAGATGTAGAAATCATTCGAGGGCGGTGTCTCAGTGTATGGGGTGGCCGATGACGAGGTAGTTTTCACCGTAGTTTTTATTAGTATCTAGATGTAGAAATCATTCCAGACTGGTATATCAGAACAATCAGTGATTTCATGTTAGTGATAAAAATGTTTCAGAAAAGCCATGTTCGTTAAAGATGCTTATATCTTATTTTTAGGAC
>CM053172.1:14344883-14389062 GCA_012977825.3 Pteromalus puparum | reverse complement strand
CCTCGAGACCACGTCGAATAACTTAAATAATATTTATAAAATAAGATTTAATTTTTAAGAAAGGTGTAAATTTAAAATACATCATCAGACTTACGTTCATTTATTTGTCGATCTCTTGGATTTCCTTGATTGAAAAAATGCTCGGTGACTATTCCTCCAGCGCTTCGCGTGTATCTCATTTCCTCGGGTTCGATCGGTCTGGCCAAAAAATCAAGAATTTGCTGACGTCTTTTGACACATGGATGTTGCGCATATTCAATAATATTTGTGCTCTCACTAGCTGCACGCTCCATCAAGCGTTGTAAAATATTATTAGCAGCTGTTGTTGGTTCTCGGCACGTGGCTAAAAGGTGCTCAACATTAGACATACGCTGAAGATCTTCATTTACAGGCGGATCTTCAGCCTCTAGCTCTCTTTCGCCGCCATCGCCACTCGCCGTCCCTTCATTCGCCTGGAGATGTTCCGGTGCTGCTACTGCTTGCGACGCATCATGAGCACCCGCCACTACATCCAGTGTAGGCCGTAATTCGAGTAGCGCTGCTGCCGCTTGCCGACGCACATCATCGGCCTCTTCTCTCGATGCAAAAAAATACGCATGCTCCCCCTCCGCTGCTTCTCTCGTTCCGGCTTCGTTCTCAGCACCCACCGACTGCATCTCTTCTTCGTCTGCAGCGTCAGCCCCCTCCACCACTACCATTTCAGATGGTACAAACTGTACAGCTGGTACATCATCCTCCGCTTGCGCTGCATCCTCCTCCTCTCTTTCTTCTCCTTCCATCTCCTCTTCTTCTTCATACGATGACGTAGCTTCAGAACTTGATGTATGTTCATCATCATCTTCATCGGTGCTTATGTCAGCTAATAAATTCTCTAACGCTGAAATGTAAACAAATTTTATGTTAATATACATCGCTTACTGTTTATTAATTTGATAAACATTAAACGTATTCAAAGATACTGATGTATACTACATGTGTTACAAAAGCATTGTTGCGGTATATAACAACTGTATATTCTCCGATTTTATAAATTGATGCTATGAGACAGTTGTGTATCGAGTGTTATATAATATGACCGATGTAAGAAGCTAATCTCTCTCGCGCGCGCGCGCGGTAGCAGAAGACTTGAAAACAACAGACGCCATGAACACTAGCCAGTATGAGTAGCAGACGACGCTATCTACAGCAGGATCGGATGACACACTCAACCGTGGATGTGTGTACGCGCACGCGTCCGCGCTCGCGCTCGCGTGTGTGTATGAATGAAACAGAGTTTGTAGTAACGTAGTAAGTAACAGCTGACGACACTATCAGCTGTCGTACCATTTACATCGTTACCGTATATAAGCACTGTTTGTTTATTTTACTAATGATAAGGCATATGTCGCAGCATAGAGAAAATATAATTAATAAAAAATGTACTCACCATTATTTTCTTCGAATGCAGTCATCAGATGTGTTAGCACAGGAAGATGTGCAATATTCTGTTGCATACAAAATTCTGCTGCACATCGTACAGCTAAATTACATTTTTTAAAAATGAAACGGTGAAGCTGTGCAATTTTTCGTGGCCCACAGCATCGTAAGAGACGTGAAAACTCGCGAACTAGTTGACACGCCACCATGCGGTTCACACGTAAGCGCCAGGATTTTGTACACCTGCGTCGAATGGCACTGCACGCTTGAAGATTACCGGCGACGCGTAGCAATACACCGCGAAAAGAGTCCTCGGCTGCGTTGTACATGTTTGCGAGCTCTTGATTAGATGCAACTACTCTCATGACTACTGAGCTCATGGGGTCAGCGCAGGGTTTATATAGTGCGAGAAAAAGGTCTTTTTAGTGGGGGATATACACTCACACTGCTCTATATATCGCGAAAAAATAACATCCTGTGATAAGTTTTGTCTTAGCGTTATCATTACCGAGTATAAAAATCAGGCCGAACGTCTCTTACACGTTAAGAGAATCGTCTAATTCATGGGTATTATATTACCTTTGCCTTCGTCCAAGATGTAACACAATCTGAAATGACGATACCACCGACGAAACTCGTACAAGGCGGCGAAAATCAATGCTCCGTCTCATACGTCTAAAATAAATCATGTTTAATAGTATCCGACATCCTGTGCAAGTGATAACCAGACCGATTCTCTCACGTACGGTATGAAGCGTACGGTTCTAAGAATCCACGTGCTAATTACTTTTGAGATTACAGCTCTGGAGCGACGTATTGTCACAGTGATCCAATTTCGTTGCGGAGGTATCAACTGTAAAGACTCATGCTGACGCGAGGGTATTAAAAATATCAAGTTCACGCACAGCGCAGTCGAGAGTCAAAGATTATGCTCTCTCTTACGCTCGTAAAAAGTATCTTGTATCAGTCAAGCATCGAGCAGTATCAGCCACGTGTAGTTGTTTTGTCACAACTGCATAGGTATCGTCTGCTAAGACTCATGGCTACAAGTGGGTATTAAAAAATATCAACATCCTGTGAAAAGCACTCGAGAGCCAAAACTTACGCTCTCTCGCGCTCGTAAAAAAAAGTATCCCGTGTCCGTCAAGCATTTCGCTGCATAACGCGTCAAACAGTTCGTTAGAGTATCGGGTGTACGAGCACACGTGCGCTATCGAAAATTTATCGGTATAAGTGTAAATTTTTCTCCTTCCTTTTTCTTTCTTCTTCTAAGCCCTACAGATGATCGCTTGGCCTACAGTCGTCAGTTCCAAGACGTTCGTTCAGCTAGAAAGATGTCGGTGCAGTGCAATATAATTCGAAAGCTAGAGGAGAAATGCTCTCTTCTTAAAGCTCGCATGGAACGCGAGTCGCGGCTGATCCAACAGCACCGCGACACCTACGACGAGCTTTACGAAGAGAGTGAAGAGGTAAAACGGGCAATGGAGGTGTTGCGAGGCCCAACTACCGTCGTTCCTGTCGCCAACTTCACCCCCAAGATCGGGGATGTGTGCAGCGTGTGTAGCCGGAGGATGAAGCGGATGACGATCCGAACGCAGTGGACCTGCTGCACCCACTGCACGGCGCTACGCTGCACAACGTGCAGCAGGAAGGAGCTGTGGTGCTGCAGCCCACAGCTTCCGAAGAAGGAAAAGTTTGAGGCTCCCGTGGAACAGGTGCAGCCCAGTGGATCTGTGAGGACGGTAAGCTAGTTTTTTATTTTATAAATAATTTTTTATTCATATGACAAAAAATAATTTTTTTTCATATTTTTCAGCAGGTGGTGTATGCCGAGGAGACGATGCAGCAGGAGGCTGCCGGGAGAATGATACAGCAGGAGGCTGATATGGAGATCTCATCGGAGATCGATGTAGGGGAGGAGTTTTTACAATATTACTCCCCTACATCTCCCTGTGACCCTGCTGATCGAGGAGAACCAGTCCTCGTCAAAGCAGAAGAAAACGCCGAGGAGGAGACAGTCGACGTGGTGTGTTAATGTGTGTGAGTGTATAGTGTATAGTGTACAGTGTGTGAACGCGTAAGTTTTTATTATTGATTATATGCGTATGTATGTGTGTGCGCGCGTGTGTGTGAGCGTATTCATGGGAGAGCAAGTGTGTGTGTGTGTGTGTGTGTGTGTGTGTGTGTGAGCGTATTCATGGGCGAGAGAAATAGAGAGAGAGAGAGAGAGAGAGAGAGAGAGAGATGGTATAGTGAAAGAGAGCGTGCGCGTGAGAGAGAGAGAGAAAGGAAGAGCGTATGCGTGAGAGAAGGAGCAAGCGAGCGTGTGCGTGAGAGAGAGAGAGAGAGAGAGAGACAGAGCGTGAAAGAGAGCGTGCGCGTAAGAGAGAGAGAGAGAGAGAGAGAGAGAGAGAGAGAGAGAGAGAGAGAGAAAGGAAGAGCGTATGCGTGAGAGAAGGAGCGAGCGAGCGTGTGCGTGAGAGAGAGAGAGAGAGAGACAGAGCGTGAAAGAGAGAGCGGGTGCGCGGGAGGGATAGATAGATAGATAGATAGATGCTCTTTTTATTCGCTAAATAGCAAAAATACAATAATGAAGCAACTAGGTTGCTAAAGTAGCTTGCATACATGGTAACCATGGTACAGTTAGTTTACGCACGCAGTTATATAATTTACGTGCGGCACAAATAAAATATTTTCAGATAGTAGTGCATTATAAAATATATAAGGTGAAAACACCATCGCATATCACAGTAAATCAGTACTTTTCGACATTTTTGTCATAGAGCTATCCATATTGCACGACATTAAAATTATACGCTGTAACATTATAGATAAGATACAGATAAATACATTATAAATAAAATACAGAATAAAATACTATATACAGCCAATAAACTGAGTCAGACTAGAATATAATTAGCAACGCTGGTCGAATTGGGGCAGTCAGAGATCGAGAGCAAGCAGATGCAGTCGCAGCGCTCTTTTAAATGATGCAAGCGATGGAAGATTGCGCAGGGTGGAAGGGAGAGAATTCCAGAAACGAGCACCATGAACTTGAAAGGCCCTAGCTCCGGCCTCGGTGCTCGCTACGGGAATGTTGAGTTCCGGTGGATCTCCCCTACTGGAGGCACGTGGCTTATATTTGTGAAAAGTGAGGCCAGGTACTCAGGCTCACCGATTCGAACTGCCTTGTAGCAGAGAATGGCCTCGAAGTTAGAGGCCTACGAGAGTCCGTGGAAGCCACTCCAGTCGCCTCCTGTAGGGGGTGAATGTGCTCATCCCTTCTCACTCCAAAAATATATCTCACACACGAATTGCTCAGTCGTTGCACTCGAACTGCGCTGTTCAATTCGATGCGTCGAGGACAGTCAACCGTAGCAGTAGTCCAAGTGTTTTGGTTGTATAAGGGTCTCGACCCAACGGCCTCCTACGGAAGAGTCTGCGTGGTGCAGCGCCTAATAAGCCGCAAGTCTATAGAGGGCTTTATTTACTTTTTTTTGTGATTGAATCTACTTGCGGCTTCCAAGTGAGTTTACTATTCAAGCACAACACCGAGACTCACGACGTATCGCTGACAAGGGAGCGATGCACGCACGGCCGTCCGCAAGCGGAACTCAGGCAAGCTCGCATGACTTGATATGCAGTTTACATTCCTCATGGAAGGCCGAAAATTGGTTTGGTTTTACTGGTGTTCAGTTCGGCGGCCGGAGCTCCCCGCCCAATCAGCACAATCGGTGCCGCATCAGCCAGCGAGCCAGGCCTCGTGGAATTTATCCTTGGTGGTATGCAGATAAATTTGAAGGTCGTCAGCGTAGATTAGATGTTGAACGCGCAGAGGCGCATCAAGTGACGTCTTGTAAGTCGTTAACAGTAAAGACTGAACAGGCAGGGGTCCGCAGGACAGAAACCCGTGTGGTTCAGCCCAGATTGGTTTGCCAGCCATTCTGAGTTACCATTTTACTCGAGCTAACCATTTGCGTGCACCCCTTGTATTAAGACTTTTATCCACAGGAGGGCCGTCCTAGAAAACCAACTGGCTGCAGTTGCAAGCATTTCGTAAGGCGAGATGGGTATCAAAGGCTTGCTAAGTCAAACAAGAGCAAAAGAGGTCACCCTTTTTTTTTTTGGTTGATGCCATGCGTATGTCATACAGTCAATTTTAGTAAACGCTGTCTGTGTACTCGTGGTGTTTCTGAAACCTGCTGGAGGGGTCTATATTATGATTTTTATTGAGATACCTCGCGTGATCTGGGGTGTGAGCAATCTTCTCGAGTACCTTTGAGAGGAAGCAGAGCAAGTGCAATTGACGAAAGTCGTGACATTCGAAGGACGTGCTGGTCTTCGCTAAGAGCTATCAACTGCGCCTGCTTCCAGATACCGCGGAAGAAATTCCCTGAGCGAAAGGAGCAGTTAAATCGATTAAGCACCGAAGTCACCAATAATTGGGAGGGCTTAACAACCAGCCCCGCACGGAACACGGCGTCGACACCTCTCGCCTGCGAGGAAAAATGTGAGATAGCAAGGACGACTGCGCTCATGTACTGAAAGGAAGCTAAAAGTGAAACCTCCTCTCGCTTGCCAAGTGAAATTATGTCATTGCTTGTCGCTATTTTTCGAGAGCAGACGGCCGATCTCCCGCGAAAGATGCGCATGTCAGCTCGCCGGCGTAAAAACCGGAAAAAACTCCTCCTGCCTTAGCGCCGCAGGCAGGAGGCCAAGATGCCGCAATAACCTTCCATATATTTCTGTTTTCATCAAGAGCGCGGAAAGTTTGCTGGTGAACAGGAAAGGGAGCTCTCGTCGGCTCTTGAGCAGAACGCATGTCCGACCTCGTTAGGAGTCGAAGAACCTCATCGAAGAGCTCCGCCCTTCCAGTGCGTTCATATCGTCTGAGAGTAGCATTGCGCCGTTGTCGATGAGGACCTCAACTCCGGACCAGACCAAGGAGCATAATTTCTTCTTTAGCGCCGGCGAAACACCGTTTTCATAAGGTGCATTCTCTATTTGCTAATTTTAATTGTTATTTAAAAGTACAACGCCCTCCAAGATGCGGATTCCGATTGAAGCTCATGGCTGTGCCAGTCACAGCAAGACAGAAGTCGACAGAGAAGTATGTGTTAATGCTGTGTAATCGGGCGTAAGAAAAAGAGTCTCTCCAGGAGTGGGAGGAAAGATGTTTATTGAGACATCTATGACGCAATGCTTGCCGAACGGGCAGCACTGGTTCTTAGAGTCCAGGACTCGTCATTTTCGCTCAGTCATTATCAGTCAATCGGCATGTGTGAGACGATGGGGTATGAATGCTGGGGCCTATGGATTGATTATTTAAGAGATAACTCCCGGATCAAGAAAGCTTATTGTAACAGCGTCGTCTGAATTGGACAATAGTTCGCGAGTTCAGATCGCGCCATATACAATTTTGTGACTATACTCGCTACAGATGTCCCGTAACAATCGAACAGGTCTGAGTGCCTTTTGCATTGGGATTTGGGGGGCCTGTAAAACAACTCGACCAGTACAGGAGGTGAGATCGCCCCGTTGTACGCCTACAGAAAGAGGTACTCAGGAATTCCGACAGGTTTTCCTGGTCGGTGGTGTCAAGAAAAGCCAAATTTTTTTTTATTTTAAGAACCGTTGCGGCACAATTAAGGCCGACACACCCTCCGTTTACATTGCGGTCCTGTCGAATGATGGAGTTATCCCCTGAATGTAACTAGGCTGTATCTACTAAGGACCGCATGTCTCGGCGATGCCCGAAGAATGTCCAAGGAAGGGCGCTGCCGATAGATTACTCGCGGGACGAGGAAGAGAGATATAGCGTACGCCGCGAGAGAAAGACGAGCGAACGAATGTGTGGCGTGGAAAGAGAGGGACAGAGCATGTGTGTGTGTGTGTGTGTGTGTGGTGGTGTGTGTGTGTGTGTGTGAGGCAGCTTGTGTGTGGAAGAGACAGGCGTAAAAGAGAGAGCGAGCGTACTTGTGCGTGAAGAGAGACGTAGCGTGTGCGTAAGAGGAGAGGGAGAGGCGGCAATAGTGACGAAAGGTCGGCGCTTGCGCCGTAGAATAAGAAGCTGAATAGTGACACTGCGTCGCAGGTGTTTGTGTGCGTACGTGGTTACCGTATGTGTACCCATGTATGTGAGTGTGTGTGCGTGTGTGTGCGCAAAAGTGTACGTTTGTGTACACAGGTATGTAATAATAATAAAGGATTATAACTATTTTTTTTATAATAAATGATTTTTTTTACAATACAATGTAAATTTTTTTTACTAAGTCGGTATGGCTATGCGCAATAAATGATGTCATCACCGGCATCTTTGATATTGTTTATTATGATGCCCTTATCTTAATTATCTGTTTATTACTTGTTTACGTGATACCTTATCTTATCTTTATTACTTGTATACATGATACCTTATCTTATCTTGTTTATATAAACATGATACCTTATCTTATCTTAATGATTTGTTTACTTGATAAGATAAGAAGGCGCCGGTGATGACGTCATTTGTTGTGTCTCGCCATAACTGCCTATATACTACTTATATAACAATTAGAATTTTTTTTTTGTTATTATTTATAAGAAGTTTATTTTTCAGAGTTTAAAGGTGCCCCCTTAAGATTTTTTGTAATACTGAGGTCTTGCAAGTTGCATTTAACATATAATAGTATATTACGATACATGTGACTTAAGTGGCTTTAAGTCACGAGTATCGTATACTATTTTATAGCACGTGTGACATAAACCCGCCACCCACAGGGGGGAAGGTGGTGGGGGAGGGGGGATGTTTCTTTTGTTCTACAGCATGACGCTAGCGTTTTTTGGAGGAGCCAAACATAGATTATTGCTGTGCACAATATTCGGCAACTTTCTGCATAAAAATTTTTGCGTTATCAAAAATATCCATACTTTTACTGCTCTACCGCCTGGACTAAAAACAATGTGGTCAAATGCTTCAAAATTTTATTTGTTGATTTACTATAAAAAAAGCTATCTGCTGTTGAAATTTTAAACCATCTCATCGAACGGTTCACAAGTAAATAGCTAAAATGTAAAAACCGATTTTTCTCAGAATTTTGCTTCCTCTTATAAGGATATCGTTGCATGTCAATTCATTGGCACGTAGCTTCCTCTAACGAAATTTATTGCTCCAAAAAATAAAAAATTGTTTTAAAATGCAGTATGTGTATGCTATTTTAAATATTTCCAAGTATATTTATTTTGTTGTAGAAGCAATTTTTTTTATAGCAACAGATGTATAATAATCAGGAAGATCCGATCAAAATCTCTAAAATAGCGAAGTTGCAAAATCGATCGTTTAATTTTCAAGATGTGTGTATATATATATATATATATATAGTTTAATTTTGAAGATACACACTCATATGTGTGTGTGTGTGTGTGTGTGTGTGTGTGCGCGCGCGCGCGCGTGTGTGTGTGTGTGTGTGTGTCTATGCAGAAATCGCAATAAATATATCGCAATAATATATGCATACCGATATGTAGTCTCGAGGCTAATTGTTCAAGCGCGGACAGCTAGCGCCTTAGTCTACGGGAGGTAGTCAACGGGAGGAATACTCCAAGAGCTAAAACGTGCCAAACAGATTTAAAGACAAAAGAGGACGTAGTAGAGTATCGAACACGAGTGATGCTAATAGGAGGCGAATGCACTAGAAGTCGGTTTAATATCCGTCATCAACGTGTATCAGGTTGCGTTGATTTGGGATTTCCCTACCCTCATCAGACTACGAGTGCAATGTAGCCGAGATAAGAGTGCTGCGTTACGTGCCCACAGGACCTTGAACAGGGAGGCGATAGTCCCCTAGGGTCCGCACGTTAACTTTCAGGAAGTTGTGCAGCCCGGCAAATGGCGAAGGTGTATCAGGGTGCCTTCGTTTGGTATGCCGGATAGAGGATTCCCCTAGCGTATGGCAGGATACTACTGGCCTGCGTTACTAGAGGTGATCCCGAGTAAGGAGAGGAATGATAATGATTTTACAAGGTACTTTAATTAACGATATATTATAAATCCTTCTCATAGTCTAAACACATGCAGGTGTCCCCTCTCGCGTATGAGTGTGAGTCACGTGACTACTTGCGGTGACGAGACTAGACGAGTCTCGCACATCGCTCTTTTGGGAACGAGCCGTCGCCGAATACACAGGGTGTGTGCGACGCATAGCTGTACAAAGAAGAAGACGAATAAATCCACATTTATATTTAAACAATAATCCTCTCTCCCTTACCTCATTTCTAACATGGTAGCAGAGCGTGTTTTTGCTTCCTCCTCAAGAGAAAGCTTTGTAATAGTAAAATTTTCAGTTTTGCTAATACTTCGTGGAAACGCATTTGGAGGTGTTTGGAGTACGAATCATACGTTTTTAGAAAATGTCCGTGCGGATGGCTGTGTGTGTGTGTGTGTGTGTGTGTGGTGTGTGTGTATGAACGTATACCGCATAATTTTGGAACCATGCGACGGATCGTAATAAATTTTTAACAGGATTCGCACAACGTCATACCATCCTGCTTCCAACGGCATGGTGGAGCGCCTCCACCGAGATATCAAAACAGCTCTCATGTGCCACGGAAACAGTCAGGAATGGTTCCGATTGCTTCCAACAGTCATGCTGGGACTGCGCACACGCATCCGTCTTGACACAGACGCCAGTCCAGCCGACTTAGTCTTTGGAAAGTCAGTAAGAATCCCTGGTGATTTCACACCTCTCACCAGCGAAGAGCCAAACGTTCGCACATTCTACAACGAATTTCGCGACTTCATGCACCAACTGAGACCAGTTCCAGTTAGCCACAAAACAGCAATTAAACCATTCCTTCATCAAGGCATGGAAACTTGCTCCCACGTTTGGCTACAAGAAAAACCAATCAAGCCCGCTTTGACTCGGCCTTACACTGGCCCTCACAAGGTCATCTCTCGCAACATGGAGAACCAGACCTTAGTAATTGAAGTTAACGGCACACAGAAAACAGTGTCTTTGCAACGTGTGAAGCCTGCGTTCATTCTACAAGAGGATCCTGACGGCACTAAGGAAAACAAAACACCTGAACCGATCAAGATTCCTCAGCCAACGGAAGTCAACCGCGCTCAACGAGCACCCGGTACTTCCAAAGCCACGCAGCTTCCAACAGACCACCTTCAACCTGCACCTCTTATCCCACCTACCGAAGATCCACCAGACCAACCGGTTCCTCAACCTCCGGTGCCCAAACGCGTTAGATTCGTTCCGAACATTCTTAAACGAAAAAAAGAATGTTGACTCAGTTCAGTCACACAAACGCGCTCGTAAGAAACACAGCTCTTGCGCGGGGGGGGGGGGTGCAGTATCTAATACTACTCCCTACTTATTACACTACTCTGTAAATACCTCACAGAACCGAACTTCCAACCAAAGCCTAGCCAAGCTAGCAAAATTTTTTGTTCTTTGTTTAATCTAGTCTTTAACTTTATATTGTATACGTACTATCTTTGCACCATAGCTTTGTAGCTAGCAAATTATGGAGTCAGATGGAGCGAAACCATCAATACAAACATTGTATACATTAAGTTACACTACAAGAAATACTTGTTAATCATCACACTGTGATTCTAAATCTAGTACTTTTGTAATTCTAAGCGCAAACTCGTTATACGTTCGAACATTTAGTTTTTAAGAAATGTAAATTATTTTTGTAAATACTCTCCAGTCCCTGACAAGTGCTCCTCGCTAAAGGGAATGCTCTGTTAATAGTAATTTTTGGCGGAGTTTGTGTAACTACTGTGGAGGTGTGTTTTGTGTGATTTAGCGAAAAATGCTCGCGTACGTTTTTTAGAATGCCCGTACGTGATGGTATGGGTGTGCTTGTGGTGTGCGTGATTATACGCCTGGTTTCTCAGCTTTTCTAGCTTTGGTGATTTTAACCCCCCACCAAGTCTCATTTTCTTTGTTTTTGCTAGAAGATAGTGGCGCGGACGTAAAAGTCCGTTTTTTACAATTTATATACGCCGTTTTTTTTTTTTTATAGTGATTTTTAGTTTTGAGTTTTCAGCTTTTTGCCAACAAAGTTATCGGAAAAGTTAATAAAAGTAAACTGCCTTTGATAGTACCTGAAAGAGACAAAAATTGCCTTATGTGTTTTACCGGTTAGAAATCTATAGTTATTCGTTCGTCGTTTATTATACACCCAGTGAACAGTGCAATTTTTCGTAAATCGTTATAACTCAAAAACTAAATGCGAATTCATTCTAAAAAAAATAGTATGATTCGAATTGAAGCGTAATTAGAACTACTGATACAGTCTTAAATTTTAAGGTTATTTCATGGGGAGCAGCATCCTGGGCAGAAGAAAACATTTCAAAAAGCTTGAAAAAATCTTTTCTAGCGACCGTTGACCGATATAACTGGAGTAAAAAGGCCAATAATCAAGTTTCCAAATTTCTGAGATTTAGTTATACATTATATAGACAAATGATCCCTTTCTTTGGGATTTTTATAAAACAGCAGTTAGTTTCAAAAGAGTATTGAGCTGTCAACTTTATGTTTTTTTCACCCCCCTGTTATACTATGGAGTTCGTTTCTCTACGTGATTGCGATAAACTGGGAGTAAAAGGGCAATTACATCATTAAAAATTTTGGGATTTAGTTTAGCATTATATAGCCACCTTTATCTCTTTCTTTGAGTTGTTTATGTTACACCGACAGTTAGTTCTTAACAGATATTAAGCCCAATAATTTTTGTTTTTCTTACCATGGTGATACCTCGTATATACACTGAAACTGCTATCGCTTCGATGCTCCAGGTTTTCCCAATTTTAAAAAAAAAATGGATTTTAATCTATACTTAGACTCGTTTTTTGCTGTTTTTGTTTTATTAATTCTTTAAAAATAAGATTTTCAGTTACGCATGTGCGTATATTCATGGTGATTTTTCGACCACTGGTGATTTTAGATACGTTCCGTGAACTATATCCTTATCATTATATCTCGGAAACTAAATTTTGAAATTTTCGTTAAAACATCATGATTATCAAATGTTATTCTATAGACTACTTTAATTTTAAGTAGTCTACGGCAATTAAAAATTTTGAAATTATTCAAAATTTTTGAAAATATGCTATGCGTCAAAGAGTTCTCAATTTCCTACTCTTTTTGAATGCTTAAAAAAGGGTCTATTCATGCACGTATCATAAAAATTACGGGGTTCAACAAGGGGGAGTGGCTTTTTCAGACTCGGGTGATATTTTACTGACTCGTGGTGACTCGGGTGACTCGTGTCCGACTTGGGCGCCTACGGCGCCCTCGACTCCCACTCGTGCTCAAAATATCACCTTCGCTAGAAAAAGCCAATTTTCCCCCCTAGTTGCAATATACAATATATTATTTTATGCCAATAATTGCCGCCCTAATCATTATAAATTTTAACGCAACCTAGGCAAGCACGTATTTGGTCGCTGGAAAAGTTTAAAAAAAAAGTAATTTGTTTGCAAAAATATATATACATATTATGTATTTTTTTATTTTAATAAATTATAATGATTTCCATTAAAGGGGTCTCAAACCCAATTTTTACCAACTGAGTTAATCTTACGATTGCAAGGTCGATAAATATTTGAAACAAAATAAATACAATGAATCATACAAAACCACGACAGATGGCAGCACGTAAGCCTACCTACCAGCTATCAAATAATAGTGCATTTACACAGTAAAAAATTGATACTAAATAAATACAATAAATTGCGCAAAAGTAATAGGACATAGTATTTTCCTGTTATAAGCATTTACTAGTGTGTTTTTCTCTTTCAAAAGTTATGTATATCTATAACGATGATGTATATAGATCTACAGTGTGCTGCCTGCAACACCCCGATTATGCCAAGAAGGCGGCGCTGTCGGCGGTCCTTACCTAGCGTATAGCACCTTAATCCCTTTCTTTGGGCTGTTTATGAAACCAAATGGTTTCACAGATATTAAGCTTCAAAATTTCGTTTTCTCACCCTGTATGTTGTATACTCTATATAACTGAAAACTGCATCGCTTAGATCTTAGCTTCTATTTGATGGATTTTAATCTATACCTTGGCTAGTTTTTTTCTGTTTTTTGTTTTATTAAATCGTTAAAAACAATATTTTCAGTTACGCGTTGATTATGTAATATAATTATTTCGAAATAATTTTATTCATCAAACGAAAAAACATAAAAACTTATGAAAAACTTATAGAATTATGTATGAAGTAAAAACAATTTAGATATTAAAGCGATACATAAGGTTGAAGGAAGCTACGTGCCAAAGAATTGGAAGCGTTTTTAAATCGTAATTGGGAAGAGTTTAGAGAACCATCATGTATGTAATACCTAACAATAAAATGTATACGATTACTTAAAACTAAAAATAGGCATGTCTCTATGGGAATGAAACATAATAGAGCGGTTTCAAATTGGTTTGTTTTATTTTTTATGCATATAAGCAAAATATTAACAAAGATAAAACTTGTAGAAACGTTAATAACATCAAAAATGACAAGTCCAACGAACATTTTTCGTAAAAAAATCCAAGAAATGATTACAATTAAATGTACAAAATTTAATCAAAATAGATCACATATTATTTTTCTTTTCTTATGCATATAAAAATCAGTTCATATCTACAGTTCACGATTGGGTAAATCCTCGACCGAAACGTACATTGTCAGTCTCTCTATCGCGAGGTAAGTCAGATGTTTGGAGAAAATCTCGCACAGGTGATTCTCGACCGCGCAGAACCGCCGCATCTTCTCGCCAGCCCTCGTCAACTTCGCCGAGACGTAGTCGCTGTAGGCGGGGAACTCGTGCTCGATGCAGCACGACTCCAATGAGGTCAGAAACTCCTCGTTCCTCATGAGCTTCCCCAGTCTCTCGTCGCTCGCAGTGAAGACGAAGTGCAGGGTCATCTCGTTGTAGACCTTGAGCCTCCGCATCTTCTCGAGCTCCCGTCGGCAGACGCTGAAGTGCTCCAGCATGTAGGCCGTGCTGTCGATCAGCCGCCGGTCCTCCTCGTCGATCCGTCTGCCCTCGGTGAGCTTCAGCGCGGCCAGGCGCCTGATCATCTGCCAGGCGGCCCCGGTCGACCCGCGCTTCAGCATCTGGAAGGGGGTGCGGCCGACGTCGTCCTTCGCGAGCGGGTCCGCGCCGTGCAGGAGCAGAGTTTGCAGCTTCGCCTCCTGGCCCCTGCTGCAGGCAATGTGCAGAGCCGTCTGGCCCGACGGGGTCCGCTGCTGCAGGTCGGCGCCCCTGACGATGAGCAGCTCCAGCACGTCCGCTCCGCAGCCCTCGGCCACCGCCAGATGCAGGGGGCAGAGGCCCTCGCGGTTCCCCGCGCTCAGGTCGGCTCCCCTCTCAACCAGCAGCCTCGCCTAGAAAAGACGGGATTAAATATTACTTTAGATAGTTTTTATTTTATTAGTGTGACCGACGAGACGAGAAGTCTGTCGCGATCGACGACGACTCACCATGGCCGACTTGCCGGTCTGCAGCGCACTGTGCAGCGCCGTGTTCTGCTGAATCCTGTCCACGGCGTTGACCGGCACGCCCCTCTCCAGCAGCAACTCGGCGGTCCTGAGGCTCTCCCGGTCGGCCTGCGCGGCGAAGTGCAGCGCCGTCTTGCCGGAGCCGTGCAGCCGACTCGCGTCCACCTCGGGCTGCGCCAGCAGCAGCTCCGTCAGCTCCTCGTGGCCGGCGGCGATGACCTCGTGCAGGTACGTGCGGTTTATCTGGTCGGCGTGCGTGAGCTCGGGGCGCGCGCCGCGGTCCAGCATCTCGAGGACCAGCTCGGCCGGGCAGCCGGCGGCGAGGGCGTCAAACAGGGCCGTCCGGCCCTTGGAGTTTCTGGCCGAGAGCTCGGCGCTGTGGGCCATGAGCAGCCGGGCCAGAGACGCGTCGAGCCGATGCACCGCCACGTGCAGGAACGTCGTCCGTGCGTCGTAGGCGTAGTGATGCCACTGCTCGCGGTTCGACAGGCTGGTATCGAAGCGCTCGTTCACGTCGGCGCCCCGGCGAATCAGCAGCTCGGCCGCCTGGTGGTGCCCCTGGAGCATCGCCAACCACAGCGGCGAGGGCGTCTTCTTTCTCCGCCTGAAAGAAATTATTTTGTTTTACCTTAAGTTTAATCGAAATGCCGATCGAAATGTCGATCGATGCAGCTCGTCGAGCTCGCATAATTACCTCGGGTCTCGATCCCGATTGACGCTCGCCTTGTGCTGCAGCAGGATCTCCATCATCTCCAGATTGTTTTTCCCGATCGCGGTGTGCAGCGGCGTTCGGCCGTCTTCCAGGGACAGGTTCACGTGGGACGGATACTTCAAGAGCAAAGCCTCCATCCCAGCCACGTCGTTCATCTCAACCGCCAAGTTGAGCATGTTGTGTAAGTCCTTCGCGTTGATATCCATGATGCACTTTCTTGCGTTTCAGAGCGGTGAAGCTTTCCGGAGGCTGTCGACTTTCGAACTGAGAACCGATCGTCGGCGTGGAATGACTGCCGGCATCGGAAAATGCATGGAGGGAGGGGATGAGAAATTCATACCCACCCCCCTTATGGTGTAGGACCGGTATGTGCCTCGACCAGCGAAAATTGACTCCCATGGAGGTAGGGCTAAGCTGGAGCAGGTATAAAGTATTAGTGCGGTTCGGCGAAAAACCGAAGTGGGCATCAAGATATCATGCAGCTATCCTGCGGAGGGTTGTACAATTTAATTACCTTTTCTGGATTGCCGATGCTGGTCACATCGTATAAATTGTAATATTGGGGGCTATATATTAGTTCGACTCGGCTTTCTGTTTAACAGTTATAAAATAAGGTCTCGAGGGCGACAACGTGCCGCCAGGTTAATTTCCGGTTAGAAATTTTAATTTCGATCGCATCGGTATATAGTACATTACGATACGAGTGCGCAAAGTAGGTCGTTCCCACACGAGCTTCGCTGGACGATTTAGAAAATGTCCGTATGGATGTGTGTGTGTGTGTGTGTGTGCGTGTGCGTGTGCGTTCGTCGTCATCTGTATCTCAGCTGCTACTCAGTGGATTTTAATCCACCAACGGCACCAACTCTCATTTTCTTCGTTTTTACTATAGCATGATGGGGAAACAGTCCGTTTTACATTTTGTATGCTTGATTTTATTTTTTATAGCGATTTTTTAGTTTGGATATTTCAGTTTTTTCCAATAAAGTTATTGAAAACGTTAATAAAAGCACCATAAAGTGCAATTTTTGGAAACCGTTATAACTCGAAAACTAAATGTCGAACCTTTCTAATAAAATATATGATTATTGAAGGTAATTAGAACTATATACTACTTTGATTTTAAGTAAGTTTATCGGAGAAAAACATCAAAAACTGAAAAAAGTCGTTTTTCTATGGGGCGCGATAACTGGAGTAAAAAGGCATTAATCAAGTTCAAATTTTGGATTTAGTTAGTATTATATAGCATCTTGATCCCTTTCTTTGGGTGGTTTACGATACCAGTTAGTTTCGAAGATATGAGAGAGGAAGTGAGAGAGAGGAAGAGAGGAAGAGAGAAAGAGAGAGAGAGAGAGAGCTTTAATTATATATATATATAATTAAAGCGTGTGTGTGTGTGTGTGTGTGTGTGTGTGTGTGTAGTTGATTCAAAATAATTGTACCCATCAAACAAAAAAAAATTGATAGATTTATATATGAAGTAAAAACAATTATGATATTAAGCAATACATAATGTTGAAGGAAGCTACGTGCCAAAGAATTGGCAGCGGTTTTTTTTTGTAATACTATGCAAAATTTTGTTAACTCCTCTCTCTCGCAACTTTACTTAAGTTGACTAATCAACAAAAATGCTTCTCATTTTTTCTTCATCGGGGGGAGTACTGTAGGTACCCCACCGATAGGTGGCGGCACGTCCGACCACAGAGAGAGAGAGAGAGAGAGAAAGGGAGAGAGCGGCTCACGCCGCGAGCGAGCACCTCGCTCAGTTCCGCATCGACTGCGATCCAGACCAGTCAGGCTGGAGAGATAGAGATAGCAGAATAAAGAAGTTAGTCAGTTCAGGATAGGCAGAGTACTTTCTCCACCTCGACCGCCTCATCCCGACAGAATCATAGATTTTTTAAGCATTAAGATGGAATGCGGTTATTTGTGTTCGATTCGTGAGAGCATCCACAAACATTGTGAACTAAGTTTAAGAATTACTTAAAAAAAAAAATGCATTTTTGCAAAAAAATATGCATTTTAGAAGTGCATTGCGAAAAGACAATAAATAAAAAATTTACATTTCGGTAAATATTGATGCAAATGAGTCCAGTTACTCAGGAGTTTTTGGGGTCGCTGAACATGAATATCGCGACGGAAACGGTTTCCGAGGTACCTGGCGCCCAGGATGGACAGTATCAACGTCGTCTCCTGGAGTTTTATGGAAATTTGTAACATAATTAGTTGAAACTCGTTACTTGGGGGGTTTTTGAGGTCGCTGAACATGAATATCGCGACGACAACGGTCTCCAAGGTACCTGATGCCCAGGGTGGACAGTATCAACGTCGTCTCCGGGAATAATCTTAAGTATTAAATATTTTTACTGTTGATACCGTATAATGTAAGACATGTATAATCTCTATAAAAGTGATGAAATCTGCTTTAAAAAACCTTTCTAAAAGGTAAAATATTGGCGAGTAAATGTTTCTTTACAAAAGTAGTGAAATCCCCAAATAAAACAAACATAACTGATGTCAAGTAATTGTTTTTCATATTTTTTAGTTATACGCACGCAGGTAATTATTTTATGAAATAAAATATTTTTTACTTCAATTCTTAGTTGATACTATAGTTTAGATTCATAAGTAAAATTTTTAATTACTCATCTTCCTTGGCAATTCCAAAAGCATATTCAATCATATACTTTTAATCCATAGTTCAGATGCTATTTAAATGATTAAACCATATAATATTGGAATATACGACTCAAGATTTTATAATTATTTTAATTTTTCTAATAACTTCTGAACTATGGATTAAAAGTATATGATTGAATATGCTTTTGGAAATGCCAAGGAAGATGAGTAATTAAACATTTTACTTATAAATCTAAACTATTGTATCAACTAAGAATTGAAGTAAAAAATATTTTATTTCATAAAATAATTACCTGCAGGCGTATAACTAAAAAAACGCTGCGAATTCTTTGGCACGTAGCTTCCTGCAACATTATGTATTGCTTATTATCATAATTGTTTTTACTTCATATATAAATCTATCAATTTTTTGTTTTTGTTTGATGGATACAATTATTTTTAATCAATTACATATATATAATTAAAGATCTCTCTCTTTGTTTTTACTAGTACATAGTGGGAAAAAAGTCTGTTTTTACATTTTGTTGTTTTTTCTAATAAAGTTATTGAAAAAGTTAATAAAAGTAAATTCCTTAATATGTACATGAAAGATAATAAAATTACCTATCTTTATACCGCGGATAATTTATATTACTGTATGTCGTTTTTTTATTACACACCTTAAAGTACAATTTTTTGAAACCGTTATAACTCGAAAACTAAATGTCGAACCTTTCTAAAAAAACATATGATTATTGAAGGTCAGATCAGAATTATATACTACTTTAATTTTAAGTAAGTTCATTGGAGAAAAACATCAAAAACTGAAAAAAAGTCGTTTTCTTATGGGTCGCGATAACTGGAATAAAAAGGCATTAATCAAGTTCAAATTTTGGATTTAGTTAGCATTATATAGCACTTCGATCCCTATGTTTGGGTTGTTTACGAAACCAGTTAGTTTCAAAGATATTAAGCTTCAAAATTTTGTTTTCTCACCCTGTATACTATAAATCGTTATTTTTACGTGACGCGATAACTGGAGTAAAAAGGCAATAATCGATTTAAAATTTTGGATTTAGTTATTATTATATAGCATCTTGATCCCTTTCTTTGGGTTATTTACGATACCAGTTAGTTTCGAAGATATGAGAGAGGAAGATAGAGAGAGAGAGAGAGAGAGAGAGAGAGAGAGAGAGAGAGAGCGCGAGAGAGAGAGTTTTTATTGATTTCACCTTGTGGTAGAACCCCATCTGGTGCTTTTACAGTTTTGAGGAGATTACAAAATAAGAAGTAGAAAATTCAGTCGCGATACAACATGGCGAAATAGGTTTGTTTGGAAAATCGATGAATGATGCGAAGGACACGCAGGTCCTTCTTACAAGAGTACAGGGGCATTGGAAAGTCGGTTTCCGGAGTGGCTACGAAGATGCGAAAATAATATGTGCCTATCAATGCGCAGGGATATAATTACGTATTGAGAGGTATAAATACGAGGTTATTCCTGAAACTATTGTAATAATCACACGGCCAGCCCATCGTTGACTATTCTTGTCTCCCAGTCGCGTTTATCTTGGTCCGCTAGTGACCTTCGCAGAAGTTGTTTGAAATTGATTATGTTACTGGGTGTGAAAACGACTATGCTAAGCGAGTTCAGCAGCACAGAAGCCTGAATTTTGAAGGATTGCTTGAGCACTTCTGTTCTAGGAGCCACGTAAACTAAAGCCTGGGGGGGATTTCGCTCCGACCTTCTCACGATCACGTCAACTTCCAGCCGCGAAAAGCTATTTGCAAGGTATTGCAGATTTTCCAGGGCTATCACTGAGTAGGCGAGGGACCTCAGTAGGTACTCTCGCCTACGTGCCACAGATAGCCATCCCAGAGCGAGTCGATGGGGTGTCACATGCGCTCGATAGGGGATGTTTCCACAGACGAAGCGTACGCAGGCGTTTTGCGCATGTTGCAGCTCAAGGTCACGCGTAGCGTCGAGGTCGTGATAAACCGCACAGGCATAGTCAAACCGGGGAAAAACAAGGCTTTCTACTAGCGATTTTCTTAGTTCCTTTGAGAGCGAATGCCTGTAGTACTTGAGCGAGTAAATAGAGCGAAAGACCTTGGCTCGTACGTGTTTTGCGTGCAATTTCCAGTCCAGGCTCGGCGTAATCCAGACTCTAAGATTGCACGCCTCAGCGACGAAGTCAAGGGGCACGTTGTCGACTGTTATTTTCTGGAGACTGTTGGTATCGATTCTGTTGACGTAGGATTGGCTGCCAAGGATCATGACTTTGCATTTTGACAGCTGACAGGGTCTGCTCCAATTTACTTAGAAAACAATGGCAGTAGATCTGGGTATCGTCCGCAAAGATCATGTGCTTGGAAAACTTGAGCACATTTGGCAAATCGTTAATGTAAATGGCGAAAAGAAGTGGGCCGAGGACACTGCCTTGGGGCACCCCGGAGGCAGCCCTTAGCCATTCCAAAATTGAGCCAACCTCGTCGATAACTGCCTGGACTCGGTCGGACAGGTAGCTAAAGAACCAGCGGAGTGCCCTGTCGGCAACATTTAAGGCTCGTAGTTTTTGAAGTAGTTTAGCATGTGGGATACAATCGGAGGCCTTCGAAAAGTCGAACAGGACAAGGACCGTGAGCATTCTCTCATCTATCGCGCTGCGGACATCGTCGAGAACACCTAGAAGCGCGGTTTGAGTACTGTGCCCACGCCTGAATCCCGCTTGACGACTGTTCAGGAGATTGTGCGTCTCGAGGAATCCCGAGAGTTGGGCATGGACTAATCTCTCCAGGACTTTGGACAGTTCCAGGAGCTGAGCAATGGGTCTTGTGTCTGTCGGGGAGGTCATTTGTTTAGTTTTCACCAATGGCATGATGCGTGCTTTCTTCCATGCCGATGGGAAAGTCGCGTTCGCAAGGCTGGCGTTGCATAGATCCACGAGGAGGCCGAGGAGCTCTGGCAAGGCGGATTTAAGCATTGCAGTTGTAATGTCGTCGACGCCGGATGATTTTGACGAGGCATCGAGTACAGCCCCCTTTACTTTTGCTGCTGTTACTGGCCTGAAGTCGAAAGTGCCCTGCGCGGCATGTTTCAAGGGCTGGTCACAAGCAGTCTGGAAATCATCTTCGGTTAGAGGCGGAGAGCGGTTTACCGTTGCTGCGTAATGAACGTTGAGTGCATCAGCGCTAATGTAACGCAATGGCGAGGGTAGCTGTGCAGACTTGACTGGCAGGCGGTTCAGTTGGTCCCAAAGGGCCTTCTCATCTCCGGCTTCCGCTAGTTTTCTTTCAATAAACTGGTTTTTTGCTGTGTCAAGCGCGTTACAGACTTGGGCACGTATAGCTCTAAATCTTGTAATATCTTCGTCCAATCCTGAGTCATTGGCGACCTTGTAGGCCACGTCACGTTTTTTCATAAGTGCTCGAATGCTTGGGGTGACCCACGGTTTTCTCTTGGACGTTAGAGAGATAGCTCGGAGTGGCGCCACCGAATCGTATGCGGAGATGAGCGGACTTGTTAGCTGGGCCTGAAGCTGGTTTGCGTCATCTGGGCAGGGTCCCAACGTTACTCCGGACATCGGTTTTAGGGTGGCGATAATAAATGTATTCGCCGCTTGTGTGTGTGTGTGAGAGAGAGAGAGAGAGAGAGAGAGAGAGAGAGAGAGAGAGAGATAATTATGATATTAAGCAATACATGATGTTGAAGGAAGCTACGTGCCAAAGAATTGGCAGCGGTTTTCTCAATACAACAGAACATGTTTTTGATTCGTCGCGCGTTACGACTTCGTGCATTTTAGTTCGTCTAATAGCCTTAAATTTTAATCGTATTTTATTACATTCATCGTTCATTTTTTTCAGATTCTTGATCATCGGTTGCAAAGGCATCGTTGACTAAATTATTAATACTATCGAAATTTATTTTTATACCATTTGAAAAATTCAATGAAATACTTTCACTTTACAACATTCAATTTTATCGATTTTATTAGGAGTTACAGCTGTATAAGCGTAAAACTTTGGCCTGCCTAAAACAAAATTATCTATGTATGTATGAAAGTTCCTTGCGCAAGGCATTTCATAATACCTTTGAAAATTTTACGCGTATTCTTTAGAACATTTGGAACAAATCTTAATATTTTAATTAAGGTATCTGTTTAAGAAAAATTTGTTTTATTATAAAATTAGTAAATTATAGGGTTTTTTCATAGATTTAGTTGTTTAATAAATTCTTGATTTATTACAGATGAACTATGAGAGTTCCGTAATAAAAAATATTAATTTTGTTAAGTACGCGGTCAAAAATATATGTCCAAATTTTTTGGATTAATTTAGTCAAAGCCTGTGCGCAAGCAACTTTTTCAAAAACCTTTAATTTTAATGATTATTTTTGGTTTTTATATCATAACTTGAGTATATGTGATAAAAATGGCCCAAAATTGCATGTAACCTTCTTTTATCACCACAATCAAACCCCTAAACTGACAATGGATGGGGCAAAAGGTAAGAAAACCGCTGCAATTCTTTGGCACGTAGCTTCCTCAACCTTATGTATCGCTTTAATATCTAAATTGTTTTACTTCATATATAATTCTATAAAGTTTTATACTTTTTCGTTTGATGGATAAAATATTCGAAATATATATTACATAATCAATGCGTAACTGAAAATATTGTTTTTAACCGATTTAATAAAACAAAAAACAGAAAAAAACTAGGTATAGATTAAAATCCATCAAATTTTGAAAAATTTCAAAATTTTAATTGCCGAGACTACTTAAAATTAAAGTAGTCTATTGTCACGTGTGAATATTCACACGCATATAGCATAGCTAGTTATAACGCACTCGAGTACAATCGCCAAATACTTCATGGCAACAGCTCGGCGCACCCGAGGCCGATTCTTCCGACTCAGCGCGACTTTCCTCCACGACTTCGACGAACCGCGCGGGTAGGAATCACACCCACCCAGGAGGCTATAAAAGGGGGTGCATACAGGCGCTCGGTCTCTACCCACCACCCGCGATCCAGCACTAGACAGGTAGTCCTGACTCGGAGACGACAGATAGGATCGCATAATTATAGGGACCGCGCATTCTCCGAGGTCATCTTAAACACGCGTATCTCTCTTTCACACGAATCATTCATTGTGAATTACGATTAATAAACAACGCATTCACCGATAATCTCTCGTGTTCATCTATCGCCCGGTATTTCGCAGCAATCGTGAGCTTAACACCTCACGGAGAACAAAACATCGACCCTCACACGTAACATTTCCTGGTGCTAGGTGGGGTTTGTTCGCAAAATATACGGGAATTTTTGGCATCGCGATAGTGATAGATTACTCGGTTGTTATTTCAATCCGATTGACAGGAAGGAAGGATGAACTTTGCCTGTCTACTCGTCATCGCAGCCACCTTAATGTAAGTCACCAGTTATTATAAATACCAAATATACCTGGACTAACATCAGTGAGAACTTTCGGTTCGGAAAGCTAACGAAACTAACTCAAAATTATTCCAAAACCAATTGCAAAATGGCAAGAGCAAATGTATCGGATAACCAAACATTCAACTTTAATGAACGGTCTGAAATGGGATCGCAAAATATATTCGCGCACGAGGCCGACGATCCCGAATCTTTCATAGACGGTTGCAAGAATTTGAGACGTCAGCGGAACCGGCGGTAGTTTACACACACAATTAACGATAGCGTTGCAACTCGCGGACGTAGCTGTAGCACATCCATCGAAAGGAACGATAGACCCGCGATAAATCACATACAGAAAGTATTCCGACGAGAACAATTAATTCCAATGGATAAACTGCAATTATTAAAAGTCGCGAAGACACTTACTGAACGTCCGAGACGAACTAGTACGGCGGAACAGACGACAAGACGTGGCAACGAGACGCCTTTCCCATCATACAGAATAATGGTACCATCCCTAAATTATACAAAGACGATCCATTCGGTTAAGGATAAAAAAGGACAATATGGACGAATATGTCACAGAAAAGAAGCCCATTATTCGTGACAACGCGTATAGAGGGCTAAATTACAGTACTCCAAACGCGGTTAACCACCCTATGACATAAAGCCAGACATTCCATCACACTTTATCGAACAGCTACCCGCCGATAGACGCCTTAAACGACCAATGACAGACGATTCCAAAAATTACGGTTTACCTCTATCGAATTATTTGATAAGCTAGACATAGCGCAACAGCAGGAACAGCATTTGGGAACTTCGAATTCGTAGAGCAATACGAACAGTTCAAAAAACGTATTCAAGATAAGGTACACGACGACTTGAGTTTAAAATCATACACAGACCTAGACCCTGCCCCGATAATTAGACGCACGCAAGGCGTGCAACAGCATAGAGACCGCTCTCGGGATTGGGCTGGATGTTTCACTACATCAAGCATTAAATACGATCACCACCTTATGACGGAAATCCAGACATGCTTGCATTATTTTGGGCCGCCAGTTCGCGACGTGATTCACGAATTCGGCTCGGAGTCCGAACGCTGGGTGCTTAACTCGTTAGCATCGAAGTTTCGGGGACGTGCTGCTGACGGCTACACTTCGCGCTAACGCAATACGACACCGTGGAGCGGTTGCTAGCCGATTTAACTACACAGTAATGGGGTCGGCGGAGCGGATAAAGTTTTAGCCGATCTTAAGGTAATTCGCCAATATGCTGGAGAAAGTGCCGGAGACTACGGGCTGCGCGTTCAAACATTACACAATCGATTGTTAAACATTTACGACGCGAGCCGCGACATGCGCGATTGGAAAGAGCCACGTATAAAAAACAATGCGATAAAGAGGCCCTTGAACAGTTTTTATTTGTCTGAACGGAGAACTGCAACACCAGGTTCGTTCTAAAAATCCACTATGTCTCAGAGAGCCATTACAGAGCCGTAGCATTCGAACATCGCAGAAGCGCGCGCCCGCATATAGTCAGCACCGGATCGCTACCGCGAAGACACTTCTAAAAATTACATCGTGGCACCGACCTCATAAGTACTTGCAAAGGAAGCATATGAGCCAGCGCAATAGCTAGCGAAGTCGTCAATATACTACGGTATGAGCGTTATGTAATTTTGTCGACACAGGGACATATGAAAAAGATTGCAAGCAGGAAATATGCCAATATTGTACTATAGTCGTGGCCAAGCACGTACATTGAATCGCTTCCGTTACAAGAACGCCCGATAAATAACGGCAAAACCAACAAGGAAACCTTGAAAAGCTCAGCGTCACACCTGCTGCAGTGCCCCGCCAGTAGACACTCCTTTCCCGTACCACGCACCGGCCCCGGTGCCATACGTCGTACCTGCACAGCAACAAATAGCGACGCCAAAATAATGCCTCCACAAGAAAGTATGAAGACAGAACGGTGTTTAGAAAGAACACGTTACGCAGATATTCGGAGAACGCAATGGCGGGCTATTTTTAACAATCGAAATGGTGATAAGAAATTACAACAAACAACAATCGGTTATAATAATTAACGAAATTATAATAACCGCGTGACGATGGCGGATGCGACAACAGGCACATAACCGCGGTGAAAATCGCAAGAAACGACCGCATTTTGATAACCGGCGAAATGATAGAGTCATGATAACAGGCGCAAACGACGGTAGAAGCAACAACTAAATACAGCAATATACAACAATAATAATAACGATATACACTGGCAAATATAACAATAACATGATGCGTAATAGACGAAAGACAAGATAACGGGAAATCACAGAAACCAATCTTAAATTCTTTAAACTAACAGGAGCTCGTTACCAAAGTCGGGGGATCGGCAATCAATAGATGATAACCACCTAAAACCGGAAACCGCATTAAAGAATAAGGAAGTAGAGGGGCCAAAATCATGGTAAGAAGCAGGAAAAATTGAAGATTCAAGAAGCAAATTAAAGGAAATATGCAGTGGCAGTTTAATAAATTAAAAGAACAATCGAGAACGAGAGAAGGAGGCCCATGTGCAGGAGAATAAACAATAGGAAGTACTTAATAGAAGATAGTAAAAGATAGGCGAAACCATTTCTACAAGCGAGAAGTTAAGGGAGGAAAGCACGTTTTTATGCGGAGTAGGGAGCCGATGTACGTTGATTAAAGCGAGTAATGTCACTAGTCGACGATAATTGATAAACAATATGGGGGATTGGCAATAATGGAGTCAGCGCTGGTGAATGTGTTAAGCTAGGTAAGACAATTATGAGTGTTAGAGGGATCCCGTGCGATGTGCACCGGGTTCCTGACGATTCCCATTGATACAGATGGTATGCTTAAGGAGGGATTGCTTTCAAAATATGGTGAAAGGTTAATGCGCCGAACAGATGTATAGAATTTGGACAGACCATAATATCCATTTACTCAAGAATGAAAGATTTATTAACCTGCACGTACGAGACAGAGTAATCTATGCAGCGATCTACGACATTATCAGAACAAGTAGGACTTGCCCCTTTACAAAATTTAAGGAGAAGGAGTATACTTCGGAATTTTATTGGTACTAACCAAGGAGGCAAGATACACGCCTTATGTGTATACTACGGATAATGAGATAGAATTACACCACCAATGATAAGCTCGAAAGCATGCGAAGCCATAAAGGAGGGAGGAGTAGAATTCGATCTAAGAAAAAGACGAACCCACGGAGACTGTCAATATACTTACGATATTTTCCAGACGAAGTAAAGAAAGGACCGAAAAAGATTTGAACTTCTTGACCCAGAGACACTAAGTATTTAACGGAGGAGAAATTGCCACATTAAAGAGATTATCCGAAAGAGAGCGAACGTACATCTTCGCTACCCGGGAAAAAACTAAAGCAACAACATGTGACGCACAAAATACCACTAACCACGATTCCCGGTTCGATCAAAGGGATACAGAGATAAGAAAGAAGGAAGAATTGGAGCGCCAATAAAGCATTACTAAAAATGGCGTAATCAGACCCAGAATTCATACTACAGTTCTCCTACATATGTCATTAGGGCCTAAGAAGCCCGCAAGCAGACGGTAAAGAGGCGATAGTTACAGACTTTAGGAAGCTGAATGACGTAAAATAGTGGAAAACAGCTACACAATACCTACAGCGCGGATATTATCGACAGTGTCGGCCTCGGCTAGATAGCATAACGCCATAAATCTGAGGACTGGAATTCTACCATGATACCCGATGGCATCCCACAGATGTCGGCACAAAGCAGCCTTCACGGCGTAGCCATTCGGACATGTACGCTATCAAACGACTAGAAATGGGACTCAAAGCGCTCGCTTCGACATTTCAGTCTGATGGACTAGCCTTTCCAGGTCTGCAGGGACCGGAACTGTACGTCTTACCTAAGACGAACATATTGTGTGCTAAAATCTCGAGAACACGGAAAGAAGTTCGCAACGCTGAGAAGAGATAGACGATGCAAACTAACAACGAACTTGAAGTGCACCAATTCTTCAGAGAGAAGCACCTTTTTTAGGACAACAGTTGCGAGGAGGAAAATTCTTAGCTGATCCCAAGAAAAAAAAGCAGTTTAATAAATTTCCAGTACCGGACAAATCCCCAGAAAGTAAAACAGTTTTTAGGGCTCGCAGGATACTACAGGCGCTTATCAAGGACATTCGCAAAATCGGCGCAAATTTTATCCAGACTACTGAGGAAAAGAAACCGTTGAGTGGAAAGAAGAGCACAGCAAGCCTTCGAAGTTGCGAAGCACTGAGTGCGAAACAGTAATGAAAGCAACGGATTTAAACTAAATGCCCTTCCTAAGTAATAAACCGACGCATCTGATTACGCCATAGGACTATCCTGAGCCAAGGCGCCTAGGCAGCGACCAGAGCCCTGCGCTTACCGCGTCACAAAGTCTCAGGGACCGAGCTAAGATACTCTCACTAACGAATAGGGAGTTACTCAGCTGTAGTTATGCAAAGGACAATTTAGACACTACCGTCGCAGGACGCAAAGTTTCACAGTAGAACGGATCAGCGACACTTAAATCATTTTCACAAAGACCAAGAAAGCCCGAATCTAAGGTTCGCAGACTAAAAGGCTGAACTCAGAGGCTACGAGCTTCACATGTATACAGACCCGGGACGAAATGGAAACGCAGACCAGCACGTCGTCAAAGAGGATCCGCATCCTCGAAGAAGGAGAAGGATAACCCAGAGAGACCAAGCCAGAATTATATGAGTTTGGCAGACAAACAGGAAAAAGAACTACGGTACTGACGATTTAGAACAACCAAAAAGCGAGGTAAGTCCAAAACGGCTCCAACCAACTGACACCCGCGGACAAGGAAGAGAATATCGACAGAAATCTGAAGACCTGCTGGAAATCCAAGAGAAAAAAACGCGAGTCGTGTGTACACCGAGAGTACGGCCCAGATCACTCTTCGGATGAAGAATGGCGACGCGGAGGAACGGCGCTCGCACTGGAAGAAGAGAATACAAGAAAGTTCATGGCGAGAAAACGGGACAAACATACCCCATTGTAACAAGCTGCCAGATCCAGGGAAACTCTGAGCCATTCCTTAGTCAGGAGCGGGTCCGAATAAAGATCTAGGGAAACTATCAAGGAAAAAAAACATGAAGCTCGGAGAAAAAGCAGCAAGCACACCGCAACATCAGGGAAGGACGTGCCATAATGACCCTAGAAGGCCTATACGGAGCACACCTCAATAGAAAGTCCACCAAGAGTTTCAACCGAGTACGACATGGAGATCAGCGAGAAGAAGCGATAACAGTCTAGGCACGACGCCAAGATGAATTGCCCTGAATAAGCAGATAATACCCGACTCGAAAAAGAGATATCAAATAATAATTTCGGGAGGGAACCTCTCTGGACACCATAATTGTCACCACAGCCGCAAACACCAAAATATATGCCAACACCCGAAATTAGCCACGAAACACCGAAACAAATATCCTCAAACGGACAGCGCACCGAGAGTAACTGAATTCCAACGCTAAATCCAACGAGCACCGAATCACCGCTAGACATATCGACAAACAATATTCGGCAAACAAAACAAAATTTAAAACTCGTCTCACCGTAGATATAGAAGGAGATAGTAAACAGACAAGATCGATGTTCAAAGTAAAGAATGGAACCGGTACTCAAGCAACAACGAAACTGCCCCGATGAGAGAAAACACTCAACAGAAGAAATCCCCTAGCACGGAACACCTTACGAAAGTATATGACTCTCCACAACCGATACTTCTTACACATGTTCCATAGCTCCACACGACAGCCACCCTAAGCATTCTGAAGGCGCACCTTCCCGCGTGTAAGCCAAGGCAGGATTTCTATCACATTACTACCGCAAATAGACGACCGAGCCAGGCAAGACCGTTATACCCGCACAGCAGTGCATCGATTCAGCCGTCAAAGGACCTCATCGCGCACCTCACGATACGAACCATGCACGATAAGATATAGCCGCTGCGAAGAGATAGATAGAACAGCTAACAAATCTATGATCGCAAGTGGGCGTCGTTCATAACCAGGCAGCGATGGACCAAACAGGCGCGACTACGCACACACCTGGGGCTCAGAGCAACCTCAAAGACCTTATTCGGGTACGCCCTAAGACGAAATGCCCAGCGATTTTATGTATACTCGGCAGCAAGACGATATGTGCAGAACCCACTCAAGGCGACTAACGCACGATAAAAAAATATACCGACGGACCACCTGGAAACTGCCTGTTTAATTCAAGTAATAAAAATCTTGATCTGGCAAATGACTAGCGAGTCAGCTAAGGTATCAACTTTTTGTGCAGCCGGCGCACGTAGAACCTGCGGGCGATCCAGAAGAGCCGCGCCGGATCTTTGCTATCAGAAGTGGAATATGGAATGCGGATTGGCATATATGTGTTCGCAGAGGGAGTTGGTTCACAATGTGTGCGTACACTTCCGAAACAGACAACCGCAATAACTACTGCCACTACAACTAGACAAAGTATCCTTGCGCTAATGGCATTTCTATTAATTCTTTTGAAAATTTTTACGCGTATTCTTTAGATACATTGAACAAATTCTTAATATTTTAAGCTAAGTATCTGTTTAGAAAAATTTGTTTATTATAAATATTAGTAATTATATGGGTTTTTTCATAGATTTAGGGTTGGTTTAATCAATTCTTGATTCTATTACAGATAGAACTTGATGCAGGCGTTCAGCCGTGGGAATAAGGAAATATATTATTATACTTTTGTTGTAAATAGTACGAGTCAAGAAAAAGCTATTTATGTCCAGATTTTATAAATGAGAAATATATTTGTCAAAGCCCCTGTTGCGCAAGCAACTTTTTTCAAAAACCTTTAATTTTAATGATTATTTTTTGGTTTTTATATCATAACTTGAGTTATATGTTTAAAAAATGGCCCAAAATTGCTATGTAACTTCTTTTATCACCACAATCAAAGCCCTAAAATCTGACAATGGATGGGCAAAAGGGGTAGAAGACTCGCCTGCCAATTCTTTTGGCACGTGAGCGTTCCTTCATACCCTTATGTAGCGCTTAATATCTAAATGCCAAATTGTTTTACATTCATATATAATTCTATAAACCAGAATGGAACTGCCGCCGGAGGCGCGCTTTAATTATACCTTTTTTCGTCTTGATGGATTTAATAATTATTCGAAAATTTAATTATATTAACTAATCACTTTATGGTAATCTGAAAAATATTGTTTTAACGATTTAATAAAACAAAAACAAAAAAAAACTAGGTATTAGATTAAAATCACTCAAATTTTTTGAAAAAATTCAAAATATTTATTGCCGTAGACTACTTAAAATTATAAGTAGTCTATTGTCACGTGTGATATTTCACCCACGATATAGCCATAGCTAGTTATTAACGCACTCGAGACAATCGCCAAATACGTGTCCCATGGCAACTAGCTCGAGGACCCTGAGCGCCGATTCTTTTCCCGCACACCTCTCCATCGCGACTTTCTCTCCATCCGACTTTCGGGACGCCTCCCGCAGCCGCTGGTAGGAATCAACACCACCCAAGGAGATAAAGAGAAAGAATTCATACATCTACATCTAGCCGGCAATCACTTCACGCCATATATACAGACAGCAGACGAATCTGATGAAGATTCAGAATCCGAGTCAGAATCAGAACCAGGAGAACAACCTTCAAATAAGCAACGAAATCCGCACGTTAGAGAAGCAATGGCGCGCTATTTAATAGCTGAAGCGCGGCCCGATCAAGGCGCACCGGCGTGGGAGAGAGGTCCCGACGACAATGGTCTGTTTACCGGAGTACAAGGTTTAAACGATCACCCATTTTTGCATAAATGCAATCTCGTTTACATATTAGCAGAGGACTTAGTCTTCGACACAGAGGTGCTGGATGCCTTGATAGAAAGACGTTACATACACGTAGAAGATCTACTAGGAACGCAACGATCAGCCGGCGAGATAATAGTAACAAAACATAGAGATATGTATATGTTCGGCATAGTTTTGAAAAAACACCTGCACGACAAGCCCTTAAGACCGGACATTACGGGGTGTATAAAGACACTACAACTACTTATCGAAAAACACAGAATAACGACGTTTGGTTTTATCAGAGACTTAGGGATAATTACACTCGCAGACTGGGAACACGTAATCGAACAGTGTAATAAAATTTTCAAAGGGAAAGCAATATCGATTGTTCTATTCAAAAATAACCTGCCAGTACCAAAAGTCGAGGATAGATACAGGCTTATCAAAGAATATCACGAGTCATCAATCGGCGGCCATAAGGGAACGAATAAAACATACAACCGGATAGCCGGCGAGTACTATTGGCGAAACATGCAAGCAGACGTTAGGCAATTTGTTCGAGGATGCGCGGGATGCCAGGAGAAGAAACTAGTTCGAGTAAAAACAAAATTACCAATGCTCATAACAGACACCCCGTCCCATCCCTTCGACAAGATATCGATCGACTTCTGTGGACCAATGCCTCAGACTGAGAGAGGAAACCGCTACATATTGACCATCCAAGATAACTTTACGAAATTCTGCATATTAGTACCAGTCGAGCACGCAACGGCAAGGGAAGTGACACGAGCACTCACGGAAAAATTAATCTGTTACTTTGGCTCACCGGTAACCCTAATATCCGATCAAGGAGCACATTTCATGAACCGAGTGCTAGAAGAATTCGCGCGCATATTTAAAGTAAACAAGTACTCGACAACCGCGTACTATCCACAGTCCAACGGAGGTATAGAGCGAATGCATCATACGCTCAAAGAATATATTAAAATGTACATTGATGGCAATGACCAGTGGGATGAAATCGTACCATTAGCACAGCACGCATATAACTCCACAGAACACGACGGACTAGGATATTCACCGCATGAATTAGTTTTCGGCCGACGCGCGCGAACACCGTCAAGTTTCCCACCACGCGAGCATTTACAGACATACGACGACTACCTTGCCGACACGACAGAAGCTTACGCTCAACTTAGAACAATGGCCGCAATGAATCTAATACAATCAAAATACCGCTCAAAATACTATTATGATAGGAAGTTAAATGTGAAACACTTTAGGGAGGGAGAAATGGTTTATGTTCTGAAAGAACCCAAGGTAGGCCAATTTAAACCCGAATACAAGGGCCCATGCGAAATAATAGCTATAAATTACTCTACGCATAATGCAAAAATTCAAAAAGGGGATAAAACGCGAATAGTTAACATAAATAAGCTTAAACGACACATACAGGGAATGGAACAAGAAAATAGTGATAAGGATTAAAACACGCAAAAAAAAAACATCGGGAAAATCAACAAAAATTAATAATAATAAGTAAACAGTAATCATGGTTTCGGTAAACACTTAAACATCATATAATCACATTATACTGGAATCGGGATAAGGGGATATTGACGAATAGCTCTTAGTATTAGTATTTCAATAATTGAGCTAAAGAGGGCTAAAATAATAATTAAAATAATTGATATGATTTGAGGCTAAAACCAACTCGGGTTTAATAATATGGAAGGGGGAGAAAAACTTGAACATCTAGCGACCCCCGGACGCCGCATAAAACAATGTATAATAGAGAGGGCATTCAGTCGAACATCTAGCGACCCCCGGACGCCGCAAAGTCCAAGTAATTTAAGGATACAACGAGAACTAATAAAAAAAAATAGAGGGAAATTCATGTGAGAAAACAAGTAGGATATCGACTGGAACGAAGCAGGGCTTATAAATGACTAAGCACTGGAATTCCCAGAAAAAAAAATTGAAATTATATTAACCACATATAATCACAACAAGTTATTAAAGCTTAAATTATGAATGACAAGATAAAGCGTTTCACCACGGAAAATCGCGATCGTCGGACGCACGCCAGTCAATATGACGACGGGTCCTCGGAGACATAGGTCGTGGACCGTAAGAGCAAGCATCGCTATGCTCAAGCCAGGCGGAAGCCTCTGGCACCTCAAGGCAACCCAGATGGTGATGGCGACAAGGAAAGCGCATCCTAGACCCGATTCCTTGAAGCAGACGGTTTCTCCAGACCGGAGTTGATGCCCGACATATAGGGCAGCTCCTGCAGCGGAACAAGCAGCGGGAACACACGGCGTGACCATTATCACACTGCCGAAACTCTGGATAAATAAAATCATCACAGATAGGGCAGGTGAAAAGATCACGAAGCAGAACCTCCGCTTCATCAGGATTCTCCGCCGAAGAAGTCGTAGGAGCAGGCGCCGCAGCAGCAAGTTCGCTTGATTCGGCAACCTCAGCAGCTTCGGGAGCACCGTCGGAAACACCACTGTCATCCGAATCCAAGAACAGATTACCCAGTAGATCGTCCGGCACGGAAGCGGTCGGACTAGGCGGCACCTGAGCCGAAGATGGATCAACATTCCAGAGGATGCCGTCATCCTGAGGAAGGTCGTCCCAAGGACTCAGCAGATCCGGGCTAGGCCGCGCAGGACCTAACGTTCGATTGGGCTCATAGGGGATTCGGAGCTCTGGTCGAACCTGAAACAAGGATTGGAGTGTATAGAAATGAGTGATTAGGACTGGGAGCAGAAGCAAAGCACGCAAGTATGAGAACAAACGTTAATCAAGAGAAGATGAACTGTCAGAATCGCTGTCAATCACAATACGACGATTAAAAGTACGGACCACCGAACCAGAAGGAAAAGGCGAGGCAGAAGTAGATGACGGACCGGCAGAAGCACCCGCGGGAGAAAAGGTGCAGGACTTGGCATGGAGAGTCCAATTGTCAGGTTTTAGAGATCGTGGACAGCCTAAATATCGATACCGACAAGGCTGCGGCTGCTCACCAGCTAAAGATTCCAATACCAAGTTTCGCACACTGCCACGCGGACCGCGACATATAGCACATTCCGTCGTATTATCCCGACAAAAACTACATACCGAGTGACCATTTAGGCATTGATAAATCGGCATGAACATAAAATCGCAACAAATAGGGCAAGGTACCAGAACAGGCCCAGAATTATTTAGCGGGGAAGACGGGCGCGCGACGACTTCGGTATTTTGCGACGAACTCGATGAACTAGTTGAATAAATAGATGGAAGATCATCCGACGAATCACTCGATGAATTGATCTCGATCACAGGCGGCTCTGTTGGTCGCGCGAGCGACGTCAATGACGAATTCGCGTTCCCGTCCCTAGATAGAGGTTGGCGTAGAGGCACCGCGCGGGGGACCTCAAGCGACGGCACTGTCTCGATGCGCGGAACCCGGGCAGACATAAGCACGAGCTCGCGATTTTCCAGCTCCGCATACAAGGCACCAGTGGACGTATCAGGACTCGCCGGCCGCGAATCAGATAGAATTGCGGGAGAGTACCCAGAATAAGCGAAGCTACTTTCGTGAAAATTATTCCCAGTAGTCGACACAGGGCTTGACTCGGGAACAGACATTGTAGTGCTACTATACCAATAACCGGCCCACCCGGCTATATTCTCTCGCGGTAAATCCGACCCACCATTGCAAACAAACGAAGTTACCGAATCACGAGTAGAAGCGCGCGGAGGCTGTACGAGTGCTGGGAACACTCCAGGACCGGAGCGCTCCTCGTTAGACCGATCTGGAAGGAAGGTTGAGAAGGCACTCGTTATTGGGGGCAATGGTGCATAAGGAGCGGATGCTGTAGAGGGATTATACGGGAATTGGGATACGCCCTGCACGACCACACCGGATAGACCCGAAATGGATGACGTTGTCTCGACAAAACCACGAATAGGCGTCCGACTACGCCTAAGAGATCTTGCATTTATCACGCCTCGAAAAGACTATAAATCAATGAAAAAAAAGGACATAGAACAGTGAGAAAAATAATAATAACGCGACAGCCGGACAATTAATAAGCAGTAAAATACAAGGATCATTACTCACACGAGAACGAGGCGGGCCGACAGTGATAGGTCCAGGAAAAGGTCGTCCACGACGGAAAACACGAGAACCAAAAGAAGAAGGTGCAAGTTCAGAAGACGGACGGAAGCCTCGACCAGCTGCTCGGACTGAAGTAGACGAGGAACCACGATCACCAGGCACTCGTCCGACAGCACCTCGACCACGACCAGTATGTCGATGGGATGGTTGAGCACCCGATTGAGGTATCTCGTAGAAGACCCGACTCGATCGACCTGACCGGGACACATAGTCCGGTACGATTATAGGCCGAGTAGATTGCCGGGCGGACCGGAGGAACAGCATATCATCGATCAATCGGTCCAGCGAGATGTTGGAAGCATCTAACCTCGCTGACATGCGGTCAATCGCATTCCTCAATTCAGGAGTGAAAGGACGTCGCGGAGAACGAGGTCCAGATCCACAGGAACCAAAGCAAGCCATCTTTTATTCTCTTTCCTAAAATTATTAGAAAACGAGTATTAGAAGAAAGTAGCTTCAGAGAAAACTACGAAGAATTGGAAAAATATAAATAAGCCAATGATAGACACTTACCAAGGAAACAACGAAGCGATGAACCAACAGCACGAAAGGCCGGAGAGCACAAAAAAATACGAGACAGTCAGGCAAATGACGAACGGCAATTCAGACAGCAGTGAGGTAGAGAGGAGCGATCGCGATCAACTTATACACGTGAGCAAGATCCCCCTAATCCCAATTTTACGCAAAAACTCAGTCAGTGGGGATAGACCCAAAAGCATCGACGTCGCGTCAGCATTCGGGCTGGAAGACAGGCGCGACGGCGGACGGTAGAAAAGAACGGAGCGAACGTCGAGAATAAATAGCGCGAACGTATGCAAAAATATAGTTCAAACCATATTACGATACAATTATTTAACCGCGAGACAGTTACGATTTTTTTAACTATGCAACGCCTAATTGCGAAAACGGCGAGGGGAGAACGTTAATGGTATCGGTAGTAATAACAATTAGTAAATGGTCATTCGCTATGTAAAACATAGGGATAATATTATGAGGAATAATAAGAGCACCTAGAAAAGAATATTAAATTAAAGAATAAATATTAGAAGCACGGCAGATGCGAAAACCGGTATAGAATAAAATAATGAGAGAAATAAGCAGCAAACTCAATGAAACAGGAATTCCAGCTGCAAGGTGAACGAAAGATGTAACAAGAACCCTACCGCTTACTACAACAGCAAAAGAGCTAGAAAAAAAAAAAAAACAGCAGAATCAGCTAAAATGCACATCAGAAACGAATACTCAAGCACGCGCATTTTGCACAAAAGTCTATAGTTTTCGGCCGACGCGCGCGAACACCGTCAAGTTTCCCACCACGCGAGCATTTACAGACATACGACGACTACCTTGCCGGCACGACAGAAGCTTACGCTCAACTTAGAACAATGGCCGCAATGAACCTAATACAATCAAAATACCGCTCAAAATACTATTATGATAGGAAGTTAAATGTGAAACACTTTAGGGAGGGAGAAATGGTTTATGTTCTGAAAGAACCCAAGGTAGGCCAATTTAAACCCGAATACAAGGGCCCATGCGAAATAATAGCTATAAATTACTCTACGCATAATGCAAAAATTCAAAAAGGGGATAAAACGCGAATAGTTAACATAAATAAGCTTAAACGACACATACAGGGAATGGAACAAGAAAATAGTGATAAGGATTTAAACACGCAAAAAAAAAACATCGGGAAATCAACAAAAATGAATGATAATAAGTAAACAGTAATCATGGTTTCGGTAAACACTTATAACATCATATAATGACATTATACTGGAATCGGGATAAGGGGATATTGACGAATAGCTCTTAGTATTAGTATTTCAATAATTGAGCTAAAGAGGGCTAAAATAATAATTAAAATAATTGATATGATTTGAGGCTAAAACCAACTCGGGTTTAATAATATGGAAGGGGGAGAAAAACTTGAACATCTAGCGACCCCCGGACGCCGCATAAAACAATATATAATAGAGAGGGCATTCAGTCGAACATCTAGCGACCCCCGGACGCCGCAAAGTCCAAGTAATTTAAGGATACAACGAGAACTAATAAAAAAAATTGAGGGAAATTCATGTGAGAAAACAAGTAGGATATCGACTGGAACGAAGCAGGGCTTATAAATGACTAAGCACTGGAATTCCCAGAAAAAAATTGAAATTATATTAACCACATATAATCACAACAAGTTATTAAAGCTTAAATTATGAATGACAAGATAAAGCGTTTCACCACGGAAAATCGCGATCGTCGGACGCACGCCAGTCAATATGACGACGGGTCCTCGGAGACATAGGTCGTGGACCGTAAGAGCAAGCATCGCTATGCTCAAGCCAGGCGGAAGCCTCTGGCACCTCAAGGCAACCCAGATGGTGATGGCGACAAGGAAAGCGCATCCTAGACCCGATTCCTTGAAGCAGACGGTTTCTCCAGACCGGAATTGATGCCCGACATATAGGGCAGCTCCTGCAGCGGAACAAGCAGCGGGAACACACGGCGTGACCATTATCACACTGCCGAAACTCTGGATAAATAAAATCATCACAGATAGGGCAGGTGAAAAGATCACGAAGCAGAACCTCCGCTTCATCAGGATTCTCCGCCGAAGAAGTCGTAGGAGCAGGCGCCGCAGCAGCAAGTTCGCTTGATTCGGCAACCTCAGCAGCTTTGGGAGCACCGTCGGAAACACCACTGTCATCCGAATCCAAGAACAGATTACCCAGTAGATCGTCCGGCACGGAAGCGGTCGGACTAGGCGGCACCTGAGCCGAAGATGGATCAACATTCCAGAGGATGCCGTCATCCTGAGGAAGGTCGTCCCAAGGACTCAGCAGATCCGGGCTAGGCCGCGCAGGACCTAACGTTCGATTGGGCTCATAGGGGATTCGGAGCTCTGGTCGAACCTGAAACAAGGATTGGAGTGTATAGAAATGAGTGATTAGGACTGGGAGCAGAAGCAAAGCACGCAAGTATGAGAACAAACGTTAATCAAGAGAAGATGAACTGTCAGAATCGCTGTCAATCACAATACGACGATTAAAAGTACGGACCACCGAACCAGAAGGAAAAGGCGAGGCAGAAGTAGATGACGGACCGGCAGAAGCACCCGCGGGAGAAAAGGTGCAGGACTTGGCATGGAGAGTCCAATTGTCAGGTTTTAGAGATCGTGGACAGCCTAAATATCGATACCGACAAGGCTGCGGCTGCTCACCAGCTAAAGATTCCAATACCAAGTTTCGCACACTGCCACGCGGACCGCGACATATAGCACATTCCGTCGTATTATCCCGACAAAAACTACATACCGAGTGACCATTTAGGCATTGATAAATCGGCATGAACATAAAATCGCAACAAATAGGGCAAGGTACCAGAACAGGCCCAGAATTATTTAGCGGGGAAGACGGGCGCGCGACGACTTCGGTATTTTGCGACGAACTCGATGAACTAGTTGAATAAATAGATGGAAGATCATCCGACGAATCACTCGATGAATTGATCTCGATCACAGGCGGCTCTGTTGGTCGCGCGAGCGACGTCAATGACGAATTCGCGTTCCCGTCCCTAGATAGAGGTTGGCGTAGAGGCACCGCGCGGGGGACCTCAAGCGACGGCACTGTCTCGATGCGCGGAACCCGGGCAGACATAAGCACGAGCTCGCGATTTTCCAGCTCCGCATACAAGGCACCAGTGGACGTATCAGGACTCGCCGGCCGCGAATCAGATAGAATTGCGGGAGAGTACCCAGAATAAGCGAAGCTACTTTCGTGAAAATTATTCCCAGTAGTCGACACAGGGCTTGACTCGGGAACAGACATTGTAGTGCTACTATACCAATAACCGGCCCACCCGGCTATATTCTCTCGCGGTAAATCCGACCCACCATTGCAAACAAACGAAGTTACCGAATCACGAGTAGAAGCGCGCGGAGGCTGTACGAGTGCTGGGAACACTCCAGGACCGGAGCGCTCCTCGTTAGACCGATCTGGAAGGAAGGTTGAGAAGGCACTCGTTATTGGGGGCAATGGTGCATAAGGAGCGGATGCTGTAGAGGGATTATACGGGAATTGGGATACGCCCTGCACGACCACACCGGATAGACCCGAAATGGATGACGTTGTCTCGACAAAACCACGAATAGGCGTCCGACTACGCCTAAGAGATCTTGCATTTATCACGCCTCGAAAAGACTATAAATCAATGAAAAAAAAGGACATAGAACAGTGAGAAAAATAATAATAACGCGACAGCCGGACAATTAATAAGCAGTAAAATACAAGGATCATTACTCACACGAGAACGAGGCGGGCCGACAGTGATAGGTCCAGGAAAAGGTCGTCCACGACGGAAAACACGAGAACCAAAAGAAGAAGGTGCAAGTTCAGAAGACGGACGGAAGCCTCGACCAGCTGCTCGGACTGAAGTAGACGAGGAACCACGATCACCAGGCACTCGTCCGACAGCACCTCGACCACGACCAGTATGTCGATGGGATGGTTGAGCACCCGATTGAGGTATCTCGTAGAAGACCCGACTCGATCGACCTGACCGGGACACATAGTCCGGTACGATTATAGGCCGAGTAGATTGCCGGGCGGACCGGAGGAACAGCATATCATCGATCAATCGGTCCAGCGAGATGTTGGAAGCATCTAACCTCGCTGACATGCGGTCAATCGCATTCCTCAATTCAGGAGTGAAAGGACGTCGCGGAGAACGAGGTCCAGATCCACAGGAACCAAAGCAAGCCATCTTTTATTCTCTTTCCTAAAATTATTAGAAAACGAGTATTAGAAGAAAGTAGCTTCAGAGAAAACTACGAAGAATTGGAAAAATATAAATAAGCCAATGATAGACACTTACCAAGGAAACAACGAAGCGATGAACCAACAGCACGAAAGGCCGGAGAGCACAAAAAAAAAGAGACAGTCAGGCAAATGACGAACGGCAATTCAGGCAGCAGTGAGGTAGAGAGGAGCGATCGCGATCAACTTATACACGCGAGCAAGATCCCCCTAATCCCAATTTTACGCAAAAACTCAGTCAGTGGGGATAGACCCAAAAGCATCGACGTCGCGTCAGCATTCGGGCTGGAAGACAGGCGCGACGGCGGACGGTAGAAAAGAACGGAGCGAACGTCGAGAATAAATAGCGCGAACGTATGCAAAAATATAGTTCAAACCATATTACGATACAATTATTTAACCGCGAGACAATTACGATTTTTTTTAACTATGCAACGCCTAATTGCGAAAACGGCGAGGGGAGAACGTTAACGGTATCGGTAGTAATAACAATTAGTAAATGGTCATTCGCTATGTAAAACATAGGGATAATATTATGAGGAATAATAAGAGCACCTAGAAAAGAATATTAAATTAAAGAATAAATATTAGAAGCACGGCAGATGCGAAAACCGGTATAGAATAAAATAATGAGAGAAATAAGCAGCAAACTCAATGAAACAGGAATTCCAGCTGCAAGGTGAACGAAAGATGTAACAAGAACCCTACCGCTCACTACAACAGCAAAAGAGCTAGAAAAAAAAACAGCAGAATCAGCTAAAATGCACATCAGAAACGAATACTCAAGCACGCGCATTTTGCACAAAAGTCTGACGATTTCTATGATAAGACTTTAAGCGAGATACAGACGGCCAGAGCTCTAGCTACATCGATTTAGAGTCACCTGAAACGGATGTCTAGCTAGGTCATATTTTTTTTTTCTAACTTTTCGGAAAACCGCATTTCCATTTTTTTTTTCTCCAAATTCCAAAGATAGAGGAGATTAGGACATTCAGAACGACAGGGAAATTAAACAAGGAAATCAACAACAACAAAAAAAAAAGAAGAATAAGTCCGAGGCTCCACTGAACGCCTCGAGTGGAGAAAATTTATTAACAAAAAATTACCTGTTTGCAGGCTATTTACAATAAGAAAGGAAATACAAAAACTTAAAATTAGAACTTAAAACTATGAAAATAATCATCTCACATCGGCATTATAACAATGTCATCGCATGTATTATATACAAAGTAAGGTAAATTATTTAATAACAATTGGATATTATCCAGTATTAAACTACAAACCGTACAAGATGCTAGTTATCGAATCCAACTACTCCCGATGGGGGCGCTTGGAGGCTCTAGTGACGGGAGCACTTCCCAGGTCACGCTTACGGCGAGTCGAGCGGGTGGCTTTGGGCAAGGAATCGCCCATGCCCTTTTTAGCGGAAGATTCCGCGCAAGTAGCCTCATGCTTCCGCACGTTAGACCACTCAACGCGGGTCCCGCAAAAAGAGCAGGGGGTCAAACCCTCCCCCGTGTGGACTTCACGTTCGTGCCGCTTGATGTTCCTCGCGAGCATGCTCTTGTAGCATATCGAACATACCTCCTTTTCCGAACCCTTGTCGGGACGCCGGTGTGACTCCACGTGAGCGTTGTACGCAGGGCGAGACAACGTCACGTAGGGACACTGTCGGACCTCGCACTCGTATACACGCCGTAAGTTATCTCGAACGACGGCCTGAGACCTGATGTTTGGTCTGAGAAAACTCACGGCAGTATTTCGGCAGCCGCAAGGGATAAACCGATTTCCAGAGGAGTTCCAGGCCGATCCCCCGACGTTCACAGCCTCAGCGAGGGAAACGCCGAGGTTAAAGACCTGATGAATGACCCCCGGCCCCACATAAACCAAGTCTCCGGGACGCTGGACGACAAGCTGGCAAAGCATCCCTTTGGCCCGGAGAAACTTGACGGACATCATCAAGTTCTTATGGAAATGTGGAGCCGGACATCGCTTCCTCCAATTGGAAACGTCATCTTTGCCGAGTCTTCGAAGCTGCCGAATGAGGCGGGACAAGACCTTAGCGACCCGACTGAAGTCATCACCGGAGATACAAAGCCACACTTTGATAGCCCCGGACTCTCCCCACCGCATAAGATTAACGCTGTCACTCCACCCGTCCTCAGGGTGAGCCTCCGTTAGCGCAAACCGCCCAGCCAGGTAGAATGTAACCTTATTTATTCCATTGCCGCGGCGAAGGGATAAGTTCCGGGCCGGATCCAGATGCAAAGGCATGTTGTCCAGGAGAGACTCTACCCCCAGGGTTTTCGCCAGCAAGTTCCTCCCATACACAGGAGACAACTTACCGGCGGACACAGCCTCCACGAGGGTATCATGGAGCTGCTCCAGTTCCCCGAGGGCGAGAGGAATCCCCTCAAAAGGAGGAGGAATCTGAAAGAAATTTCCTTATTAACGATTATACACAAATTAAAGAAGACGAGAAATCATGTTACGAGAATAAATAATCACGTACCAAAAACCTCTGGATAATCTGGACGGCTGGCTCTGTGCCAACAAGGCCCTCGCCAGCACCCGGGTTGATGTAAAACCCTCGAGCCTGGGTGGCTCGCAGGGTCTGAGGGACAATATTGGGCTTATGTCTCGACAAAATTCCCCTCAGCGCCACGACAGGATCCACAACCACCGGCGGAATCACCTCGCGATACTGGCAAATAGAAAAATACATATGTGTTAACAATAAATAAAGAAAGAGGGGGATTAACAGAATGGGCCTCAACCCAAACAGGAGGAAATTAGTAAACAGTCCTCAACGCATGCACGGTTATAACACAACGAAGCATGTAAATACTTACCCGCCATAGCATTGAGATATGTTGTATCCGCAGCGGCAGCTACCTGAAATGAACAGTAACCCCAAGAAATGGCAGGAAATAGAATATAAGCCACGCGCATATATATATATATATATATCTGAATATAGGCACGTCTATCAGTGGACAGCTCCCAGAAAAACAGATATAAACATATAAAAAGAAAAATAACATATTTACAAATAAAGAGCCCGATATATATATATATATATACATATATATGTATATACCATTAAAGGATAAAGTAACAAGAACCCACGGAACTTACAATTCGGATGGAGTACTTTTGATCCGTAGCCGATGGTCTGTGGATACGTTCGCGGGCCCGCTCCAAGGAATACCCTTTGTACTCGCGTACAAAATCAAGATGAGCCGCCCGAAGCATAGTGACGAAAATCTAATGAACGAAAACAAAAAAATAAAAAACTATCTGAATTCGTGTGACGCGATGATTAATAAATATATATATGACATACACACGTGCACACATAGATACACGCACACCCACTTACATACGTAAATACATATAATACGCACGTGCTCCCGTACATACACGTATATACATATATACATTCGCACAGAAACTGCACTCACTGCACTTCAACTAGATAATTCAATATATATTACATATGCACGTGCTCACATATATATATGGAAAACACGCATACATTGCATACATAAATATATACTACACGTTCATACAAACGGGTCATCCACACACCATGTCAAAATAATTAATTAAATATACCTACTA
>CM053172.1:14257529-14340013 GCA_012977825.3 Pteromalus puparum | reverse complement strand
ACTGTCAGGACCTCGCTACTACGTATACACGCGCGTAATATCTCGAACGGCGGCTGAGACCTGAATGTGTTGGTCTGAGAAACTCACCGGGGCAGTATTTCGCGAGCCGCAAGGGGTAACCGGGTTATCCCGAAGAGTTCAGGCCGATCCACCCCGACGTCACAGCCAGCGAGGAAACGCCGGAGGGTTAAAGACTGATGAATGACCCCAGCCACCACATAAACCCAAGTTCCGGGAGCTGGGATGACAAGCATGGCGCAAAGCATCCATTTGGCCCCGAGAACTTGACGGACATCATCATATTCTTAATGGAACGCTGAAGCCACGCGACATGCGCTTCCTCCAATTGGAAACGTCCTCTTTGCCCGAGTCTTCCGAAGCTGCACGGAATGACAGGCGGGAACAAGACCTTAGCGACCCGACTGAAGTCATGCACCCGGAGAATACAAAGCCACACTATTGATAGCCCCGGACTCATTGTCCACCGACCATAAGATATAACGGCTGTCACTCCACCCGTCTCAGGAGTGAGCCTCCGTTATAGCGCAAATCGCCCCCAGCAAGTCAGAATAATGTAACCTATATATTCACATTGTCGCGGCGAAGGTGATAAGATTGCGGGCCGGAACAGATTGCAAAGGACATGTTGTCCAGGAAGCAGAAACTCTACTCCCCAGGGACTTCTTCGAGCACAGTCCTCCCCATTAACAGGAGAGGACAAGCCTTTTCACCGGAGGCAACAGCCTCACGAGCGGTATGTTTACACAGGTAGCTGGGACTCCAGTCCCCGAGGGCTCGACGAGGGAATCCTCTCAAAAGGAGGCCAGGAATCTAAAGAACATGTCCTTATAACGATTGAATAACCCAAAATTTAAGGATGAAGAACGACGAGATTCATTTACCCGGAGGCAATAATGCAGCTACACAAAAATCTGGATAAATCTGACGGCTGGCGTCAACAGGGCCCCTCGCCAGCAACCGTCTCGGCTGTTGAGTTTCGGAGGAAACCCTGAGCTGTAGGTGTGCCGGCAGTCGGTCCTGAGGACCATATTGTGGTATATCTCGTAACAATTGCCTCAGAGCAACACAGGAATCCAACACCACCGCCTGGGAAACCGAAGTCACCTCGCCCAAGATTACTGGCAAATAGAAAACATAGGGTTAACATAAATAAAAGGTTTCGGGGGGAAGAAAATTATGAATGAGAGGAGCAAAACACAAGAAAGACAGTAAAACAAAAAAAGAAAAAAACAAAAAAAACAAACAAAATGGCGCTCAACCAATACAGGGAAATTGTAAACCGTACTCACGATGCAGTTATTAACACATCGAGAATTGTAATTCTAATACTTACCCGCATAGCATTGAGATATGTATGTAATCCGCAGCGGCAGTACTGAAATGACTAGTATAACCCCAAGAAAAATGCAGGAATAAGATATAACCACCGTATTATTATAATCAGAATAGCACGTCTATCTGGACAGCTCCCAGAAAAAACATATAACACATATTAAAAAGGAAAAAAATAATCATATTTACATATAAGAGCCAACTATATAATAATATATATATTAGATATACAATATCACATATATGTATATCCCATTAGGAAATAAACAAAGACCCAACGGAATACAGATTGGATGGATACGATTTGATCCGTAGCCGGATGGCCGTGATATGTCGCGCCGCTCCAAGGAATACATTTCGTCTCCTCGGTACAGAATCAGATGGCCGCCAACGGCATAGTGACCACGAAATAACTACATATTGAACAAAACAAATACTATCTAATCGTGTGCCGCGATGAAATAATTATAAGAACACACAGTGGAACATGATACCGCAACCACTACATACGTAAATACAAATACGCAACTGTCCCTACATCTACCAGTGTACGTTACAAATACATTCGCACGAACTTGCACTCTTGCATTCAGATAGATAATTCATATATATTACATATCAGTGTCACTTTTATAATGGAAAACACGAACGATTGATACATAATTATATACATCATAACAGTAACGGTCAAGTCCACACTGGCAAAGATTATAAAATTTATCCTACTACTACGCAACTCAGGATAGTGTTCATTCAAAAATATAAAAATATATTGTTTATAATAAGGGCATTCTCACACACTTGCTATGCTGTACGTCGATTATGCACGATCACCTCGACCCGCGGGAAGCAATAATTGAATAATTTTATAAGACATATAATTCAATATCCAAACGTTACCGTGTGCATATGGGCGACGAATATTAACACACAGACGAACAACATACGTATACAAGACAATTAGAAGAGAGAGAAGAGAGAGAGTGAGAGGAGGAGGAGAGAGAGAGAAGAGAGAGAGAGACGGGGAGAGGAGAGAAGAGGAGAGAGTGGATGTCGTCCCGAGCACCAATCACGTGCTCGAGCTGCGTAAACTGTTAGAGTGACCACATACAGCAGCTTATACACAGAGCATATGGCAAATTGAGCGAACGCCAATCACGCGCTCGAGGCTCGGTTAGCTGCTAACTGCACCACGGCAGTTAACACACGGCATACGGCGAGAGGCGAACGCCAATAACCGCTCAAGATCTGTAGCTGCTAGCTGCCACTACAGGTGCTTATGCACAGACTTAATGCAGGGATGCGAGCACAATCACTGCTCCGACTCGTAACTCTGGTAATGCAGACCGCGGCAACTATAAACTTACGCATTATACAACAGACAGAGACACTAATGATAAATAGTAGTAACGGACGGAAATTTAGCCACAAAAGCTGATAAAAAACCATAAATTTTATGTTTTGTTGCGATACTTCGGTAATATGGGACTCTAAAACGTTTAATACCAATTATAGTTTCTTTTATTGTAGTTTACAAGGGGGGAAATAATAATAAAACAAATCAATGCGGGACACTGCAAATGATTATTAGCCACTTCAAAAAAAAAATTATTAGAAATCAGAATATTAAGATTTTTCACTAATCAGCCACCGAATACATCAGAAGATTCTTCACTTTCGATCTGATTATGAACCTCCCATTTTCCAAGCCTCAATAAAAAAAAATGTTTCAAAACAAAAGCTCTTTCACAGACTAGCTATATCGACACGAAATTCGTCTAAAACAGATTTCTAGCTAGGTCTCATTTTCAATTTTCGGAAAACTGACTCATTTTCCAGTGCCCAAATCGATAAAACACAAACGTACGGAGTAAACCCCACTCAAAGCAACACAGCAGCGCCCGACGAGAAGGCGCTCTGGTATCAAAAAGCGCCAGCACTAGCGCATGACGAGTCAGACCGACCCTCAACAGCAGAGCAAAAGCTTCTTAGTTCAAGGCCAAGGAAATAAACTGGTATCCACACCGAAAATGGATCACTTACCAGAAGAATTAGCCGAAACAAGAGAACCATAAAGAAATGGTTTACCGCCGAACACTAGAGTACGTGCTGCCTTGCGGAACCGTTAGTAACAATGAGTAACTCGACCTTTCCCGAGGCAAATCGATGTCGCAGAAGAGTTCTATATGACTCGACGGAGACACTTCTGCGTAATGTCCAGAACTTAATAAACAAGAAGATTTAGAGAAGATGGAGACCAAGCAGCGAGAGAACGCCGTGTCGAGAAATCTTGTGTAAAATATGTACTATATAAAGGTAATACACTAAACGACACTCGACACTCCTAATCTAAAAAGGCTTATGGAATGGATCTCCACGACGAGTGTGTCTGAGCGGCACGCAGACACTCGTACATTTACGAGCAGAGACGCGAGAATCCAACTGCTGAGGTTCGCTTTCAACGAAACGATGACGAGACTAGTTACTCATTTAATGAGATCTCGGTAATCGCAGATCGATACTAGGTCCCGTGCTTTCTCAGAAGTCGGGGACCTTGACGTTCCACGCCCGGCGCAATTTTCATATTTTTTTTTTTTTTTTCATTCATTTCCTTCTATGTTTTTTTTTGGCAATAAACAGCGCGTCCGATAAATCTTCCACGCCGGATCATGAAATGCAGTTCAGTGAATCGTTTTTTTACGCTCAATAAAAATTTTTTTTGTCTTATTATTTTGTTTCGGCGGTCCTTAATTATTTCTCCCACCTAGGTTAGGGACCGTACTAATAAAAAGGAATGTATATTTAAAGAAATTAAACTAATCAAACATGCCGTCACCGGTATCCACGAATGACCAGGGAGCGCATCATCCAGGAACTCATCGACGACGACACATACAGAGCACGGGGCCGTAATCCGCAGGGATGCCCATCCTCCTCATGGCACGGGAACCAGTTCTCAGCAACGATGGGGATCAGCAGATTGTATAAGTTATAAGATACGATGCCCGGTAAGACCGTTGCTGAACCCTTGAGTAAGACGGCGCTTCGAAGTTATGCGGCCAGAAAACGCAACGGCCTCAATAAGGAGATGTAGAGCCGCCATCGTGGCATGGATAAATCTCACATCAGCCTTGAACTTTCGGAACCCTTCATGTCAGACGAGACTAGGAGAAAAACATTATTAACACCGATCTAGAAATCCAAATAGCAACTCTTACTGCGCGCCTCTGCCCGGTCGCCACAGGTTCCTCGCAAGCGCCCCAGAACTTTTGAAATCCAAATTTTCCAGCCATTATAACAAACGATAAGAAAAGAAAAGATGAGGACGACAGTCACAATCAGACTGCGAATGAATACCACGGCAATCCACAGAAAATTAGATAAAATGACGCAATCATGGCAGAAACCCCACCAAGAAAGAGCTACGGACGGCGTCTCACGAATCTGAGCCCCACTACACAGCGCGAGAGCACGACAAATCGGATGACTGCCAGTTCATCACGGCTATATCTTGAAACCAAATAAATATTCCGCCGGCTATGTTAAAAATCTTGTGCCAATTAAGGGGATCCTTAGGGAGCATTTTGTAAGCTCTATATCTAGCACATAAGCCTGATAATTTAAATAAATAAACAAAATTAACGGGATATGGCATTAATACTACTAACCAAGGGTAAAATATAAAAAAAGACAAAGAGCAACTCATAGGCATAAACGTGGGAGGAATAATACTCTAAAAATGAAAAAATTAGCAGCCATTACGGCGCTATCGCGTTAATTATAGAATGAAATTTATAGACACCTCTTACAGGTGGCCTGTAACCAAGGATATCGATGAAAGAATGAAAAGGGCTAACATTAACCGGCTACTGGTCGAAAAGCTAACCATTGCGACCTCCAGCACGAATGGAAGATGATACAGCGCATAAATCTCGAGGCATTTTTCTCAAGATGGAATAATTTAGCTAGGAAGCTGTGAATACTTTAAGAAGCAATTCTGCCACTCAAGGACGCACAGGATGCCCTACGAACAAGAAGCAACCAAGCATACTCAGACAGATCGAGAGGACTATGAGGAAAACCGCTGACAAAGTAAAGAGTTGCTACAAGGCCCATGAAACGACATCAGAAACCAAGAACTAAACGAGCCTGTTTCTTGCCAATAGGAAAATCATCCGTACAATATTTGGAACTAGATGAGGAAGCTGGAGAAGAATCAAGCAACTCATTAGCATCACAGTAACGATACTAGGCAAATTGCGAATTGCTAGCAAACCAGACCGAAGTTATACATACAGAGTCGCGTATACACGAAAAAAGCCGAGAACTGGAAGGCGCCAGCGAAAATTAACGGCAAACAGGCAAACCTGCCAAAACAAGCAGGAATTCGCAGAAGCCCTAACTTACTAGTCAGGATAAGTATACAGTACGAACTAGATCGCAGATTTTAAGTGAGCCGTACTATTTCGAACTCAAGGAATCGTACATCCACGATTCGTAACACCGAGCAGATAGAAAAACCGCTGCCAAGTCCATTGGCACTTAAAGCTTCCTCCTATTTCTGCCTAGTGGAAGTAATTACAGGACCAATCAACTCATTCTTTGAGTTTAAATTATTCGCCTACTATCGATACTAAAGGATAGGTTCTCAATTCAATTCTCTCGAACAAACATATTTATGTGCATATCGTTATATTTATTACCGTCGATTATCACGTAGTTCCAGAATTATAACAGTATAGTACGCAGCACGCACGCCACCCACACACACACACACACACGACACACACACACACAACACACACACTAGACAAAACCATCTGTCGGACTTTATAAAACCATGAAAACTCTCAAATATACTTTTACGGCTTTTTTAATATCAAATTATATGCCGTTTCAACAAGAAAACCGTTGCCAAGTCTTTGGCACTTAGTTCCCCTTTCCGATTTTTGATTTGTTTAAATGTATATTACGCTCACGCACGCACACACCACCACACCAAACAAAAACCATCTGCACGGAATATTTATCAAACCATGAAAGCTCTCAAAATATACTAAGCTTTAATTCTCAAATTATATGGTTTCAACAAAAAGTTATAATGTTCAGTCACAGCCAGAGTATACAGGGTGAGAGTTGAAGTATTTAGAATCTTTAGTATCTTTTAAACTAAAAGTTTCACTCAAGCCTACAAAAAGACCTAGCCGCAAGGTGTCAAAGATCCACAATCTTTTCCTTAAAATTTAACTCAATTTAACCTTTTTACTCCGATCGTCGAATAACAAAAACATTTTTTTTAGTTTAGATTTTTATCTCAAAACTAGTCGCAAAATTAGTAACATTTTACAACAGTAGATATTGTTGTTTTTATTGTCATGATTTATTTAGTTATTATTTATTTAGACCTATACTATGCTTATAAAAACATTCCTATAGAGATAAACTTAGTTGTCTCTACATAGGAGATGTACATAAAAAAAAAATAATTAGATCTAAATTAAAAACTAAATAAGTAAGTACAGGAAGATGTGAGCCAAATTCCTGGATAACAGTTTAAAATATTAACGCAAAAGTTAAGTAACAGTACAAAAATAAATCTCTCTTTTTTTATCAATCAATATTTCTCTTTATAATATACTTTCCTCTCTTCTTAATCGCGATTCTTTGTAATCACAAGTGCTTTTCAGATCATTCTAGCAGTGAAAATATTTAAGCAACAAAGTAGCTATTTTTTCTGCTTATAGCTTTATCATTATTGGCAATTGGAAGACTCTTATTTCTAGTATCTGCTTTTCGCATTGTTTTTTTTTCTGTTATATATTTTCCTTAACGTAGCATAATGATAAGATATAGTTCTAAATGGAATATTGCTTTACTGTCAGAGTGCGCCACGTCGGTCTGAAGTGGAAAATGATTTTTGTTTCATCACCCATTTCAATATTTTCCTCTGAATACCTTATTAGTTTGAACACAACTTACTTTGTAAGCCACCCCAAGAATTATGCCTAATTACTAAACTTGGTAAAAGGCATAGTTATAGTCATAGATTAAATTCTATAGTCCTTATATTCCTAATTTTGGGCAAGATAGAAAACGTAAGTATTTTGTTTTTTTAACCAATATTTACATTGTTTATTCATTCATGTATAAATCAAAAATTAGACCTAGATATTTATAACTTTCTACTCTTTTTACGTTTATTTGTCTATCTCAGATTAAGTGAACAGGAACACTATGGCAGTAGCTACCATAAGCAATAACTATACAGTTTAAACATTTTAAAGATAATTTATTTACAGTAAGCACTTGCGACTCCCTAGATATTGTTCATTTTTCTGAGCTGACTCCCACGTGTTATCCTAGCAATGATACGGTGTCGTCAGCATAAGAAACGACAGTATATCTTGCCATACCTCTCAGTAGGTCATTAACAGTATAAAATAAAAAATAACGGTCTTAGTATGGTCCTTGGGAACTCCGGATGGGTATATCTTTGTATTCACTTTTCAACATTCTATTTTAACGCATGTTCCTACCGAGAGGTAGCTGTTTATAGATCTTAAGGCACTGCTCTTTATCTCCATAATTCTCTAGTTTATCAATAGGTTTTTTGTGATCTACCGTATAAATGTTTAGCAGTCTAGAAAGTAGTTATCATTTGCTTCGAATGTTCATTTTTTATTTATTATGTTTGAGATATAATTTAACGCATCGTTGGCTCTAATTTTACAAAACAAATTGTTTTATTCTGATATGATTTGCAATCCATCTAGAAATGAATAACAACCATTTTACAGATTTTTCAAAATATTTGCTATGTTCGATATTAGTGATATCGGCCATACGTTAGTCATACATGAGCCTGTCACCAGCTTTGTAAATAGGAACTATGTCAGCTTGTTTTAGAGGGCAGATGGCCAGGCAGGCTTGTTGTATAGCCGTATTAAAATAAAATATTTCTATGGGTTTATCTATATAGTTAACTAGGAATTGATCGTTTTTGCATTGATATTATCACACCTCCAGTCTTGTTTTTCAATGAATCTATAGTTTTTCGAATCTCAACACAATTGGTGATATATAAGATTGATTTGCTATTTTTACTGGTAATGTAGGTTGATCGGTATCTGTATTAGGATTTGTTTACTCAAGTTAATCTATTGCAAAAATAATCATTCATGTGGTTAGCTATAGATAATTGTCTTCAATTTTTTGGCTGTTTGTGACTAAGTAATCAGGTGACTTGTTTGGTTGCATATTTTATTAAGTTTAGTATTAATGTATTCCATAGCTGTCTTGGATTGTTACTAATTTTTTTTATTCATTATTCTCAAATTTGTATTCGCATCTTTAATGACTCTATTTAAATTTTTTCGTAATTTTTATATTCATTTTTAATTCCAATTAGTTGGCGTTATTTCCAAATTTATATAAATTTTCTTTAGTTTGACACGAGACGTTGGATTGTTTAGTTATCATTTTTTTCAAACATTTAACTATTTATTTTTGATTATATATGTTTATCGAAAATTACCTTTTATATCATAAAAAATGAACATCAGTCAATCTAGAAAATCTTGGGGACAAAGAAGACAATTTTTATGTTCTTTTAGATACACTTGTGAATATATTGTATAAATCATATCATTATAAAAAAGCAAAAATATTTTCAAAATCAGAAAAATGGTATAATATGGCCATAAAATGGTCAGAATCATAAAACTAAAAATGACCTAAATTCAGAATTAGAAAAAATATCATGCATGTCAATTTTATTCGATCCGTCGCATGGTTCCAAAATTATGGCGGTATACGTACATCACACACACCACACACACCCACACACACACACCACACACACACACACACACACACAGCCAGCCAACGGACATTTCTAAAGACGTATGATTCGTACTCCAAACACTCCAAATGCGTTTCACGAATATTAGCAAAACTGAAAATTTTACTATTACAAGCTTCCTCTTGAGGAGATAGCAAAATCGGAAGCCCTCGCAAAAGAGACAATAACCGATTCACGGTTCCCGCCTATGGGGACAGATATGTCCGTCACCGAATTGATTAAAATATCCGACGTCTCAATTTTATGTCAAGACACGCACTTGGTATATTACATAGGAATGCCATTGCTCGACTTCGACGATTACGAGTTGCACAAGGCCGATCAAGCAGAAATCACTTAATGCATCAGACACATTTGCTTATATTTGGCCAGAAACGGAATATTTCGCACTGGACCAAGGGTCGAACACATACATTACCATCACCTTAGATGCACTGAATAAATGCAAAAAGCTTAGCAACCTATACATATGCAAAAACACAGAACCAGTTCACGAAATTAAAATCAGCACGGGCAAAACTGCCATCAATCTCTCGGAATGTAAAATCAAGATGATAAAATCAAGGGAATCATTTTGGTTGCGCACGAGCACTCCAAACACCTGGATATTCTCTACAAATAAAAAAGAGAGACTGTTTCCTAGTTGCAAACGATTGACGGACAACGCGATAGACATTGACGGCGTAGGCATGTTGCGCCTGCCGCACGGTTGCACCGTACGCACAAACACGGTGCGACTCGTAGCATCTCGCGAAGCACGCGTAAATTACTCAACTATAATATTTAACGAAACGGAATTGGACGTAGTTGCATTAATAAATAACACGAGTAACACGCCACTAGCTTTTATTAAGGACACGCTAGCAAAGGAAAACACAGTCAAATCCTTAAACCTTAGGAAGGAGATGCTGGCGCGTTCATTGAAAACGGGACGAGATTTTCGCGACATTATCGATAAGGCGAAAAGGCTAGGCGAATATAAGGACATTTACGGTAGATTTTCGTCTCTTCAATCAACAGTGACATACTCCGGGACCGGCATACTCACGTTCGTCATAATAGTGGTTATAATATGGAAGGTTCTCACTAAAAGGGGGGCCCCACAACTAATCCGCGATAGATTGATTTTAGATCATAGGACTGCTCATTCGCAACCCAGCGCAGAGCATCTACAGATGCATAAGGCCAGACGACCCGAGATGACAAACCAGATACTCCCACGCTACACCTTGTGGCCATCAACAGGCCTCAGCCTCCCAAATCTGCAGCAGCTGGCCGCAGCCAATGGGGTGCTCCTTCAGCCAGCCCTAATGCCAAGAGACCCAAGGTTGAATCTACAGATGATTAGAGCCAAGCACGATCAAGACAACCAATCAAGACACAATATAAGATTAAGCGAAAGTACATTTTAAGAAACCTAAAGGAAAGAGAGAATCGCTAGGTAGCCATAATGTATGACAGGACCACACAAACACAGCCAATGGCGCACTACACAACACACAATATTGTAACAATCACACTCTAGAAAAAACAACATACAACATAAAACCGCTCGACCAACCTTAGCAAAGTTTCATATGACCGGAGAATAACGCGTACTATCTTAGAAATTTTAAGCGAGTAAATTAGAAAAATAACACATAAATCTTAACCTAACATAGCATATTAAATAGATTAGATACACTTACCTTTATCTTCACTCGGAATAGACTATAGAAACTTACAAGTAAAATAAGAGGGTAATTTATACGAGAAAAACTCATTTTTTTTTCAGACGCGGGATTTTATTTGCATAATTACAAGTTGCGGGCGAGGGCGCCCGGTAGCGACCCCAAGGACGTGTCACGTGTGAATATTCACACGCATATAGCATAGCTAGTTATAACGCACTCGAGTACAATCGCCAAATACGTGCGTGGCAACAGCTCGGGCGCACCCCGAGGCCCGATTCTTCCGACTCAGCGCGACTTTCCCTCCACGACTTCGGACGACCGCGCGGGTAGGAATCACACCACCCAGGGAGGCTATAAAAGGGGGTGCATACAGGCGCTCGGCCTCTACTCCACCACCCGCGATCCAGCACTAGACAGGTAGTCCTGACTCGGAGACGACAGATAGGATCGCATAATTATAGGGACGCGCATTCTCCGAGGTCATCTTAAACACGCGTATCTCTCTTTCACACGAATCATTCATTGTAAATTACGATTAATAAACAAACGCATTCACCGATAATCTCTCGTGTTCATCTATCGCCCCGGTATTTTCGCAGCAATCGTGAGCTTAACACCTCACGGAGAACAAAACATCGACCCTCACACGTAACACTATAGAATAATATTCGATAATCATGATGTTATTATGATTATCGAATGTTGTTTTAACGAAAAGTTCAAAATTTAGTTTCTGAGATATAATGATAAGGATATAGTTCGCGGAACGGATCTAAAATCACCAGTGATCGAAAAATCGCCATGAATATACGCACATGCGTAACTGTCTTATTTTTAACGAATTAATAAAACAAAAACAGCAAAAAACGAGTCTAAGTATAGATTAAAATCCATTAATGGAAACTGAGATCGAAGCGATACAGTTTTTAGTTATATAGAGTATACAGGGTAAGAAAACAAAATTTTGAAGCTTAATATCTTTAAAACTAACTGGTATCACAACCCAAAGAAAGAGATAAAGGTGCTATATAATGCTAACTAAATCCAAAATTTTAAATTGATTATTGCCTTTTTACTCCAGTTATCGCATCACGTAGAAAAAACGACTCATAGTATACAGGGTGAAAAAACAAAAGTTTGAAGCTCAATATCTTTGAAACTAACTGGTTTTATAAGAATCTCAAAGAAAGGGATCATTGTACTATATAATGCTAACTAAATCCAAAATTTGAACTTGATTATTGCCTTTTTACTCCAGTTATCGCAGTTTTTGATATTTTTCTCAGAATCTGCCCCATTAAATGACTTAAAATTTAAGTGGTATATAGTTATAATTACCTTCAATAATCATATATTTTTTTAGAATGATTCGCTATTTAGTTTTTGAGTTATAACGATTTAAAAAAATTGCACTGTATGGTGTATAATAAAAGAACGACGAACGATAATATAAATTTTTCACGGTAAAAACATAGGCCATTTTATTCTCTTTCAGGTACATCGTCCCACTATCTTCTAGCAAAAACAAAGAAAATGAGACTTGGAAGGAAGCAAAATTAAAAATCAGTGGAGTTCCACCTTAAATGGTCAAAAAATGAAAAATCGGATTTTATTTTTATATTAACATTAAATTTTTAATTAAACATTCGCCTACCGTCATAAAAAGGCAATTCACCGTTTCCGAAAGATGCACTATCATAATTTATGATTGCATTATCCCGCTCTGCATAATAATGTTGAAATACCTCTGTCTCAGGTATTCCGCAACCGTTCAAAGGGGTCGCAACGTTTGCTCTAACAAGCAAAAGATTAGCACGAGTTTTTTACAGTCCACGTCTCCCATCTCTAACATTTTTCCTAATTCCATGCTCCTCGGGCCTATAAGATTTTTTTTTAGGTTATGAATGCCTCTCCAACAACAAGTGCTCTAAGTAAGCATAAGTTATCAGTGTTACAAATAGAAACAATTGATCTCTTGCTTACTAAATTGACACTTAACTTTTTACCTCGATCGCCGATCGGCACATTAACTAAGGTTACAGTTAATATAAAACTTTCATCTATTTTAAAATTGGCATCACTTTGCGATTATTCACTAATTAAACCCCAAAGATCATTGTAAAGAAAGTTGTTGACTGGACGTAAAGATAAACCGCCAGGACCACGCGCGAAATTAACGCTTCTAATAGAAATACCAATCATATCGTTTTGATTAGTTAATGAAATTAAGTATGCATAAATATCACGTATTGTTAATTCTAACCAAATGGTAGGATTAATATTGTGCTCTGGCGGAGAACGTATTTTCAACAAATGTCGCCTGCCATCCAATCGATACATGGCTACGTAATGATTCTCATGACCATGTATAATAAAACGTTGACCGGGCGGTAGAATAACGTCATTTTGCTCGAAATCCATTTCTTCGTCATCTCTATGATTCACCTCCTCTTCCTCCTCCTCCTTTTCGCCATTGACGGTTTCCTCCTCTTGGAATCAATGGTTGGTGATAATGACTCATTAAGCCCGCCTCCGATTTGCATTGCTATGTCGCTTTCGTTAGCTGCGTAACTTGTTGATCCAACAGTGCTGTTGCTACTAAAAGATCGTGATGAGGTTAAGGGATAGACTGATAAAGAAGAAGAAGATACGCCAAATTTTTCGTTTTCTGAAATTTGTATTAAAAATGAAAACATGTGAACAAATTTCATACATTTTTGTATTTTTATAAATTTTTATGGTTCCGGTGGCCCAGCAAACCTTTCTCCTAAACGTGAGAATAGATCCAGTAAATCAGGCTCTTCAGAAATAATAGAATTTTTGTCTTCGCAAACGTCATAAAGCCACCTGATTTCTTGAGCTCTTCTCACGTATATCATGCAGCCTATCTCTCTAAGTATTTGAGTCGGTAGATTTTTATAAAATAAATATAAATTTTTAAACGAAAAAAAAATGTCTATGCTATATGCTACTTACGTTCGTTTATTTGGCGATCTCTCGCAATTTCGTGGTCGAAAAACCCGTAGCGTACTCTGCCTCCTTCGAAAGTAATGTATCGGCGTTTACGGTGTTCTATATCTTGCAACATGAAGTCAATTATTCGCTGTCTTCTTATAGCATGTCGAAACGCATGCTTGAAATTTTTGCGTACGCTCGTGTTGCCAAGTTATTTAATACAGATGAAACAGCCATCCTAGGTTCTCTACAGGTGGCTAGCATCGTTTTCATCGACGGTATCATTTCTAGAAGCCTCCTCAACCTCGTCGTCCATCTAAGCTTGCCCTTCATCTGCATTTCCATCCGGTGCATGCATATTCTCAGCTTGATGATCTCCCAGAGGTTGCTGCTGTACATCGGCAAGCTCCACTTGCTGAGGTTGCTCCAATTGTTGTTCTCGTTCTTGATTAACTACAGGATCCTCTGGCTGTTTCTGCTTCTCTTGCTCCTCATTCTCCGATGAGAATATTCATTCATCATCACTCTCGATTTCTATTACATCGACGTCACCATCGTCGTCGTCATCATCATCTTCCTCGTTCTCGTCCTGTTCCTCCTCTTCTTCCTCCTCCTCCTCCTCATCGCTACTTAAATCAGCAAGTAATCTTTCAACAGCTGAAACGTCAAAATTAAAATATAAACACATTTTTTTAGTAACTTACAGCGTGAATCTACAGTCGTACAGAAATAATAAAAATTAAATTTAATTAATCTGCACTAAAAAATATTTTATACGTTTTATTAACCCTATAACACAATATGTAAATAATAAAAAACGTAAAAAATAAAAAATAAAAAAATTTTTCACTTTGCTTGGGATCATTTTCAAAATAAAACCAGTTTGAATCACACGAAAATAAAAGTTTAAGGTGGGGTTCTTGTGTTTTTCGACCGAAAAACCGAAAAAAAAATGTTTTCTTAAAAGTGTCCTAATGTGTACGTAGAATAGGGGTCGAAGTTCCTTTTTTGCCGCTAAATTTTTTTTCATGAAAAAATTATAGAAGTTTTAGCAAAAAACTGCGTTTTTTGCGATTTTTTAATGTATTTCGAAATGTGTGCATTCTAGTGCATAAATTCTTAAAATGTTATCATTCAAGACAGTACGGATGATATTGAAACTGTTTATAATGATTTATGTACAGAGAAATAGATTATTTATACGATGATATGAAAAGCAGTACTTTTTTTACAAAAACCTCATTTACTCAGCTTGATGTTTTGAAATATTGAAAATGTATCCTGCGCAACACATTTTAATTTCATGATTCCAAAAAAATTGGGTGAATTCCTTGTTAGTATTGCAACAATTTATAGTGATTACATTTTTATTTTAGTCAGATGTAATATCAGTGGCAAATTCAGGTACGTCAACATTTATTGTGAATTAACTAATTTTGCTATAAATTTTATGTGTTTAGATGGCATATTTATTTAGAGAGATGACAAAATCAATTTTAAAATCTAATCACTATCATTCTTTTTCATCGACTGAAGAAATACACTCAATTTTTTTGGAATCATGGCATGCGTATGGGTTGCGCAGGATACTTTTGCAATATAGCTATTTTATAATAAACAATTCTGCTTCATATGCATTATCTCAGTAAATATTAGATAAATAGCGCGGAAAATTTTTATAAAATCATATTTTGTTATGTATATAATGCCAAAATCTCAGCTGACTAGATCTAAAGGAAAAAAAAAATGTCTAAACACAAGAACCCCACCTTAATAATTTTTTTCAATAATATTATATAGTATATAAATAATAAAAAGTAAAAAAATTCAGTAAACAATTTTGACTTTGGTTGGGATCGAACCATTATTCTCAGCGTTAGAAGTCAATACTCAGCGCTGTCAGGATATATTTTCTTGTGAAATCGTTGAAAATATTAATTAACTTACCGTTATTTTCCTCGTATAAATCGATGAAACGTTGCAGCACATGTAGATGATTGATATTTTGGCTAATGGCAAACTCTGCTGAGCATCTAACTGCAAACACTGATTTTTGAAAAACGGTTGCGTAAAGCACCGATATTTTTCGAGGTCCGCAGCACCGCAGCAACTTCCAAAATTCTCTCTTGAGTTCTACAGCAGCCATACGTTTTAAACGAAGTCACCAAAACAAATTACACCGACGTCGTACTAGAAAACTTTTATTTGAGATTTTTAGAGCAATGCGTAGCAATACATCGTGGAATACCACTTCAGCTTCATCATATAAGGGCTCCCTGATTACTTACTGCCGCTTTGCAATCCTCATGACTACTAATGCCATGAAGTGGTCACTCTAAGACTAATATATCGACGGCTGAGTGGAATAACACCATCTCAGCGGAGGCTTCAAGATCGTCGTATGCCGGTGGCGGCTTTGAGAAAGTCGTATGCCAGAAGAGGCTTCAAGAACGTCGTATCCTAGAAGAGGCTTCCAGAACGTCGTATCTTAGGATTGGCTTTAAAAACCACTTTTACTTTCGTTATTCTTGCTAAATAGACGCGATAAAAGATTTTGAAAAAAATAGAGTAGATGCTATATTGTGTTAATAATTGACACTATCTTTTTCAAAATCTTTTATCGCGTCTATTTAGCAAGAATAACGAAAGTAAAAGTGGTTTTTAAAGCCAATCCTAAGATACGACGTTCTTGAAGCCTCTTCTAGGATACGACGTTCTTGAAGTCTTCGCTGAGATACGGTGTTATTCCACTCAGCCGTCGATATGCTTTAAAAATCAAAAGGTAGAGGGGATTTTACTTGGATGCGTTTACAATGGCACGTATCAAATACAATATTCATATGAGACACCTGTTTAAATTCGTATGAAAAGATATATGTAGGAGAAGAAGACACCGCATCCGTTGATAGATAATACTTGCAAATCAGTGCGAAAACGATAGCAGGTTATTTTTTCACTAAGGTAACGAAGCAACAGATGCATAAAAATTCGACGCTACATCCTGTGATAACCGGCGCTCATCTTGCATAGCATCTAAAAATTAAGACGTTACTCGATCGCCTGCAAAACATAAAAAGTTTTTAAGGGGCCAACGGTCTGCAAAATAAGATTAGCGATGAGACGAACCATCCTGTGATAAGCATCGGTTTCTTTCTCGACTCAAGACGAAGCTTTATTTGTCTAAATATCCATTGCAAATTTCACTCGTCGCAAAAAGTATCGGATGTGCAGAGATTCGCGACAAGACATCCTGTGATAAGCAGCGGCTTCTCTCTCGAGTCAAGACGAAGCATCAATTGTCTTTGCGAATTTTTCTCCTCGCAAAAGTATCGGATGTGCGGTCGAAGCGGTCGGCTTAAGATGCACGTGCTCTTATAGCCAAAGCCGTGTTATCAAATTTCCAATAACATAGGGCACAAAGATGACTGCTCTCTCTCTCTCTCTCTCTCTCTCTCTCTCTCTCTCTCTCTCTCTTTCTCCCTCTCTCAGCTGGTGAGTTCTGCTCTGCTTTGATGTTGCTCTTCTTTCTGGACCTCGTTTCTGCCGCTTGTCTGCCTTCGGGCGCTGCATTCTTCTTCTACTGTATTTTTTTCCGCAAACTTTCCGGCACAACATATCCTGCAATTCCCCACCGCTTCGCTTTCTCCGACACGGCTTGGTCTTTCTCTCACCAACATCAACGTGGCACCATCTCTCAATCGATATCGATCGACGGATCACTACACCTCTCAGTCCGTCTAGCCCAGGTTGGTAATTTCGCTTTCTTCTCTGCTGCTACGCCATCTAACTCTTGAGCAATAAGCTCCTTGCTCTGTCGGTAACTTACCATACCTTCTACGACATCTACTTTACCGACTTCCAGTAAGTTATCGGCAAAATGAGCAAAAACAGCGAGAAGAACAGCGAATTATCATTGCAATACACTATCATCTGCAAAACCTGCAAATGCCCTACACAAACCAAGGATCTGATGATGTGTGAGGCATGCGAGCACCACTTTCACTCTAGGTGCGACAAATTTCGCACCATGCTAGTGAAATCTGAGGAAATCTATGCCTGTAGCACATGTTCTGAGAGCTTCCTCAAGAGGAAGGCTGGGACCGTGGTAGTAACACCCTCCACCACGGACAGCCCCTCGGCCAATACCACATCTAGTAGGGGCACTCTCCCGAAGAAGAAGAGCACCTCAGCACCAGCCTTACAAACCTCCTCACGCAATCAATCGCCGTCTCGTACAACATCTTTAAACGCACCAACCAAGACCAAGAGTGCCACGACGATTGAGAGCTCGCTGAAGGGCATTATGGAGACGCTCGCTGACATTCGCCGCACGCAGGACGAGGCCCTTAGGACTCAAAACACCATGTCCGAAAGGGTCTCAAAGATCGAGACCAGGCTGGTCCCCATCGAAGAGCGCCTGAAAGTCCTCGATGCTCTGCCTCAGCTCACGACTCGCATGGAAAATGCCGAATCCTCCATCACTGAGCTGAAGGCACAGCTGGAACGGCTTTTGTCGGGTGAATAACCACCGCATAATGCCGTTCCCATGGCCAGTGAATCGGCTGTCATTGCCAACATCCGCAGCGAGCTGGCCGAAATAAAGAGGAAGCAGGGAAGCACGTCGAGGGACATTGTTATATCTGGCTTACAATATACGCAGGAAACATCACTGCACCTCCTAGCACACACAGTGATCTCGACGCTCGACCCCACGGTCCTTAAGAGGGACATCACTGTCCTAAGGATGTCCCGTAACGACGAGGAGAGGGCCATCATCATCAACACCGAGGCTTACCTGGGTGCTTTTTTAGCCCGAACGCCGCCAGAAGACTCCAACACACACACCTAATCGTACCTCAACCACCGTCATCATCGACATCGTCTGCCACATCTTCATCTACTTCCAAGGTAACTCTGTCTGAAGGTCTAAGGGTCTGCCATTTCAATGGGAATTAACGGGTCACATTGAGATGGTCAGAATAACCACTTCCAAGGCACCCACTCCTTCTCGCTTCTCCTCAGATGACCTCAACAAGCACTTTAGCTCAATTTCTAGTGATCCTATCACTCCTGCTATTGAGGTGCAACGACCATATTTCAGGCCAGTATAGCTACGGCCCTGAAATAGGTGCCGCGCTGTATGTGTACGGCAGTGTATCTGTCTCTCTCTCTCTCTCTCTCTCGCGCTTACAGGACTCTCGTAAGAGTATTGATCGCGCTAAAGCCGCCGCCGCGGCCTAACTACGCTAAATGATAACGCGTTCGGTGCGCATACCCCTCTTCTCGCATCAACGAGTCGCTTACTGCGTAGCTGACCAGTTTCGCGTGCAGCGAGAGTTCAGTTCTACTCCTTCCGTTCTACAATCTACACGCACTTAGCACACGACAAATTCCATAAGACGAAACCACGTGGCCGAGAGTTCGAGAGGAAGGCCGCTCCAGCCAACTACGTCGCAAATTCCAGGCTGCTGTTGGACCTTGTATAGTCTTCATCTTTTTTTTATTTTTAGCGTAACAAATTAACATTTGCATTTTTTTATTGTATTTCTCGCACCCGGGGATCTCCACACCAGACTGATCCGGGGAGTCTCTTCCTTCGGGAAAGACTCAGCGCATAATTAATCAACTAACTTTGCCACCGACAGACGCAAAAGAGACAGCTTTCGCTGTCCGGCTGGTGGTGATTATATCACGTCCCAGTCGGTTGTCTATGGTCGCATTTCGCGAATTATGCGTAAACTAACATTATCATCATAACCCCTCGTAACGTTAACCAGATAATAAACAACAATTACGAGGATTACACATTACATCATTCCAACCTTAATGTTTAACAATTTACAGGTCATCCATCCTACGACTGTCAATTTTCACTACGATATATTTAGTCTAATTGATTCTTTTCTTTTGCTATAATATTACTCATTTTTCTTTCATTTTTATCACGTTGATATTTAGATCGGCTCGAGACTTATTTTTCGTGTAATTATTCCGATGAACGCCGGATCTCGTGTCTGGATACACGGTGATGGCAAATAAGTCATCTCACATATAATTGATTTGTTTCAATATAATTATTGAAATATATCCTCCATAAATCGTAATATTGTTCGCGTATTATCACATCAGTAAATCAAACTTCATAGCTTAAATTTGTAATCGATCTTTTCCATACACAACTTCAATTTACTCCATCACATTTCATCTAACAATACATTTACATTTAACTAACCATTATTGTAAACAATCTTTTCTTGCCTTATAGGTTCTACTTGATTCACATGAAAGCAGTCAATATTGTCACATTATCGAATAATATTATAATCTTCTATATAAAAAATTGATATGTCGAGTCTCCGCAATTGTTGTTAACTTTGTTTCGGCTATTTTCGAGGTGGCGATTTTCTATGATTTAGTGTATTCCAATTCTAGTTAATTGATGCGTTTGATAAATTCTTTGAATAAGTCTATGGTGATAAATAAAACGAATAAAGGCTGCTAGCCACAATCAGTTTGTCAATTCTAAATCTGTGTACCATTTATTTGACCTGCTGCTCCTCACCTACTCCCAATTATATCTGCGCCACAAGTCTCTAATTATTAATCAGCGACTATATTGAATTATTCCAATGTAAAAAAATCAATCGAACTCACGAGTCTTATTTCGTACCATGTAAATTATTCAGCCACAAAATAAGATTCTCTCAGAGGATTATCTGCGTACCTGTTAAGTGGTTTTTGAAGCCACTAACAATTATCTATTTTTATTTTTTTTGTGAGAACTTGGGTGTCCTCCGCTATGCAGCGAACGAGAAGCAATCTGGTCAGGATTACTTACTCAAAACCAAACTGGACTTTCTCTCTCTATATTTATATGCGTCTAAACGTGTTAAAAACATTAATAATTGATTTCTTACTTTTTGTGCTGTTGATCATCGAACTCCTTTTCTTAATTATTTCAAGTAATTAATATGGTCCTCGAGGTAATATTAACCAATAAAGATACTAATTTGTTTCTCTCAAAATATTAATATATTGTTCTTTCTCTTTATTAAATCTTTGAGTAACTCCTATGCGTAATCTCACAATTAAAAATCTGACTAAAACGAATCTATCTTTAAGAAAATCTATCGGTCCGTCGGCTCTGCGGCTCGAAACGGAGTGACGAGGGAGCTTGGCTTGGGGACGCTCGGAAGTCTTCCGGACCTCCCACGCTGTCCCAAGCTTTACTTCCCCGCCGCTACGTCACAGCGTCGNCTGGCAACGGTCGAGTGCCGAAGGTTTTTGTTTGGAACTTGTGGTCTTGACAGTTATGGTGGATTGGTCCTTATGTTCGATATTGGAATCGAAAAATTCGGTTGGTAGAATTTGTAATCTTTTATTTCTAGGGCCTTTTCTGCTTCCTTTGCTGTTCTGTATGTTATCTCTGCCTCTGCTAGACCTGATGTATTTGATATTTCCTCAAATGTACAAGGTCCTATCTTGTGAAAGTATGGTGCCAATTTGTGACCAGAGATGAGTAGAGAGATTGCCGATGAGCATGGGGCAAAGCGTGCCAGGCAACATGCAGTCGTAAACTACCGCCGCCTCGCGGTTCTTCGCCCGAACTATACGCATCTAGCGGTAGCGGCGGAGAGGGGGTAATACGCATGTCCCGGCGGAGCGAGCGACGGAGCAAGCGGCGGAGCTTCCGTGGTGCCGGCGGTCTTGAATGCGTTAAAGCAAACGCACAACAAGAAATTGAATAAAAACTATTATTTAATAACCGTATTAACATGAATAACCCCAAACTCTATAATAACAAACCCTAAGCCCCCAAGTGGGGCCGATGATCATATGCAAGTTTTAATTTTTCATCTGGCATGTTGACGATGGCTGTGCTGGTTAAGGCGCTCGCGCTCGAAGGCGCGCGTACCGTTTTGCCAGGGTTCAAATCCACTACAAATTTTTTTTTTAGTCTTATTTATTGTTGTAATTTTTCTTATTATTAAATAAAAATGAAAAAATTACAACAATTAAGTAAACTATGTTATATCATTTTGTTCCAATTTTCATGCAAATAAAAACCCAAAGTATAATTTATATTTGGCTAATTTTTTAATGTTTGTTAATAAATTATTAAAATTATTAAAAGATTACGATTTATTTTTCGTTAGACTTGGAGCTTAGCTGCACGTTTGACATTATAAATTGATTTTTATTTTGTTTTGCTAATACATATAATTGTTAAGATAATAAATAAATTTGCAGGTAAGTATCATTTATCTTTTTTATGAAATTATTACTGTTATATGCCGAGTACAATTATAGTGGGAAAAAATTGTATTCTCAACAACGTTGTGCTGAACAGTTTTCAATAATTCAATAATTCGGAAATAATATTCGCCGAAAAGCGAATTCGCGGAATAAGGTCGACTGCAGCGAGTTCGCGCGCGAGATGTAGTCGAGGAAATAAAGCACAAAAAACGGCCTAACCATCGATTTTTTGAGCAGTAAGACGGCTCTTAATGCGGTTTTTTGCATTGGATTCGTGAGATCGCCTAGAAATTTTGTGAACTAATGTGATCAATTACTTTTTTGAAAATGCATTATTGCATAAACAATATCCATTTGAAAAGTGCATTTCGAAGATACATTAAATAAAAAATTTACAACTCGGTAAATAATGATGGAAATGACTCCAGTTTTGCCACTCGGGGGTTTTCGAGGTAGCTGAACACGAATATCGTGACGGCAACCGCCTCCGAGGTACCTAGTGACCAGGGTAGACAGTACGAACGGCATCTTCGAGAGTTTTACGGGAAATTGTAACTAGTGAGTCGAAACTCGTTACTCGGGGGTTTTCGAGGTCGCTGATTACGAATATCGCGACGGCAACGGCCTCCGAGGTACCTGGTGCCCAGGGTAGACGTGTCAACGTCATTTCCGAGAGTTTTACGAAAAATTGTGACATAGAGAATCGAAACTCGTTACTCGGGGGTTTTCGAGGTCGCTGATCACGAATAGCGCGACGGCAACGGCCTCCGAGGTGCCTGGTGCCCAAGGTAGACAGTATGAACGTCATCTCCTGGAATTAGAATCAGCATTACATCATTTTTACCTAAATTTAAATATATTATTCTTCATTTTTTATTCATATATATATATATATATATATATATATATATATACCAAGATTCAGATTCTGGTGACCATGACTAGAGACTTTGTCTATTGAAGCCGATTTTTTTTTTTTTTTTAATTTTGCGCCTATAATATAGTTGACAACATTGGCACGATGTACGAATTGTATTTAACGAGTTTCGACTCACTATGTCAGAATTACCCGTAAAACTCGCGAAGAGGACGTTGACACTGTCTACCCTGGGCACCAGGTACCTCAAAGGCCGTTGCCGTCGCGATATTCGTGATCAGCGACTCGAAAACCCCCGGGTAGCAAAACTGGAGTCATTTCCATCATTATTTACCGAGTTGTAAATTTTTTATTTAATGTATCTTTGACATGCCCTTTTCAAATGCATATTGTTTATGCAATAATGCATTTTCAAAAAAGTAATTGATTACATTAGTTCACAAAATGTCTAGGTTTTATGTAAATATTTAAATAAATGTATTATATAGGCAAACACTATCATAATATAATCAACGAGACTTATTAATTCGTCTTATTGCATGAAATGGTGTGATAATACTTAATAGAATCAAGGCATTATTATGATTATTAAAAAATACACTCGTTGAATTAAAATTGAAGATTATATCCAAAATTTTAAATTGATTATTACGTTTTTACTCCAGTTATCGCGTCACTTATAAAAAACGATTCATAGTATACAAGGTGAGGAAAAAAAAATTTTGAAGCTCAATATCTTTTAAACTAATTGGTTTCGTAAACAACCCAAACATATAGGGATCGAAGTGCTATATAATGCTAACTGAATCTAAAATTCGAACTTGATTAATGCTTTTTTACAGTATGTGAATGCTATTTTAAATATTTCCAAGTTTAATTATTTTGCTGTAAGCGATTTTCTTATAGCAAAAGATATATAATAATCAGAAAGATTCGATCAAAATCTCTAAAATAGCGAAGTTGCAGAATCAATTAATCGTTTAATTTTGAAGATATATATATATATATAGAAATCGTAACAAGGTGAGCACAAGCGAGGAATAAATATAAAGCCAAAACTCTCAAACTCGCTACCCCACGCGTCATGAGTTTTAATGACAACAATATAAAAGAAATATCGACGAGTAGCGCACGAGTTGCTATGGAGAAATGTGTGGCAATGAAAATAGTAATTTCAAAAAAAAGGGAAGTATTTCACGTCGTCTTACTCAAACTGTCGCAGCAGCAACATCGCGCAGAAATTGGATTACGATGGATTTTTATCTTATCAGCATTTTTCTGCTAGTTCTTGGAGGAGCAGATTATCCTGACTTTTGTGAAAAATCGGTTTTTATATTTCAGCTCATTACTTAAGAACTGCTCAACGAAATCGTTTAAAACTTTAACAGCAGATAGCTTTGTTTATGGTGAATCACCAAATAAAATTTTGAAGCATTTGACTGCATTGTTTTAAAGTTATAAGGAATCAAAAAATTTTCAAAAAAAAATTTAAACCTTGATATCTTAAGAACCATAGGGGTTTCAAAGCTGCGAAATAAACTTAGCCAAAACACATAAAATATCTACCTTTTTCCGAAATCTCAATTGCAATAAGGCTTTATTGCGCCCGTAATCGAGGCACAAAAGAAACAAACTCATTTTTTTCAGTATTTGATTTATTACTGAAAAAATAAGTAGTCAACTCACTAGAAATTTTGACGGAATATAGTTTGACGCGTGAACCATAAACATGATTATTTTCGTGAGGTTATGATGTTAAGTTTCATAGATATAAATTTTTTTTAAAAAAGCACCTATTTCATGTTATCTGCCGAACGGAGCGGTCGATCCCGATGATCAAACGGGAAAAAGTAGGTAATTTTATTATCTTTCAAATGCATTTTAGCTAAATTGTTTGTTACAGTGGGATGATTGAAAAAAACGCAAAATAGTGTTTTTCCAAAATAGAGTAGTTCCAGAAATATTACGGTATACATACACACACGCACCCACCCACACACGCACACACACACACCCATACGGACATTTTCTAAAAACACGTAATTGAACTTCAAACATCTTAAAACATATTTTTATGAAGTTTTAGCCAAACTGAAAATTTTATTATCACAAAGCTTCCTCTACGAGGAAGCAAAAATCAACGCGCCTTAAACAGTACCGCAAAGGTGGTGGGGAAAACTGTTTATATTTTTATTAAGAAAATAACAAGCAAGACTTTTTTTTTTATTGAATTTAAAATTATGAACTCTTTTTTTTAAATAAAGTAAATTAATTTGGATTTTTCTGAACATCCAAGTTATTAAAAAGTTTCAATTATTTGCATTAAATTATTAACAACAAATAATATAACATTTTACATTTGCTATAATTATTATTTTGGACACGTAGATGAAAAGGCAATAAGCAAAACAACAACAAAAAAATCTTCCGTGACCGAGATTTGAACCCCAGTACTCATCAATCTGCCGCGCGCGCTCGATTTCGCAGACGACGGGTAAACGGAGTGGGGAGTGGGCGGGGCTTGCTAGATGCGTATAGTTCGGTCGAGCGCCGCATGGTGGTGTCATGATCGAATATGGCACGCTTTTTTAACATGGCATCGGCAATCTCTCTACTAATCTCTGTTTGTGACTTGGTCCGATATAATTCACCACCAGTGTTTTTTCCTCAACTAGTTGTAGCTTGTCCATTACATTGTGTTGTAACTCGGTACTGTTTAGGCTCTTTTGAGTCCTGTGTATCTTTGGTCTTGAGGGTATGAAGGGCTCCCTTGTTGGTGTTTTGTTTTGTTCTGGTCTTCTGGTCCTGTAGGTTTTGTAACTTTGTAACTTCATCACTCTTTTGATGTCCCTGTTATGGTCCTCATATTTTATGTGTAGAGGCGTGCTCACGACCATTAGTGCCTTTTGTACATGCCTCATCATTTGGTATTCGATCGTGAATTTATTTGCATCTCTCTCTATGATATTTGCTGGTCCTATACTTCTGAAATAGCTCTCTGCCATCTCCGCATTGCCTTAGTATTGCACACATACTCTGCGATCTGGTTGGTAAGTGACCCTCGTTATTTTAAATGGGCCTTCTCCTAGGATTGACCCTTTTGTCTCCCATTTATTTTCTTCTTGAGTCGTGTGTGTTGCTTGGGGTGTGCTGCTGGTGGGTGTTTCATTTTTTTCAGGGGTCCTTACAAATTTCTGTAGCTCCAAAGCCTTCTTTGCGTGTTCAGCCTCTTGCTAGTTTATTGCAATTAATTGCGCATCCTCTAGATCAATTTTTTGAATGATGGTACATGGCCCTATGTTCTGAAAGATTCGTTTAATCTTTCGCACATTTCCTCTGAACTGCACCAGCAGATGAGTGGTCCCTACTTGAGTAAACAGCAGCAATGTGATGCTGCTCAGCAGGTCCATTATTTGGGGGTGCATCTCATTCATCTACACTCATAACTTCGCAGGTATCTTCGGTGTAACCTCTATTTTGTATACGACTTATAAAATATGTATTGGTTTGGCCCATTTCTAGGGTCAATTCTTTCTGGTCATCAGTGATCGCACTTGCTGTATCTGGGTCCTCGATGGTTGGTCCATGTTCGGTTTTAGGTTCTTTTTTCTGCTTTGACTTTGCTTCTTCTAAGCTTTCTAGGTACGCAAGAGTGTTTTTTAGTTCATCCAAAGTTGGTGTTCGGATGTTCTGGTACTCGAGTTCGGGGTCCTTGGTGTTGGTCCACACGTTCTGTTTCTTGCATGTTATGTCGTGTTCGTGTAAATTGTAGAGGGTCAGATCTACTTTCTTTTTACAAAATGGATGGAATTTGGTCTCCATTCCATTTTCGAAGCGAGTTAACTTTCTTGGTTCTGCAAATGTCGCTTTGTATATAGGGTTACTTTTGGTCCTTACTACTTCGGTATCTTTGTCTTTGAAGTATTGTACGTAGCCGTACGACAGACGTCCTTTCTTGTCTCGTACTGTCTCAAAATATACCATTGGTCCAAATTGGGCGAAATGCCTAAAGAACATTTCGTCCTTCTCTTTGTCTTTGCCTTCCCAGGATAACAGGCAGAATAATCTATTCTTACTCATATGGTCCTTGTGCTGCGTGTTGGTAACGACATGCACTTCTGATTTTATGGTATTAGTCTTTTTGGGTGACTTAGGTATGGTTTCCCTTATTGGTCCAGTCATCAACTTTGCACGTCTCTTGAACTTATTTTGTTTCATGAGCGTGATTTTAAGGTCATTGACCTTCATGGCTTGCCTTTCGGTGTCGGAGGTCAGAGTAATTTTTCTACTCTTTGGGTCCGTTCTATGGTCCTCCACATGTACGGCATGTGGTGTGCCTATGGGTTCAAACTCTCTAATGATGGTCCATAGAGGTATTTCAATGTCGCAGAACATTGACGTACTGGTCCTTGTGGTCATCTTATTTTGTGCTGTGAACAAATATTATGTTTACAGGGTATGATTGAAGTGACATGGTGGTACATAGGGTATATATACAGGGTCTTTAGATTTAATAATCGCCTTCTGCGATATTATCGAATTGGATGTTTGAGCAATTTGGCAAGGATTCTTTAATTCTATTCTTTTTTGATTTGGATTTTTTAGAGTTTCCTGGGGACTTGTTATGGATTGTTCGATTTTGAGTGGATGTAGGGTTATCGTTAGTCATTTCGATGGATTGATCCACCTTATAGGTTCGGGTTTTCATTTTTAGACAAGTTAACATCATCCCACACTTCATCCCCATGATGAGTGCTATTATTCCCACTATCATTATTAGCTGAAAGGTTAGACCACAATACAATATACTATTTGTGTGGTAATCTCGCCTCTTATGCTCTTTAATTTCATTCAATTTATTGATCATTTGGTCCAAGGGTTTTGCTTGGATAAAATCTAATTTTGGTCCTAGTACTTCAATATTTTGGGGCATGGCGTTATCGAGATTTGGGTCTCTTTCGGTTAAAACTGGGTACATATCCTGTATTTTCAGGTCGATTTCGGGCTTATATGGGTACGTGGTTTGGCTGGATTTGCTCTCTTGTCCAATGATCATGGTATCAGCTGTTCTCCCTACACTTGTTGGTGAAATGCGTATGATTCCAGCATCTTTTAGGGTAACTTTGGTATCTTTTTGACCTTGGCATGAGAGTCTTAATTGTTCGGGGTTCATTGTCGAATACAGCCAAGACTGGTCATTTTCTAGATACTTCCATTGGGTCTTGGTGCTGGTTCTGTATCTGATGTCGTAACTTCTCAAGGTTCGGGTACTGGGATTCAGTAACATAGTTGCTTCACAGTCCTGCACAGTTGGTGTGCTTTGAAGGGGTCCTAGCATAGGACAGATATGTCCATAATGGGTCTTCATGCATTTGGTTGCAGGATTTTCATCAAATTTTATGTACTTTTCTTCATCAGAACTTATAGCAATATATTTATGTGAAGGTTCTACGAAGGCGAGTCCAGTGGTACCATTGACTTTATGCTGTGGTACTGCCAAAGCGTGTAATTTATATATTTGGTACGGATCTCTCTCCACCAGAGGTACTTGTAGTACAGCTATCCTCCTCCCATTTTCATAAATGGCGTCGACTTTCGATATTTTGGTGACTTCTTCGATCCTCAGGTGTTCTAGTGGTATAGCGAAATCCAAATTTCCGCTTGTCCTTTTTACATCAGTTGTAATTTGATGCAAAACGTTTGTTGTTAGAAGATCAGGGTGCACTTTTCCTTCCTTCAAGTGTCTTAGTACTTTTAGAATCTTTTCATTTCCTCTTATCAGATGATCTAAGGTTGATTCTAGACGTCTCATGTAAGCTGTTACTTCTATCAAGTATTTTAACTTTTCTTCCTCTTTTAAGACTGTGGTGATTGTTTTGGTCATGGTTGCTTCAAAACTTTGGATGGCTTTTTGATGGTTCCTGGTTATATTGTACAGCTCCTCAAATTGAGCAGAGACAATGTGTGCATTTTTGTCTATTACTTGTACCATCTTCGCTTGGTCTTGAAATAGATTATCGATATTTTTGTTGATGTCTTCTACGTCATCTGTGGTAACTAGTCCAAACAAACTTTTGCTTAAAGTGCCTACTATGCCTAGGGGTGCTAATCTTTTTATCCTGATACTTCTAGGATTTCTTACTGCTGGGAGATTATAATGTCCCATAGTTCTTATGGTTTCATTAATGTCCTTCTGGATGCTGTACAAGGTCTGATGCTTGAGTTCTATCAGGTCCAGCCCTAGAGCATTTCTGCATTTTGTCTCTTCAATCCTTGTTATGCATCTGTCGTAAACAGTCTTATAGGCGTCCAAAGGTCCGTGTGTTTGCATGAATTCATCCACGTTGATGTAGATTTGTATTTTCCAATCAGCCTTCTTGATCTTTATTGGGTCCAATTTCTCAAAATATATTCCGGGGTTCGGGGTCTAAGGGTCTATTTGGTACAGGGGTCCGCATTGTTATATATAATATTTGTTATAATCATAATATTTAAAATTGTAAAAGTAATTAAATTTTGAATATGCATCCTGCAAAATTAAGTCAATTAATTTAGAATTCATGTATGATTAAAAATATGGGAATTAAGATATATGATCATTATTCGGAATTCAGGTCAGAATTTTCTTCGACATGTTTTAATTTGCCAATGTGTTTTCTGACCTTCTTTCCATTGGTGTACTCGAGAATGACATTCTTTCTGCCAATGAACTCGATAATTTTTAAAGGCTTATTTCTATAACCGTCAAACTTTCCGGTACAGGGTTCGTTAATCAATCGTGCATAACCTCCCACTTTTCCCTTGAATATCCTAATCTTTTTGGCGTAGGTTTCTTTAGACTTATTTTTATTGACGATTTGATTTTCTCCCGCCATTAATTTTATTTCATCAAGTCTTAATATGAGGTCTTTTATATAAGTGTTGTAGGTTCTCAACTTCTCGTCAGAGGGTATTTTAATTGGAAAACGCGCAACTCTGCCGTAGACTAATTCGAAAGGTGTAAAATTCGTGGCGGAATGCACACTAGTATTGTAGGTAAAGGTTACAAAGGGCGCTAGTTTGTCCCAATCGTCGTATTTTCAGAGTAGATTCTGATGAATTCGACTAAGGGAGCATAACTTCTCTCTAAGGAACCATTGGTTTGGGGTCTGTAACCTGAGGTTGTTAATTTATTTTGAACAATCTCAACATGCATTGGACAATGTTGGAGAGGAAACTTGTTCCACGATCGGATAATATTGCTTTTGGCGCACCAAATTGGCATATTAAATGTCGGACCAAAGCATCTGCTATAGTGGTGGCATTCAAGTTTTTGATCGGTATGGCAATGAGGTATTTGGTCAAATTGCACTGCATAGTTAACAAATGACAATTTCCGCTTGGAGTCAGCCTGAGTTTGCCGACTGTGTCGATTGATACTTTATCGAACGCTTCTATAGGCGTATCGGTTATCAGCATAGATTCTCGGGTTTTGAACCTTTCAATCTTCTTTTCTTGACAGCTATCGCACCTCCTTATGTAATTTAATATGTCGTTTCTCATACCGGGCCAATTATATCTTTCTCTTATCTTTTGGTAAGTCTGATTGATGCCCTTGTGTCCACCGGTTAAGCTGTCATGTAGAGTGGCTATTATTCCTTTTCTCGCATGTTCGTCAGGTAATTGGACCTTTCCGTAGCAGATGGTTATTTCGATTGGCGTATCGTGAACGTTTTCATTAGTAGTTCACTGATGAGTCCAGGTTCCAGCTCATCCGTAAGATCTCCACGTCTGGATATTCTGAAGCTTTTAATTTCTCTGTCCATGATGATTCTTCTCAAGTTCAGCAAGGCTTCCTTCAAGTCTTCAATTTTTATGGTGTGGAAGTATTTTTCTTTCAATACTATGGAGAAAACCTCATACTTCTTGTAAGGGGTTACTAAAATTTGTCCCATTTTCGGCTTTTTGTTCTTTAAATTGAAAGGGTCGATAGCTCGCAATTTCTTTTAGTAATCTGCTTATGGAGCTAGTGCATTCGCAGTCTTTGGATACAAAGTGTACTATGTTGTCTTTTCGGTATGTTAAACATTCTCTCACAGTGGTGACGTTTTTACACACTGGTGCACCAATCTTGTTGTTTTCCGTGAGAGATCCGTGATTGGTTTTGACACTGATTGCAGTTGGCCCATATCTTTTGTTGATTGGTTCCATGATGCCGGGAATTGGCCAAATGAAAGGCATGTTTCCCTGTGGTGGTTTGGAGTATCTGATGTTCACTTCTGATTCCTCATCTTCTTCAATTTCTGTTAGAATTCCCTTGTTCCTCTTCTTGTTTCTGGTGCTATTTGCCATTGGTGAACGGTCCTTTATTTTCGATGTATCGGAGATCCTTCCTTCACCTGGTATGATCATTATGTCGCTGCTCATTTTGGATTCGTGATCTGGGTAATTGTGGTCGTTGTCCAATCTCCTTTGTAGTTTCATCTGGGTGTCTTCAATTAGTTCTCTCACTCTTTCTCCTAGAACTTGGTCCATCTGCTCTGTTCCGTAATGTGGATTCAATTCATGTATTCTGAAACGCATTTCTGGAGTCAGTTCTTCTCCTTCTTAAAAACATGATGGTAACTGTTACGTCATAGGGAATAAAAGAAAACGCAGCTGCGATCAAAAAAAAAAAAAAAAAAAATATTTGCTTAGACTTGGTAACGCAATACGAGCGAGCGAGCGTCTGGATGAGTTAATTAGGCAGTCTGGGACGCATAGTACAATAAGAGCGTGCGCGATCGCACGATCGAGATCCATAGCGACGGGCAGCGCTATCGTAAAATTTGTCCGTAGCGGTAAGATCCCGACCAGAATTCGCCGGAAAATCGACAAAACTTTACGACGCTTGATTTGTCTGAACTCCGGGGACACGAGATATGACGAAGGGGTCACGAGTTTTTGGGTTCTGCGACGCAGATGCGAGATTGTACGGGCAGGTATAGGAATCTCTACGAAAAGTAAATATTATAGTAGAAAGCATTTTATGTAATAAAAATTAGACATTTCAGGCGTAAGCTTAATGGACAGTTCTAGTGACAGCTAACATGCTACAACTGTGCCATATTTTTATATAACATAAACTAGAACTCGCATCCGTGGCGTGAAGATTAAATAATAAATAGCTCGTACAGATTTACAATACTTTGGTTAGAATAGTTAATATTAGAAGCATAGTATTCATTAAAATAATAATGTATAGATTGAATTAATTATAAAATATAGAATACGTAAAGCGAAATGTAAAAACAGTACAGAGGAGAGCCATCTAAGGAAATTCCGGCAAGACTAAGAAGGTACGTGGGTGGGCGAGAGGAAGAAGATCGAAAGGGCGGCGACCAAAGCGAAAAAGAAGCACGCAATAGGTCAATGACCGAGTAGAGGGCGCAGTTGCCGCCCAAAGGGTGGCCTATAGGGAAAAAACCGGAAGAGTGGAAATTGCGAAAGCGTCCGTGCGGAAAAGTTGCGATTCGGAATCAGCTTGAACGGAGTTCAACCGAGGTGGGGCCTAAGTTTATCTTTGTTTTCGTAGAGGAAGTTCACCATTATTTAAATAAATATTATAATTCAAGGGTGGAGAACTTGTGTATGAGTCGGCTTTCGAACGCTGCCGCTCATATTCAAGTTTATTTTTGGGTGAACTTGCGTAGTTGACTGGAGGGTTGACTGGACTTCGCTTGTCGGAGGCCTTTTGACCTACAGTTCAATGAAGCTTGTTCGTTAGTGTGGGTTGGTTTGTAAGTCTATATTCAGGATAACGCGTTTTTATAAAAATATTAAATTCGGAACGTCTCCATCCCGAGCTCAGCGGAAGCTGACTCAAAACGGAGGAAAGTACAAGTGCGTCGTTCGGACGTAACATAACTCGGGTTCTTGTTCAAGGTCCTCTTCAAGTTCTTTTCGATTCATGGTTTTCTCTTCATACCTTTTTATACTCTCCTCGAATTTCTTACTAGCCTCTTCCACTTCTTCCCGACTGAGGCTGGTTTTGATAGATGACTCTCTCACTGAATCATCATCTGTATTCATGTCTGACGTTGATGGTTCCACCGCGGTCACATTCACTTCTATGATGATGATGGTCCTGTTTTGGCTATCAGTACTTGATGAGTTATCATCCGAATCTGCGTCTTCACTCTCAAGGTCATCGATCCTCAGGCCACTATACCTGGGGTCTGGTAAAGGTGGTTTTTCTATATCACTTCCGGCTAGAGCCGTTGATGATAGCCACGATCTGTGTGTTGGCGAGAACTTGTTGCTTAACGGTGCTTCTGACTCGGTGTCACTCTGTGTATCCTTGACGCTTTCATCTTCACTTGTCACAACTATGTCCGGCTCTGTCTTGGTTAGTAGGGGCCTCTCACTTGAGTGTGTTGCTTTAGGAGTTTTCACTGTTTTCAGGTTTTTGGATGTAGTACCTTGTTTGATGTACTGGGCAATAGGGCTTTCCACTTTATTGGCCTTTTTTCGTGTTCTATGAGCTGTCACACTATGGTCCAATTTGGGGGCTTCTTTGTTCGTCTTTGCTCCTATTGGTCTTCCTTTTGCTCTTGGTCCAGCTGGTTTGTCAGGAGTTGATTTCATTCTGTCACGGATATTTGTTTTCTCTGTTGGTGCTCTGCTTTTTGCTTTCTCTTGGTCCGATTTTTGCTTCTCCTCAATGACCATGACTTTGATCCTTGGTAGATTTTCATTCATCTCTTTCTCGGTCATTTCTGGTGGGTTCCTTGATAAGGCATCCGCATTCTTGTTTAGTTTTCCTGGCTTGTATTTAAATGTATATTCATATCCCGTGAATCGGAATATCCACCACATTAATCTTTGTCCAGGGTCCTTTCGACTATGCATCCAATTCAGTGACTCATGATCACTCACTAACGTGAATTTGCGGCACAACAGGTATGGCCTGAATTGATGCAGCGCATACAGAACTGCAAGACACTCCTTTTCGGTAGTGGAGTAATTGCTCCGATTGCGTAATCTGAAGCATCAGTGGTCAGCGTGAATTCCTTCTCAAAGTCCGGAAATTGTAATATGGGTTCTTCCATGAGACACTGCTTTAGTTTTTTGAAGCTTTCTTCACACGTTGGGGTCCATTCAAATTTGACATTTTTCTTCAGTGAGTCATTCAGAGGTTTTGTTATTTTTGCGAAGTCCTTTATATACTTTCTATAATAGCCAAACATTCCAAGCACTTCTCTTATGTTCTTGGCACACTTGGGTGTTGCTAATTTGGCTATTGCTGCTACCTTTTCTGGGTTCAATTCCACACCTTTGGCGCTGATGATGTGGCCTAGAAATCCAACTTCTTTTCTGAAGAATTCCACTTTGTCTGGTTGAAGCACTAATTTCGCGTCTCTCAGCCTTTCCATGAGGTTTCGAATTCTAATTTCGTGCTCTTTTAGGTCCTTACTGTACACAATTATATCGTCTAGGTATATCAATATTTCAATGTTTTGTAGGCCTCTGAGGAATTTTTCCATCAGTCGTTGAAAAGTTGCTGTGGCGTTCTTTAAACCTTCCGGCATTCTAGTGTATTCGTAGTGTCCATTTATGGTTGTGAATGCCGTCTTGTAACAGTCTTCTGGTGCCATAGGTATTTGTTGGAAACCACTGCCGAGGTCAAAATGGAAAAGTACGTCGCGCTTCCCAATTGGTCCATAATGTCGGCAATGTTCGGAAGTGGGTAAGCATCCCTTATCGTTTTCTTGTTTAGTTCCCTGAAGTCGATTACCATTCGCCATCTTGGATTGCCATGACTGTCTGGTTTTTTAGGTACAATCCAAATAGGTGAGTTGCAAGGAGAATTGGATTCTCTTATTATCTCGTCTCTGAGTTTCTTTGCCACACTGTCTCTCACAACTTGTTTGTGTTGTGGAGGGTGTCGATACTGCTTGGTGTTTATGGGTACATCATTCTCTAGATGTATGTGATGCTCAATCATATCAGTACACGGGAGTCTATCTCCTGGTAATAGGAATCGGTCCAAATAATCTTCGATTATGTGGTCCACGATTTCTAATTCCTCTCTGTTGAGGTGACTTCTTCTGATGGCTGCCTTTACTTGTTCCAGTTTCTTGATTTGGTCCACGATTGCATCACCATCAAATTCACTGTCAGTTTCTTGTAAAAAATCTGGTCCGGTGTCGAAAGGTATTTACTCCCTCGGATCCACTTCTATGGTTACATCCTGTTCGCTGGTATTTATGGCCATCATCTTGCAAGTATTTTTTATGTTGGTTACAACCCCTTCTCCTAGAAATAGATTTTCATTTCCCACGTTTATTCTTGGAATGTAACCTTCTTTGAGGTCACTTTTAATTAGGTTAACTTGAACCACTTGTCTGGTCCTGGCCTTTATTACATATTTCACCTTGTGTGGCACATCACTACTTTCGGTTAGTACCATTTGGTCCATTGACTTAATCTCTTCATCACTCTTGGATTCTACCTTTAGTATTTCGTTGGCTTGTTTACATTCATATTCCCTCTTGAGATTCTTAGGATTATGCTCTTCTTCGTGTCCTATGAAGGGTATGGGGTTCATCACATCCCCGCTCACCATTAGTGCGTTCTTGTGATAAGAAATCACTGCTTCCTCCTTTTTCAGGTAGTTTCTTCCAAGCATACCATCGTGCTTGATAGGGAAGTTGTACACGATTTGAAATTTCACTGGGGTCCCTTTTATATCTAGGTACACTGATGCTGCTGTGAACACCGTTTGATCCGTTATTCCTACCAGTTCTCTCGAGTCGTCACCACTATTGGTAAGTCGTCTTCCAAAACTCCACTTTTGATTAAGTTTACCGTCGCACCATTATCTATCATGAATTCTAGGTATGGTCGTCCCGTTCCTTCGGGTACTCTAATTCTTACAGCTGTTGCCTCTCCATCTTCCCAATTATAGTTCTCAGCTCCTTTACAGTTTGTGGAACACATTCTTGCGATCTCTCGGTTTTTGTTAGGATCGCCATCACTGGTGTTTTGGTTTGGTCGTTGCTCGGATTCACTTGATTTTGGCTGCGATTCTGGTTGAACCCCTGCATCTACTGTTGATAGTTCTACTGTTGATAGTTGAAGTCGTTGATCCACATTTCTTGTAGTCTGTTGATTCTGTTGACCCTGGTTTTGGTAGTTCTGATGCTGGCGGTTGTAGTTCTGGCTCGTCATCCTTGGGTCGTGACGAGCCTCCTGGGAGTTTAAATTACTGCTCTGTGTTTGGTTGTCATATCTTGGTGCTTCGTTTCTCCAGTTATTGCCATCTCTTCTATCAGGACGTTGCTGGACGTTTTCGTAGCGACCTGTTGATGATCGACAATTCGTTGATGTCCTCTGTTCCCATCGCTATTCTACGCTCGCCAATTTCCAACTTGTTGTCGATTATAATTTGGATTATATTGCCCTCGTCCATTATTTTGTGCATTATAGCGGTTCTGGTATCTGCGACCTCGATAATTACCTCCTCGGTAATTGTTTTGTGGATATGCTTGTCATTGATAGTTATGAGGATAACTGTTAGGCGGTCCATTGTACGTTCTGTCTTCTACGTAGCCTACGTAATGCGAGTCTTGTTTTTCGTAATTTTGATATCTGTTGCCAGCATTGTATCCGTTGTGATTTCTATAATTACCTTGGTCATTTGACCCTTGATAGTAACCTTGGTTATGATAATTTCTGCCTCTCCCTCTATAAGGTCTAGAGTCAGGAATTATCATCGCTTCCATTTTAGTTTCTAGCCGCACGGATTCTTCATAAGCTGCTCGTAGGTCTGCTGGTTTGCTATAATCTACCCTCTCAGCTAGATTTGCAGGTAGTCCGTTGATAAATAGATCTACAGCAAGAAACTCTAGAGGCGCCATCATCTCATCTGTATAGTCATTGCCTTTCTCTTCCTTGAGGGTCGTTTTCGCGCTGCCAAGTAGCACATTTATTTCATCATAGAAATCACCTACTGTGTCGTGTTCCCTCATCCTCACGTTCTGTATTTTGTTATTATAATAACTGAAGTTTCTCCCAGGTCCAAATCTCTGTTTCAGATGTTTAATTAAATCCTCTACACTCGTCACAGTTTTGTTGATAAGACTTTTCTTAGCTGGTCCAGTTATTTTGTGAAGTGCGTTCTGTAGGAATTCAGCCTGTATTGCAGGTCCAGCTGGGGCAGCTGCATTTCTTAGATCTTGTATGTATTCTCTGAGATTCTTTCTTCCATCAAAGCTTGGTATGCCGCTGATGCAGTTCATAAACTATTGGCCATCGCGGACATTAGTTGGGCCGTAGCATCAGCTATACCACCAGTTGTACCACCAGTTGTAGTGTTACTTGTGTTGTTAGCATTTTGAGAGCTATTGCTGGGACCTGTCATCTCGAATATATGTTTTGCTTGTTCAAAGTAGTCCAAATATGTAAAAGTGTCGTTATTGTCCTTTCCCAGGTCTTTTAGATTATCGGATACACTCTTGGTACAAGCTTCTTTCTTCTTTCTTGCTAGCTTGCTTTTTATGGCTTTGAGAATTTTGATGAATAATCGTTTTTAATCTATCACGGCCTCTGGTTCTTCTTGTTACCACACTTATAGTGGTTTGTATTTATTTAAAGTCGTAACAATTGACATTTATGAAAAACGTGAAAATGGCAAGGTCAAGATAGGGTTCAGAGTCCCGAAATAAATTCTTAAATACTCGAATTAATCTTAAGTTAATTAAGTTAATTGAATCTTTAAGTTTCGGTAGGAGTTAGCTTCAAACTACCTTGTTAAAATTGGGTTGAATTTTTACAAAAAAAAAAAAACTAAAGAATAGAGTTAGACTAGGTAATTGAACGAAGAAAATAGTTAAATGATTTTAGTGAAAATTATTATAAGGCTTGTTTTTGTTTATTTCGCTAAACGCGTACTTTAGAACCTCCTCGAATTTAATATTCAAATTAATGTTGTCTTTCTCGTCATTTTCAATTTTCTTTTCTCTCAATTCAGGATTCAAACTGGCTAATTGTAGGTTAATTTCTCCAAGACGTTTGAGTAAGAACTGTTTTTCAGTTAATAGTCGTGCTATGAGCACTTTCTTACCGACTCTTTTTGATTTAAATGATTTTAATTTGTCACTTTCCTTACAGTGTTCTTTATTCATCTGTTGTATTTCGTTTTGGAATTAATGACCGCTACTAAGCGAGTCTCAAGGAAAGCCGCTACTCAGCAGGCTTAGGAGTCAAAAGAGTGGTCGCTGTTAAAAGCGAACCTAGGGATAAGGTTGCTAAAGCCAGCAAACCATAGGATCTATAGTGACCGCTACTAAGCAGGTCCAAGGAAAAGTTGCTAAGAAGCACACTTAGGATGGGTATAAAATACAATCAATTGAAGAAAGAATTACGGTTAGGATCTATGAGATTATTTGAATTGTGATTCGAATTTAACAATGTAATTAGAATAGGAATCATGTTGAGACTTTAACGTGCTCGGACCATGCATGCTTGGGGAGAAATAATATGTACACAGGATTTCACAATAAAACACTATTTATTGATAACACCTCAAGCTAATCATCCATTGATGATACAACGTAGTTAAGCTATTATATGAGAATATAATTAGTATAACAACAGTAATCGAACAAACAAGCTAAAACGCGTGTTGACCGCTCGAGTGCACAAGGCGAAGTGAAGCGCCACCGTCGCACAGCGACGTCAGCGGTGACCGTCGCGTGGCATAGAGAGGGGAGAGTTGAGTCGCGTAGCTCTGCGTTGGGCCTGCCGTCTCTAGCAAGCAGACATCTGCTTGCTTATATCCGGTCACGGTTATTTGAGTTTATGATATAGCAATAAGTCAGCCTTGCATTCAATTCAAAGGAAACCCCCTTGTGAATATGCTGGCTATTTATTTCTTCCAGCAATCAATCGGCTTCTTTAATTCAATTCAAACCATCCAGCTAATTTTAATCAAATTTTTGCCAATACGTTCTCGAGCATAGTATTAAACTTGATCAAATGTCTCAGCTTTGCAATACAACTCACTTGTTGATAAGCCTAAGGGACATCATCATCCTAGAGAGTCATGGGGAAGAAGAATAGTAAAAAATCAGATCAAGCATATAGAATATTTCAAATTCAAACTTAGAAAATTGTAGATATAATATCTCCTGGCAAACTTTGCTTATACACACTAGGGCTACGCACTCTGCTAAACAAGTTTACAGAGCTGTGTGAGACAGTGATGCGTTCTCTACTTATCATTAACTGTATTACCATACAATTTGATTACAAATCCATTTGTAAATCTGAGCAGATACGGACAATAAGACTAGCATCTGAAAGTCCTCGTAATTGTCAATCTTTTCTTCAACCTTCAAGACCCAGACCTCTGATGTGTTTTGAACGTTGATAAGCTTGTTTCACTTTAAGCGTTCATGGTATACACCATGTCAAATCGAAAACTTTTGGTAAAAGTGACTGAGAATCTACAACTTTCCTGTAGAAAAACCAGCTTGTTCAATATGTTCTCGAGCTAAGTTTTGTTTATGTTTCTGACTCAGTTAAATTCAATACCCACATAAGTGTCTAAGTTATAGATTTCTAGCTCAAACTGCAATTTAATTCCATCCAACTTAATTTTGTCATTACTGATTGATTTAAAACTTTACATTAACTTTATCCAACTTGTTTATGTCATTTCTGGTTATCACTATCATCTTTGTAAATCAGTAGTTCGAATACTTGTCTGTTTGACGAAGAAGATAGACAAGATTTTTACATGAAGCTTTCGGACTTGAATTATTCTATTGAATGTTACTAGGCACATCAAATCTTACAAACTTAATTTTACCAAGTTTCAGTTGAACAGTAAACACTCGCAGTATTTCTATATCACTTCACTACTAATTGTTTACGAAGTGGTTGCTCAAACATCAAGCTGCTGTACTTTGAAATCAAAGTTCTTTGGTATAGCTAATACTAATTAGAATAGTTTTAAACACTTGATTTTAATGCTTATGTCAGAAATTTATCAGACTTATTCCTTTTATGAAGCCCATAAAACTTTATTTATTTTCCAGCTTGGAGATTTTCTCTTTAGTTTCAAGAGACGACAATTTTCCAGATAATGGCTTGACAGACTATATTGTTCAGACTCAATTGAACAATCATCAGTAGCGTAACTTGGACCGTTACCTACTCCCTTCGAAATTATAATCACGGAAATATACGAATTCGCACATTAAATATCAAGCTTTTCAGTATCATCATTGATTTGAAAATCAATTTTGAGTTGATACTTGCGCTACACAACTTCTTAATTTTTCCAACGAGCCAACTTGAAATCAGGTTTGGATTTTAAAACAGAAATACTATCAGTTTTAGGGCCTTTCAATTTCTTTATCGTTATTGGCCTCGGCCTTGACTTCCATCAAACTTAGACTTCTCAATCGTATTACAGCCTGATGCGCTATCAATTTTACATTTCGTATTCCGAATACAATGATCACGCCGACAATAACAAATACGAGAAATCGAGCCTTTTCTGACTTTCATATTCTTAAGCAAACTTTTCAAGCTGAGATTTTCGAGTGAACGTAACCGAACCAAACATGCATTTCACATCCTTGCATCACAAGCACATCTTCCTTGCTTCGTGTATTTATGCTTGTGGTACCATTCATTGTCGAAGTAGAAAATCATCCTTCCAAGATGAAAATACTTGGTTTGTTTAGGCATAAACAACGTCATCTAGAGAGATGTCCAGCTTTCCTGTAAAATATTGTAATATTTAAGAATTCATTGTTAACGATTTCTAGTAGCTATTTCATTAAGAATCTGTGTTTCTCCAACAAAACGTGGATGTTTGACAGTGATTACAAGGAATGTTATTATTTTTAAACAAATAGAGATACTCAGTAATTAATTATATAATCGAGCTCTACATTATCAAACTTATCTTCTAAAGACTGAGTTCCTTTTATACCTGTTTGCTCGAACTACACATAATGCCATATGCGACGCTGTTCCTCCAAACACAGGTGCGCAACACCTAGCGCCTCCGTGTGCACTAGGATTTCTTTATTTCACGGGATTTTACACGCGATCGCCTACGTATGGGAGTACGCTGGGGAGAGGTAGGAAACAGGAAAGAAGTCAAACACAAACAACACTTTATTCACGTTTCTGCACTTGTATTTCGCCCAGCCCTTCCCTACAACGTGGTGGCCTTAGCCACCCACGCAAGGTAGCCACGCAGGGCCCGCAGATACTTGCAAACTCCGCACACACACACTCTGCCACGCGGTAGTCCTGAGGCTCTCACCTCTGAACACAGCTGACCCCCTCTCTCTCTCTCTCTCTCTCTCTCTCTCTCTCTCTCTCTCTCTCTCTCTCTCTCTCTCTCTCTCTCTTTCTCTCTCNGACGTTGACGGCAAGCCCGTCCTGCTGCTACACACGCACAGCTTTCCCGCGCTTTCTTCGCGTCTTCGCTCTCTCACACACACACATACTCGCGAGCGCTGGCTCGACGCCTCGCGCAGATGACGTCGTGGTTGTGCGCCCGCACCACACACCGACACTCTCGTCTCTCTCTCTCTCTCTCTCTCTCTCTCTCGCTCTCTTACTCTCGCGCGCGCTCTCTCTCTCTCTCTCTCTCTCGCTCTCTTACTCTCGCGCTCTCTCTCTCTCTCTGGCTTTGGTGAGTACTGGACGCATTGGTGTATACGCCTACTTCGTACCGCTTTTTCTGCCGCACTCTGCCTTCGGGCGCTTTCTGTTACAGCTTGTTGCACGCACCTTAATGCAACCTTCAGAGTGATACATAATTCACTGGAGGCTGCATTCTTTTCTCTTCACCATCTTCGCTTCAAGCATCTGCCTTCTCACCTAACCTCAAATTGCTCGGCTTTGTTTTCCTTCACGCTTGGCTTGGTTTTTGCTCTCCACACAGCCTCGACGCGACATCTCACAGGACAGGGAAACAACATCTTCGCCCGCTCTACATTATCGACTGCCAATTGCCGACGAAATGAGTGCAAGTGGAGTAAAGCCCGCGGATCCACCATCGATCATCTGTGATAAATGTGACAAACCTATACAGACAAGGGATCCCAAACAATGTGAACTTTGTCACAATTACTTTCACACCAAATGTATCTCGTTTCGGTCCCTGCCTGTGAGAGGCGTTGCCACGTTTGCCTGTGCGACCTGTGCAGACATACACATCAGGGGAAGGCTTGAAACCACGCTCAACAGCAGCACCCAGGCCGTCTCTAAGGGCAACTCCACCACCAACCAGGGCAAGGCAAGCAGCACCACGACCAGAAAAAAGCCCCTCTCTGCGCCCCCCTCGACCAGTACATCACGCAACCAGTCGCCGGCGCGTCAAACATCAACATCGTCGAATAAAGCTGATAAAGCTGATGTCACACTGCAGGACATTCTCGCAGCGTTGACGGAGATACGCGCCAAGCAGGACGAAGCGGTGAAGGAGCAGAGGAACATGTCCAGGAAGATCTCTGGTCTGGAGGAAAGGCTTGGCCCCATCGAGCTGCGTCTCAGGGCCCTCGACGATCTGCCTCTGCTTCAAACCCGTTTGGAGAAGGCAGAGCAGAGCATCACGGAACTCAGGGCGCAGCTACAAGACCTGTCTGCGAGGCCTCTCCCTACGCTGCCCAAGGACGGCAACAATAACAACAGTAACAACACTGCCGCCACGCCTGCCACTGTCATCCCTGCGGAGATCGCCAGTCTGCGCAGTGAACTGCAGAGGGTAAAGCGACAGCAGGAAACCTCTGCCAACAACAACACCGTGGTACTGTCGGGTCTATACTACACACGCGAGACCCGCCTAGACCTACTGGCATTCTCTGTGCTGTCGGCCCTAGATCCTTCTGTCCTCAGAAGGGACATCGCAGGAGCAAGGGTCATGGGAAGACTTAACGCAGCCACTGCCACCTCGGCTGCAGACAGCAGACCTCCACCGATTGCTGTCACCCTGTCGTCCCACGCCCTTGTTCGTTCGACCATCATTGCGAAAATCAAAAAGGGCAAACTCCACACAGCAGAGTTAGACGCTGGAATCCTCGAGGAAGCAAAGGCCCTAGCCCCAGACCATCAAGGGCTAGTGAACATCAATGAGCTGCTTCCTCGAGAGACTCATAAGCTTCGCGTCAGGGCCAGACTGGAGGCCAAGAGAAGGAACGGTTGCAGAACCTATGTACGGGATGGAACTGTTTACATCCGTTCTACGGAGGATACGGAAAGGGCCACCATCATCACCAGCGACGAAGACCTGACAAGTTTTTTGTCCCTGTGGCCGCCGGACAACATAAACCACTGAAGACAGTTCATCTCGTCCCACCAGCACCACCATCAGCACAATCAGCATCATCTACAACATCATCGGCCACATCCTCATCAGCTTCCAAGGTAACTCTGTCCAAGGGTTTAAGGACCTGCCACTTCAATGCCAACTCCCTCACGGGTCACATTGAGGCGGTTAGGCTCTTTTTGTCCACTCGTCCCACCTTTCACGTAATAGCTGTGACTGAAACCTGGCTAGACGAAAAGGTTAAAACAATCCCTTTACTTGACGACTACATACTATATAGACGGGACAGAAACAGAAATGGTGGAGGTGTGGCCCTCTACATACACAATACTTTGACTGCTACCATCATTGCATCATCTGACGGTACATGGTCTGGCAGGCCGGGGAAGCCGGAGTATCTCTTCTGCGAGATTTCTGCCAAGGGAGTATCTCCCATCTTTGTCGGCGTTGTTTATCGTCCACCACATGCCCCTTTCATCCAGGGCAATGATTTTATAGAGAAACTCTCTACACATATGCACTGCTACTCCAACAAGCTGATCATGGGCGATTTCAACGCTGATCAACTCTCCTCTTCCGAAGATGCTAAGTTCATCAGAACCTTCATAGAGGAGAACTCCCTACAGTCGGTTCCTTATGGCGCCACGCACCATAAGCAGGAATCCGACACCTGGCTGGACCTCTGCTTGATAGACGAGCAGGATCGCCTGCTTGAACACTGGAAGACAGACACACCCTTCATAAACGGACATGACCTCATAACGGCCACTCTCGACGTACAGATGCCACGACACGTACCTAAAACCTTCACCTACAGAAACTACAAAGGCATCTGCGCCGAGAAACTGAGGAACCACCTCGGGGCATGTGACTGGTCATCCCTCGCCACTTCATCACTCGACGAATGCATTGCTGTACTCAACACCAACTTAACTAACGCTGTAAATCATCTCGCCCCATTACGCACAGTGACACCTGGACAGAAGCGCCACCCGTGGTTCACCACGGCTCTTCGTGGACTTGTGAAAGAACGAGACAGACTTTACAGGCGATTTCGCAGATCACGTCTCCCATTAGATCTATTTTTCTATAGACTCGCTAGGGATGATGCTCACAGACAGGTCGAGGAGGCTAGGCTGAACTATTATCATTCACGCCTGTCCTCCCTGACAGATGTCGGCGAGATCTGGAGAGAGCTAGAGAAGCTTGGAATAACATCTTCCAAGCTAAAACCACCTTCTCGGTTCTCAAACGAAGACCTCAATATGCATTTCAGCGGCATTTCCAACAACCCGCAAGCTCCTGCTGTTGAGGATTATCTGCGTACCCTCGAGAGTCTGAATTTCCCTGAACATTTCAGTTTTAGGGAGGTTACGGAATCGGACGTTTTAGCTGCAATAACGCACTTTGACTCCCAGGCCAGAGGTAGCGACGGCATCCCACAGGTTGTTATTCACAAGGCCCTGCCAGTACTCGCTCCCATTCTTCGTCATATTTTTAACCTGTCATTGAGCGAGTCGTGCTTTCCCTCTGACTGGAAAAAGTCATTGGTGCATGCACTAAACAAAGTCAGCTCTCCTACATCCTTAACTGACTACCGTCCGATCTCTCTTCTATGCTTTCTGTCAAAAGCGCTGGAGTGGCTGGTGCATAAGCAAATCTCTGAGTACCTTGAGTCCAGGCTTTTTCTGGACGATTTGCAAACTGGTTTTCGCACTGGCCATAGCACTCAGTCTGGCCTACTCAAGCTAACGGATGAAGTCAGGCGTGGCATTAATAACAAGAAGGTAACTCTTCTTCTTCTTTTCGATTTCAGTAAAGCCTTTGACACTGTATGCCACGTCAAGCTTCTCCGAAAGCTAACACATTTCTGTTTCTCTAAGCAAGTTATCCGCTGGGTCGCCTCATATATCACAGGCAGAAAACAGGCAGTCTTTGGTGATGACGGCGAGCTTTCCACCTTTCGCCCTCTCAACATGGGAGTACCGCAGGGATCTGTCCTGGGTCCTCTGCTATTCTCCCTGTACATCAATGACATCAGTTTCTGCCTGGACCCCGATGTATCACATCTCATCTACGCGGATGACTTGCAAATCTACAGCCAATGCCACCTTGAGGAGCTCGACTCTTGTTCCACGAAGATGTCAACTAACGCCGAGAGGATTGCAGGTTGGGCTGCACAAAATCATCTAAAGCTAAACGTTCGTAAAACACAGGCGATCGTCCTGGGCTCCCCCCACTACATAAACGCTTTACCAAATGTCGCTAACACCTCTATCAATATAGGGGGGGCCCAGGTCGAATACCAATCGTCTGTGCGAAGTCTTGGAGTGGTGCTCGATTCTAAATTGAACTGGAAAGAGCACGTCACACAACTGTGTAAACGTGCTCATTCACTAATGTATAGGCTATACTTCTTCAGAAAGAGCACCAACCAAGAGCTGCGCAAACATCTCGTGCAAGCACTGCTGTTCCCCATCATAGACTACTGTTCTCTAGTATACTGTGACCTTACTCAAGAACTTGACACTAAACTACAGAGACTGGTGAACACAGGAATACGTTACATCTTTGGTGTAAGGAGGGACGAGCACATCACCCCCTACAGACGTGAATTGCAATGGCTCACCACCGCCGGGCGTAGGAAGTACTTTGCGGCCTGTTTTCTCAGAAAACTTTTCAACACTGCCACACCATCGTACATCTTGGCCTTCTTTGACTTCCACGTCGCACTCCGTCCTGTGAGGGGTGAGGTGACTGCCCTGGATATCCCCCCCTTCGGCACGGAGACACTGAGGAACTCATTCCATATCAGTGCCTCATACCTCTGGAACTCCTTACCATCCCATCTTCGTGACAATAGATCCATCACTCAGTTCAAAACGCAAGCTAAGCGCTACTTCCTCGCACAAGAGAGTACATAGATCACCAAATAGCATTCGTCACCCATCTCGCCTTCATTACTTTTCACACTCATTCACCGCCCTAGCATTAACGAACAGCTATAGAACTTACTACTAGCATTAATAATTTTGTACAACATAATGTACATAAATAAAATATTTAAAATCTAAATCTAAAAAAAATCTCTCGCTCTCTCTCTCTCTCGCTCTCTCGCTCTCAAACGCAAGGTAGCCTCGCTGGCCTCGCGGCCGCTGGTTTCCCGCTTCCTCTTGTCCTCTGTCTCTCTTATTCTCTCTTTCTCTCACGTAGACTCGACGATGGCGGCCTTTCTCTCGTTCGGTCGTCCTTCCTCCCGGGCCTGCTCGACGGCGGATGGCGACTGGACGGCGAAGGCTCTCCTGCCGACGCCCTTCCTCCCTCACTGGCTTCCTTCCTCTCGTGCCTGCTCGACGGAAGATGGCAGCCGGACAGTGAAAGACTCTGGATTGCAGCAGTGGCGGCCGGCGGAATGGTCGTCTCCGGGGATGGACTCCTTCCTCGGGATGGCGGTCCAATTCGTGATGCTGCTGCTGCTCTCCTCACACACTCTCTCTTCACACACTCGCACACTTCACACTCGAGTGCGATTCTCTCTCTCGTCAACGTGTCGCGTCGTCGGGATCCAGACGAGAACTGCCGAGTCACGCTGCGTTCGCGCGCTCGGCGACACTCTCCCGGCCGTTAGGGCCCGGCCGATAACGTAGTCCGATTGGCCAAGCGAGGCGCGAGACGGGCTGATTGGTTGCTCGTCTCGCGCCAGCTCGGACCGGCGAACTTCTTCCCAGAGCTCACGACGGCTGGCAATTTCCGCGAATTCCCGGGACGTAGCTCACGTCCGAGAAACGCGGGNCTTTGTCGGTCTTATGCGTTAAGGAGAATTGGCCGCGCAAAACAGCAACACACGATTTGCGTGGCTGCGACGTTTGCAACGTCGCACATATAACCATTTTCTCAGCAGTATTTGAATTTCAACAATGTCACTTTGTTTTGTTAGTTTGAGTTTATCAAGCATATGAGACAAATCACGAATGTCTACCAACTTAAAGTAACATGACATCAATTCTATTTGTAATAAATTTTTCGAACATAATCCAACTTAATTCAGTCGAACTTTCGAGCACATACGATTGACGGATAAATTGCATAGAATCAATTACAAGTTGTCAATTTTAATATTAAACAATTTAAGAAAGAAAGAGAAACACGTCCATCTTAACTGTTCATTTTTGCTCTTTACAGACACATTTCCATGAGCTGTCTCTTATTTAATTTTTCCTGGACTATTTTTAAACTACGTAATTTCTACTCACGTTATCCAATCCGTCATTGTAATTTGAATTTATGCTCGTTACCAGTTCAATCCGTTGTGCTCCTATTTTTGTTGCAGTTGTCCTCTCGATAGGCCATTTTGTTCCACCAAAAAGGGAGCATTCGACAGTCACTCAAGGAAGTTGATTTGGGCTGAATGTATTCGTATGCTGACCTATTCCTTGTAATCAGCAGTCTCCTCTTCATTGCTTGTTCATTATATCTAAAATTTGAACAATATTATTAAAATGTGAAAAATTGAATTTTCTATATCAGTATCATTCCTATTTGATACATAATCGAGCATTCATTTTCCAACTTATCTTGAACAAGACTGTTAAAAACAAAATTTTCTGAATCCAAATGATTGCTATCATTTTGTTTCTTGTCCACACATTCCAACTTAGACTTTCACGCTATTTTTCAACAGAGCTTACTATCATGTTCTTCTCTAACTAAATATTCCAACTATGTGTCCTCAGCCTTAGATGGATTTTTTATTTAACAGATCCAAATCCAGTTTTATGTTTTTATGCAATCATAACTGGGGTGGGTTTCACACCTTGCAATTACAATACAATACAATACAAGTTTTCCAACATTTCGAACTTATTGTTTTCAACGATATCGAACTGATCGCCGGCACACCGTCAGGCTCAATCATATTTTATACTGGACCGAGTTTATACTGGCTTAAATAAAACTCCTCATCCAACGCCACCTCTTCGGCTCCTTTTCTGCAGATTTCGTTTCACACTTACTCCAGCTTTAACTCTCTTACGGAAAAATCATACTTAAGCAATTTCAATTTTATGAGAAAATGTTCAGTTAACGAACAACAATTAGAAGAACAATGCTGATTACTTGGATTTTCCACGATTAAATGCCTACTCCTCTGACAAACGACAATCAAAAGAATAGTATTTTATCACAGGAGGCAATGTTGTATGGAGCAAATGTTCAGTTGACGAACGACAATCAAAAGAACAATGCTAATTGCCTAACTCATCACGTGACCTGTGATTTCACAGCACACATAGTGTAGCAGCAACAACATACACTACACTACAAGTACTGGCCAGAACAATAATTTGGATCTGATGTACACACGTTTACGCATATACATGTACGCAAATACATATATACACGCACGTATGCACATAAAGCATGCTATTCGAATTTCGATATATACATATTTATTTGGAAACGTTTCAATTTTTCAAGCTGTCAAATTTATTTTCTTCGAGCTTTGATCGATCTCATCCTCGTCCTTCTGGACATCACAAAACCTTCTTATAATTCATCTGTGAAGATAATTATGTTGTTTTCTCTGAATGTCTTTTAGAAATTCCCAATTCAATATCCTGAATTGGCAGTTATAACTGTTCTTTATTTAATTCATTAAATCAAGCATAATAATAATTATTATTAAAATAATTTTAAATCAAACTAATTTTAATTTCAATTTCGCCAAACTATTGACTTTGACAATTTTGAGATTTTCCAACTGATTTAAACTTTAGTCAAGGCATCGTTTGTTTTAATTTCAAAAATTTTCCATAAACCATCAGTGCGGCGCGACACGATTCGAACAGCGTGCATGCATATATCGTGCATGTATACTAGTAAATTGTAACGTCAAGCTGTCACAATTTTACTTAGTTATACACTAGCACATTATCAGCCTAAGCGCGGTTGCGATCAAGCTATGGTCAGGGAGCAACGCTCACCTCCGTCAAGCTTATAGGAAAGCCGTGGACACATATACCAGCATCGAGTTCGCTCCGCATCTCTCTCGCTCAGCCTGTCCCACACCGACGCGTGCGCGCGCGAGCGTCTATATCACGCTGTCTTTCTCACTCAAGGAAAGCAACATGCCGCCCGTCTCCCCGCCCGCTCCTCCTTCACACGCGTTCCCGCGCACTCGCATACCGCCATCTTGATGACGTCGAAAAACAACCGACGCCACATGCCGATATGCACGTCCGAACCTGCTGCTCAACCGCGCGCGATTTCTTGGAACTTGGCAACGCTATGCTCATATTCCAACAAAAATTTTGACGAGGCGATTGCACACGAAAACGAGCACAATTTTCCTACAACACTCGCGATCGCGCACTTTTCAGAAATTTTGATTATTCGAGCTTTTACCTGATATCACCAAACCTTTCTACTCGAGCTCTTGGCCATTTTTAACATTGTCGAACTTAGAATCGAGCTGGGTTGAACGAGATCTCGAACTAGAGAAAATACCGCACCGGCAATCTCCACAACAAACTCTTTCCTCGTTAAGACGCCGTCAGCGTCGAGGTTCAAACTTAAAATCGGGCTGCATTCGCCGAGATCTCGAACAAAGAAAATGCCACGCCGGCACTCTCCACAGCAAACTCCGTCCTCGTCGAGACGCTGTCTACGTCGAAGTCTACGTTGAACGTAGTACTTCGAACTGAAAAACCGGCTAGCACTTACAACACTTTTCACTCGCGAGTTATTTCAACCAAGCATACAAAAGTCCAGCAAAGTCTCAGCGCGCAGTGGAAGCGTGCTGGGCCCATAACCTGTTGAGACGTTAACATGCTCGGACCAATGCATGCTTGGGGAGAAATAACGTGTACACAGGATTTCACAATAAAACACTATTTATTTATAACACCTCAAGCTAATCATCCATTGATGATACAACGTAGTCAAGCTATTATATGAGAATATAATTAGTATAACAAAAGTAATCAAACAGACAAGCTAAAACGCGTGTTGACCGCTCGAGTGCACAAGGCGAAGTGAAGGGCCGCCGTCGCACAGCGACGTCGGCGGTGACCGTCTCGCGGCATAGAGAGGGGAGAGTTGAGTCGCGTAGCTCTGCGTTGGGCCTGCTGTCTCTAGCAAGCAGACATCTGCTCGCTTATATCCAACAAATCAAAATGAATTGATTTTTCAAAAAGCCAAAATAAAATCACTAAATTGGAAGTCAACAAAATTTTTAAAGTATTTATTTTTTGCTTTGTTAAACTATAAAATTCCAAAAATGATATTAATATCCTTACAACATCTATGTAATAAAATTTAAAATTGTTTTATCCTTATCAATAAAATTAGAAATTAAATTTTAAAGTACTTTTGAAGAAATTCTTGAAGTTTTTAATAAACCTAACACGATAAATAATTCGAAAGTTACGACGACTTGTTGAAGCTAAACACTAAATTCTAAGGATTCTAAATGTTTCTTATATCAAAATCCGATAGTAATGAGGATGTAAAAATATTAATTTATTCTTCTATTAATAATTTCCCTGAATTGCTAATATTTCATAACTAGGAATTAAACTAATTAATTTATTGCCAAGAAGAAATTAAGGTGTGGTTCTTGTGTTTTTCGACCGAAAAGTCGAAAAAAATTTTTTTTCTTAAAAGTGCCCTAATGTGTACGTAGAATAGGGGTCGAAGTTCCTTTTTTGCCGCTAAATTTTTTTCATGAAAAAATAAGTTATAGAAGTTTTAGCAAAAAACTGCGTTTTTTGCGATTTTTTAATGTATTTCGAAATGTGTGCATTCTAGTGCATAAATTCTTAAAATGTTATCATTCAAGACAGTACGGATGATATTGAAATTGTTTATAATGATTTATGTACAGAGAAATAGATTATTTATACGATGATATGAAAAGCAGTACTTTTGTAACAAAAACCTCATTTACTCAGCTTTATGTTTTGAAATATTGAAAATGTATCCTGCGCAACACATTTTAATTTCATGATTCCAAAAAAATTGGGTGAATTCCTTGTTGGTATTACAACAATTCATAGTGATTACATTTTTATTTTAGTCAGATGTAATATCAGTGGCAAATTAAGGTACGTAGACATTTATTGTGAATTAACTAATTTTGCTATAAATTTTATGTGTTTAGATGGCATATTTATTTAGATAGATGACAAATTCAATTTTAAAATCTAAACACTATCATTCTTTTTCATCGACTGAAGGAATACACTCAATTTTTTTGGAATCATGACATGCGTATGAGTTGCGTAGGATACTTTTGCAATATAGCTATTTTATAATAAACAATTCTGCTTCATATGCATTATCTCAGTAAATATTAGATAAATAGGGCTGAAAATTTGTATAAAATCATATTTTGTTATGTATATAATGATGCCAAAATCTCAGCTGACTAGATCTAAAGAAAAACCGCTGCCAAGTCATTGGCACTTAGCTTCCTCCTATTCTGCTAGTGGAAGATAATTACATGGGACAATCAACTCATTCTTTGATTTAAATATTCGCTACTATTCGATACTAAATGGATAGGTTAGGAAGAACACTTGTCTTGGGAGAGGGTATCCAGGGACTGGGGCGTTCAGGTGGATATCAAAGGATAGGCTCCCGATGAATCCTTGAAAACCATGAAAACTCTCAAAATCATACTAAGCTTTAATTATGCAAATATATGTTCCTTTACAAAAATTAAAATGTTTGCAGTGACACACAGAGTCATACAGGGTAGCAGACGCTTGAAGTATTTGAATCTATAATATCTTTTAAACTAAAAGCGTTTCATAAGCGCTACAAGATGAAGCACCTAGCCGAAGTGAGTCAAAGATGCATCTTTTCCTAAGATTTCAACTCATTATAACAACCTATTTACTCCCCGTAATCGTACGACATGAAAGACCAATTTTGTTCTAAAGTTTTTTTTGATTTTTATCCTCAAAACTAGTCGCCAAAATTGCTTAAATTTTTACATAGATAATCGTCTGTTTTTTTATGTCATGAATTTTTTCAAAACATTTAACCATTTATTTTTTGAGTATTTATGTTCTATCGAAAATTACCTTTTATCATAAAAATGAACAGATCAGTCAATCTATCTTGCGGGAAAAAGTAGACAAATTTATGTTCTTTTAGATACACTATTGTTGAATATATTGTATAAATCATATCATTTATAAAAAAGCAAAATATTTTTCAAAATAGAAAAATGGCTATCATATGGCCATAAAATGGTCAGAATCATAAAACAAAAAATGACCTAAATTCAGAATTAGAAAAAATATATGCATGTCAAATTTTATTACGATCCGTCGCATGGTTCCAAAATTATGGCGGTATACGTACACACACACACACACACACACACACACACGCACACACACAGCCATCCGCACGGACATTTTCTAAAAACGTATGATTCGTACTCCAAACACCTCCAAATGCGTTTCCACGAAGTATTAGCGAAACTGAAAATTTTACTATTACAAAGCTTCCTCTTGAGGAGGAAGCAAAAAGAAATGTCTAAACACAAGAACCCCACCTTAAACTTAATCGTATAAAGCATAAAGATTACTCCCAAAAGGAAAAGTTTTAAATTGAATTATTGTAACTTATTTTTTTGTTGTATAGCATTAATCTAATCAAAAATAAAAATAATATAAAAATCCTTAAATCCCGTTAAATAATAAAAGAAAATTATTTTTACTCTAACTTCCCTCTAGTTATACTTTGTTTTAAATTATTAACTATCCCAAAAGTATTAATTGTTCTTGCTAGTAGTCTATGAATGTCCCTTTACAAAAATATTTGTTTAACTATAAAAAGTCCATAAAGAATTAAATATAAGTAAACCGAAAATATCAAAATATTCAATCAATTGATTTAATTGCTATTATTTAATTAAATCCCATCTATTTATAATGACAACCAGCAAGTTCAATTACACATATACCATGAAATTTCCAAAACAAAAATTAATTGTTATTCCCAATTGTTTATTTTAATCCCGAAAATTGCATTGCATTAATAAATAATTAATTATTTTATAATTATTCTTTTGTTTAAAATAAAGTAAAAAAAATAGTTGAAAGCGCTAAGTCTCGTTACTGCATTTGAATTTCGCGCCAATCACAAAATGGCCGCCACGCGCTCGTAGCGTCTCGACTCGACCGCGTCTAGTTCCACGCGTAGCGTCTATGCCCGTGTCCGCTCTGAACAAACACGAGGCGTCGACTGCTGCCGTGTATAACCTCGCGCGCGTCATTACGATTATTGAGAATATAGTACATTTGACTGTATGTATAGTATAGTTCGCGCTAGAATGAGTGAGCGCGTTAACAAGTGTGTGAGGGAGCGCACACATGCAGGTATCCCCTCTCGCGTATGAGTGTGAGTCACATGACTACTTGCGGTGTCGAGACTAGACGAGTCTCGCACATCGCTCTCTTGGTTCCGAGCCGTCTTACAGTACACGTGGTGTGCACGGCGTTATATAGTAGCTGTAGAAGAAACTATTAATAAATACTTATTTATTATTAATCCTCCCGTCTACCTCACTTATTTCTAACAACGATGAAACGTGTGCGCGTGTGCAATCAACAACTTCGTGAGTGCGTGCTCTACAGATGCAGACGATTTTCAAGGTGTTTTCTCAACCAGGAAAAAGGACACAAGTATGTAAAAATCAAGGGCCCAGGACAGTCTACACTCCCATCAGTTCAACCTGTTGCTGCTTATCAGATAAGTTTTCCTTTTTTTATAATAATTTAATTTAAGTCAATGACATGCCTCATGGACTCTTTGCTTTGTGTGTAATGTTCTTTTTTTTGTTCTAGGGGTCCAATCATATCAACATCAAAGCAAAACGTGCAACCAAAGGCTTGATTTGTTCGTCGACTTGGGTACATGGGCTTGCAATGCTCAAATTATTTATTTATCATGCTTTCACAAGCACCAGGTATTGAGTGGCTCACGTGATTTATTCGCTTCAAAGTGTATGGGTTCTGTGGGACCAATTTCAAGTTATGATTCTTCAAATTTGCGCAAGTATTGTTCTCAAGTTTGGACTAATCAATGATATTACTCGCTTCTCTTTGTTGATTTTATACGCCAATGTTCACTAAAAGTCTGTTGAGCATTTAAATGATTTTATTGTCAATTCCTATTAAAACTTTGCGTTGCTTGCCAGAATTTAGTATTAAAAGATAAACATTTGTGCTTCTACTTGATTAAACTTCAAAAACGTGTTTTGGAAATAGTCAAAGATCCTATTTATTGTGAATTCTCATTGTACTGAGCAAACTTCAAGCTTAAATTGCAAATTTTCTTCTCTAAGCTTGTTGTGCTTACTGGAGATATTTTGATATTTATTGACCAGAAATAAAATACAGAATACAATACATACTCTGCATCCCTGCAAAGATAAACAAAGTTATCTGACCGCAGGCCTGGCATTTGGTTACAAACTAATAAAAATATAAATATAAAAAACACTTAAAACTAAAACTTATGCTAAATTTACGCATGACTAGTAGTGGCCTCCTCACTACTTTACACATTATATGCATACATAAATTATTTCATACATAAATTATAACATTTCAGATCAACAGTTGGATTTTATCCATTCCTTAATTATCTCCTGTTGACTCGATTTGCTAATTTCTAACACTTTTAGGTTATTCGGCAAATCATTAAATGTTGAGATCGCTTTATTATAACAGTTCTTATTGCTAATTCTCTTTTTATTTCTCGGTACTATAATACTTTTATTCCTAGTAATACTAGTTGAGTTGAGGTATTGCTCTTTGAGATCATTATAGTATATTTTTAGTGATTCCAGGGTAAACAATTGTTCGAGATTGAGTGGTTTATTATGCGTGACAAATTTATTCTTATTTATTATTTTTAGAATTTTTTTCTGTATTTTTTGTACCAAATCTCTATTATTCTTATAAGCACCACCCCAAGCAATGATACCGTAGCTCATGATACTATGAAAGAACGCATAGTATATTAACATCAAAGTCTCAGTTGACATTGATTTCGCAATTTTGTAAAAAATGTATACTAGATACTTAGTTTTCTTAACAATATATAACATATGCATATCCCAGTTTAGTCTATAATCTATAACTATGCCCAGATACTTGTAGTTCTCTACTCTAGTTAATTTTTTATCCTGTATTTTTACATCCATTTGTTTGGGAACACTGCCGACATAGCTACCGAAAGTCATACAAACCGACTTATCAACATTCAATGACAGCTTATTTACTGCAAGCCATTTGTGTATTTGTATCAAATAATTATTCATATTATCTTGGGCTTTCTCCCAGCTATCTCCTGTAGCAATTATAGCAGTATCATCTGCATACGACAGAATAGCCTCCATAGGTATCTCCTGTAGTAAATCATTTATGTATAAGATAAACAACAGTGGACCAAGTATCGTACCTTGTGGAACACCGGTGTTTATTAATAGGTTATCACTCACATAACCATCAATTTTTACATTTTGATATCTGTTACTAAGGTAACTAGAGAGCAGTGTCAAAGCTTGCCCCCTAATGCCCATGCAGTATAGTTTATCCAGTAAGATACTATGGTCCACAGTATCAAAGGCCTTAGCAAGGTCAAGAAATGTGACTATGGTAGGAATACTCTTGTCGATATTGTTATATAACAAGTTCATTAAGTAGTTTAGTGCATTTTTGGTGCCCTTTTTTTTAACAAAGCCAAATTGGTGCTCTGAAATTATGTCAGTTTCAGTCACAAAATCATAAAGTCTACTGTGTATTATTTTTTCAAAAATTTTCGCTACATTAGATATTAATGAAATAGGCCGATAGTTAGTGATTTTACTTTTTTCACCTGATTTGTAGACTGGGACAATTTCAGCCTTCTTGAGTGCGTTAGGCCATATACCTGTTTCAATGCTTAAGTTTATAATGTAAGTGATTGCTTCAGCTATATATTTACTAATTAATTTTAAGGTTTTGGAGTTGATATTGTCAATTCCACCACTTCTAATTTTTAATGCATTGATTACAGATATTACCTCACTTGTATTCGTTGGATTAATGAAAATTGTAATAGGGTTCATCGCTGGTAGTTTGAGTTCCACATTATCCGGTTTCTCAATTCGCGTACTTAACTCTCGACCTATTTCACAGAAAAAACTGTTCATATTATTCGCAATTTCCGTTTTATTAGTTACTTTCCTATCACTAATTTTTACATGATTTATGGTTTCTCTGGATTTCTTATTTCCAATTTTACTATTAATGACTTCCCATAGCTTTTTTGGATTATTAATATTGCTTTGAACCTGTTTTTGATCGTATTTAATTTTAGCATCCTTAATAACTTTGTCTAGTATTTTAGCATATTTTTTGTACTGTAATTTAAGTTGATCATTTTTTATATCCAGTTGCCATAAATCATACAAAAACTCTTTAGTTTCACATGATTTCAATATAGCACCTGTGATCCAGTTCTTTCTACCACCTTGTTTCTTTTTTCTATTTTTAGTAGTTGCTAGATCTATGCAATCTTTAATCTCATTTACGAGCACATCGGTCGCCAAGTTAGGATCCTGAATCGACAATATTCGTCTCCAGTTGTTATTTCTAGCGATGCCTATTAATTTCTTATAATTTACAAAGGTTTTCGGTTGTTTTGTTTTTTCCTTGATCTTGTTTAACGCAATAAATATTGGATAATGGTCTGTTATTGAAAGTTTTATTTTGTATGTAGTTGTTTTTAAATTGTTTGTTTTGATAAAAATATTGTCGATACAGGAGCCCTTAGCGATTCCAACTGGTGGTTTAGTAATACCAACAAAGCCTGGGATGTACCCTTTCTCAAAGAAATTACATAGGAATTCCTGACTGTAATTATCATATTCTAGTAAGTCAATATTAAAATCACCTATTACTAGGTGATTTTTAACACTTTTATTCGCAATTAAAAATTTATTTATCTCTAGAATAAATTCAGATTTTGGAATCCCATGTGACCTATAAACCGCTGACACCTCAAGATTACTTTGGTTACTTAGCTTAATACTCGTATTTACAATCTTAATCCTACCCATTTCAATCACATCTGTGCTTTGGTCTAGTATAGCATTTACAAAAACTATGACACCGTCATTTTTGTTTATCGTACTATGATTATAATAACACTTATATTCATAGTCAGATCCTTTTAATTCGTATATTTTATAATTAATCTGTTGAAAAGTTTCCGTGCAGACAACAATAGATGGCTTTATAGCTAAACTTTCAATTAGTACTTTTATTTTATCAAAATTAGCATTCATGCTTCTGACATTTATATGCATGATCGTATCATTTTTACTACTACTGATTTTATTAAAAATATCAACACTACTACATGTTTTTTCATTTTGAAAAGAATCATTTTGTATTATATCTAAGTAATCAAAAGTAGCCATTATAACCTATTTATTGTTATCTTTGGTTTTCTTATCTTTGCGAGCTGCCTGTGGAGTAGTGTGTTGATCCAGTTGTTGCTTCTGTTTTTGGAGTGCTTGTTGGTTTCTGGTGACAACCCTCACGATCTGAGGTTTGTCTGATTTCAGTTGCTGTGGAGTATTCTGTTTCTCATTCTCATTAATCTTGCTTGGTTCTTCTAGTTCATTGTTACCCTTGTTATCATCAGCCGATACATGCTGTATTGTAGATTTCCTTCTATTGTACATAAAGTCTAGTGATGGTAATGACGGGCTCATCGGATAGTCCGTTGAGTCAATGAACTTTCCAATTTTTTTTTTTAGAATAGAGCAAAGGTTAGTGTCATATGCAGTATGTTTTATTTCAAGTTTCGTGGAATACTTGGCATTACTAAATGCACAGTTTGTGCACTTAACTGTTTCACTTGTACACTCACTAGTATTATGACTTTCAGCACATTTCAAGCATACGATTTCGTTGTGGCACTTCTTTTCACTGTGTTCAAACCTGCCACACTTATTGCACGGGCCAATGTTTATCAAATCATAGACTTTACAATTTTGATAGCCTACATAAACTCTGTTTTTATTGTCTCTTACATATTTATATACTTCAGCAGGCACTTCCATCAACACAGTGCACAGTTTACTGGATTTGCTAGTGTACATATGCAGCACTTTACCTTTTCTTGCGAAGTCATTGAAATTTCTTGTGTTGATATCTTTTTCTAATTCTTCTAGTTTCATATTAGTGTAGTTGTCTATCCCTATAATTTTTATCTTCGGATTAAGAAGTTCATGCTTTTTTACGTTGCACAGACCTCTCAGTTTTTCTTTAAGTACACTTTCAGTTAGTGCGACACAATCTTCACTCGTACAACTAATAATAACTTCATCTTTCTTATTTATAAATATGTTCTTCGTTTGTATACTCTTTTGTGCTGTTAAACAATCTATTACCGATTTACCTATTTCTTTAATATCAACTTCACTGTTTTCACTTTTCTGAACTGTGATTTTAGGTACTTTTTTATTCATCGGTTTTTGTTGTTGTTGTCTTACTGCATCTCTGTACGTGAGTGTATTGAGAGTAGCTTGATTCGAGTTTCTTTGTAGTTTTTCTTTTAGTAGATCATTTTTCTCCTTTAATTCAGCAACAAGAGTTCTCAGCAGCTTAACCTCTGTTTTCACAAACTCCATCTTAGTGTCACTTATACTTGATTCTGAACTGAATAGATCTGTAGTCTTAGATTCAGTCTCAGCCAGTAATTCTCTTCTTATTACTTCAGTGGACTTAGATTTTATCTGTGCAATCAGTAATCTTGCAGGTTCATTGAGGCTTGTTTCCTCGATTTTAGAGGTTATGTTCTTCTCTGTGTGCTCGGGGCAGATTATAAGGTGTTTCCCCAGGTGTTTATAATTGTCCGACATCTCGTTGAGACAGTTGATATGGAACGCCTCATCACAGATGATACACACCACTGTTTCCACTTTTTTCTCAGTATGACATGCAAAAAATGCGGGACGCTTATCAGGAGGCTTGCGTCCTGGCGCCATGTTGAATATGTATATATGAGATTTTAAGCAAGGGTTGAGAATTAAAAATTATCGTGCAAAATTGCAATTGACTGAATTATTAATTTCGTTTATGTTTTTCGGCTTTAAAATACCACCAGGCGTTATAATGGCCCAGGGGATGGTGCATTGGGACAGGAAGTCAAACAAACACCGTTCACCTTCGTCAACCAGGTCTGTGCAGCAAGATTTTAGGGACTTTAGCTTATGACTTGGATTATCTACAAGCTTTGGGCTCCAACTATGCCGAAATGGACTTGTTCGTATGTATTTATTGAATTTAAACGTATTTGGGATTTATGGTTGATTCTAACTTGTCAATTCTAGTATATGTGACTAGATTCAATGAAATTTTTCAAATTGTGCGTTTAAATCACTTACTTTCTCATCAATTTTGTTCGACCTCTTAGTACTATTAATTTTAATTGTGAAACACATCGATTCGAATTAGATTTTATTCTTGCCTTCCAGTTAACTCTTTACATTGAATATCATTGACATTGATGAAAAGAAAATAGATTTTAACCTCAAAAGAAAGAAATGCCTTTAAATTTGCTTGTGTTGTCTCGAAGGTTTTCAAATGAATTTCTTTATTGTGAAATTTATTAGCTACTATATTTATACTCTGTTTATTCTTTTTAGAGTCAAGGGATCTTTTAACGAGTGTTTGATTGGTCCAGCAAGTCAAGTTTCAACACCGAGCACCAGGATTCCAACAATTCTTGGTTGGTGTTCACCAAGCCTCTCTCGCTAATGAGATGGACGTGTGAATTGGAGGTAGCACGAAGGCTAGTTACTCATAATTACAATTTTTATGTGTGTGACAGGAATGGATTTAGTGGACAAGTTTAGTGTGCTCAAGTTTCGCACTTTTGAGTTGTAAGTTGATTTGTGTGCAAGATGTGGAATTTTGATTCGAATAAGTTAAAGTTATATTTCAAAAATCTTTGTGCAAAGTTATTCAAGTTGTAAATGCTACTATTGGTTTTGATTGCAAATTTAATATGTCAGAGTGAAAGAAAGCAAGATTTCAAGTTAAGATTTCTCTCTCAATACGTACAAAAAGGAAAATATTGTGGATTGGAGTGAAATCTGAATCAGAGTACTAGTGCTTTAGTAAGTGTGTGTGTGTAAATGAGACTCGCATGAATGCTTCAAAATGCGTACTTGCCTTTGTTTGGGATTAAATTTTCTTTTGACCTTTTGTGCAAATGGGTTTTATGTATTGTGTGTGTGACCTTACCACTTTGTTGTCAGTCACTTCAAATCAATATCATTATATATTATATGTTATCAATATTAAAAATTATTAATGTCATTAATGTGATTATATACCCTTTCCAGTTTTCACCTTATGGAGCTGTGTGGTCCAAGCAATTGAATCTCACACCTTTTGGAGAATCAAAGGCCAGCACCGAGCACCAGCGTCGTACTACGCCCTGGTGCGATAGTGGCTGGGATATACCAGAAGTACTTTTTGTACTTCTGTTTGCCGACCAGACTAAGTGAAATATTGTATTGAATGTTAAAATATTATATGTTATCAATATGTCAATTTTTTTTTCTATCGGGCCCTTCCCTCTAATAGTAATTCAACCTGATTCTTTGTTAAATTGTGCGTAAATTAGATCTCTTGTCATCTATGATACTCTTTCATTTATTTCAATGCAATTTTTTTTTCTTTTGGGACAATTTATGCGTTTACGGCATTTAAACTTACTCCTTTTTTTTTCAAATCACATTTGCATGAGCACGTCAAAATGCAGATGTAAAGTTTATACAAATTAACAGCAATATTCTTTCACGGTGATACTAATTTAAGTTTCTTTGACTTTTAAAACGACAATTATAAGAACGCGTGACTCTAACTTCAAAAAAAAAAAATCGTGAACCGAGTGGAGCTTTCCAAGATGGCTGCCGCACTGATGCTATGTGCGCGCGCGTGGCGTTGCAACGCCGTTGCCGATCAGTTACGTTGTACTCACGTCGAGTGCAACCCGATACTTTTCTTTTGTCTCACGCCACGTGCTTCTACTTTTATTCTAATTTTAATTCTTTTCTTTTTATTTTCACGCACTACATATTTTTTTTTTATATCATCGCAATTATATATTTTTTATTTATTTCTAAACATGCAAAAATGAAATTAATTTGAGGAGAGAGAAAATCGAGCTAGATCTGGACACAAGTATCTCGGTGAGACCTCTAATTTTTGTTAAGTGGTTTTTGAAGCCACTACTTTCTATGCGTAATCTCACAATTAAAAATCTGGCTAAAACGAATCTATCTTTAAGAAAATCTATCGGTCCGTCGGCTCTGCGGCTCGAAACGGAGTGACGAGGGAGCTGTCCCAAGCTTTACTTCCCCGCCGCTACGTCACAGCGTCGGCGCTTGTTGCACTCATTAGGCATTACGGGGCCTGGCAACGGTCGAGTGCCGAAACTGCAAGCGCAGCATCGCACGCGCGCAAGTAGCCGTCGGCGGGGAAGGTGTTTAGCTTAGCGAGATTCTTGGTCACTTGATATTTTAGTGGCCTTGAATGCTCGCTATGCTTTTTGTATGTGGAACTTTCTCGAAGCTATATTCGAAATAAAATCTCGGATATAGCGACGTAAAAGTTGTCACATAACAGTACCCTTGGGAGTATGGATTTTCCTGAGCACTTCAATTTCAGGACTATAACGAAATCAGGTATATTTGCTGCTGTAAATCACTTTAGCACCCAGGCTAGAGGCAGCGACGGCATCCCACAGGTTGTTATTTTCAAAGCACTGCCTACACTCGCTCCCTTATTATGTCGGATCTTCAACCTGTCCTTGAGCGAGGCTCGCTTCCCCTCTGCCTGGAAGCTGTCGCTGGTGCGAGCACTAAATAAGGTCAGCTCACCAACAGCCCTGACTGTCTACCGGCCGATTTCCCTCCTCTGTTTCTTATCCAAGGCGCTGGAGTGGCTGGTGCATAGGCAAGTCACTGAGTACCTCGAATCAAGACTCTTCCTTGACGATCTACAAACTGGCTTCTGCACTGGCCACAGTCTGCCTTGATTAAGCTGACTGATGATATCAGGATTGGTACAAACAGAAAAAAAGGTCACGCTTCTTCTTCTCTTTGACTTTAGCAAGGCGTTTGACACCGTGTGTCACGTCAGACTCTTCAGAATGCTATCCTCCTTCGGCTTTTCCAAGCAAGTCATTCGCTGGCTTGCCTCTTATCTCACTGGAAGAGAACAGGCCGTAATTGGTGATAACAACGAACCCTCCACTTTTCGTCCCCTTAACATCGATGTACCACAAGGATCTGTTCTAGGTCCACTGTTGTTCGCGTTGTACATCAATGTCATCGGCTTCTGCCTAGATTCTGATGTATCCCATCTAATCTATGCGAATGACTTGCAAATATACAGCCAATACCACCTGGAGGAGCTGGATTCTTCGGGATCTGGACCTGGATCCGACAAGATAATAGGCTGGGCTGCGTAAAATGACCTCAAACTTAATGTCCTCAAAACTAAGGCAATCGTCTTTAGCTCACCCTACTACATCAATACTTTACCAACTGTAGCTAACACCTTTATCAACATAGGGGGAGCCCGGGTCGATTTTGAATCATCTGTGCGCAATCTGGGATTGGTGCTTGATTCCAAACTAACGTGGAAAGAGCATGTTACACAACTGTGTAAGCGTGCTCACTCATTAATGTACAGGCTATATTTATTTAGGAAGAGTACCAATCTCAGGCCGCGCAAGCATCTCGTGCAAACGCTCCTATTTCCAATTATAGACTACTGCTCACTCGTATACTGCGACCTAACACAGGAACTTGACACTAAACTGCAGAGACTAGTAAACACTGAAATACGTTACATCTATGGTGTAAGGAGGGACGAGCACATCTCCCCTTACAGACGTGAGTTACAATGGCTTACCACCGCCGGACGTAGGAGGTACTTCGCGGCCTGCTTTTTACGAAAATTATTTAACATAGCTGTGCCCTCTTATATCATGGCTCTTTTTGACTTCCACGTTGCACTCAGGCCTGTCAGGGGGGAGGTGATCCCCTTGGATATTCCGGCCTTCACGACGGAGTCGCTGAGGAATTCATTCCATGTAAGCGCCTCATACCTCTGGAATTCTCTACCATCACATATACGCAATATACGATCCATTTCACACTTCAAACAGTTAGCAAAATAACACTTCTTCAACCTCGAAAACACACCACAATAAACATTACCTCAGACTCAGTCTTCATCCCTCATCTCACCAAATCTCATCTCTTTCAGGTCAACCGGAATCGTAAATTGTATAAACGTCTTTTATGATTCCCGCTTGACTCAAGAGTATCATATGTATACCGAAAGCGGCTGATTCAAGGCGCACGTGTCCTTGTCGTCAAAGCCTAAATATCAAGTTCAGATTTGCAGATTTGTAGATGACTGCCCTCTTGTACATCCTCAATCTCCATCGAGCAGTGACCGGTGCAAGATGGCATTTCAAGTGTTAGCCTTGCGTAGCAAGATTCTTAAGTACGAATTGAGAATCGAAATCATGCAAGTGAAGCTAGAGCGGTCTAGCAGGCTAATTTTAAAGCATCGCGACGCTTACGAGCGCGATAGTAAATTACGCGAGCGAGCGCTGGATGTATTAGAGCAGGAGGAAGCGAAGCTAGATGACATTATCGTGGAAAGTGAAAAGAAAAGCATCAAGGAGCACGCAAACTGTGTTGATGTGGGTGCTGAGTGCGAAGATTGTTCCACACTATATTACAGGAAAACCAGACGTTCGGCGTGGGGTAGTGTGTGACAGATGAGACAATCTTCTGTGCACTAACTGCAGTAGGAGGCATGTTTGCCCGTTAGACGCATGTCTGGCCTGTGGTGTGGGTAACCGCTGCAAGTGCTCACCACCTCCAGCATCATCAACACTACCGCGTCAACCGTCTCCAGCTAGATGTCCATATATACTTTGCAGCATACTCGGCTATAGTTGCGTGTGTCCATCGCCTGTATCACCAACACCAGCATACACCGAGGCTATGCTTCCTACAGAGCAGCCCTCCTTACCACCACCGTCGCAGCAGCTGCAGCCATCATCAGCTAATATCAAACTTGAGATGCCCGAAGAAATTACAGTGAAAGAGGAGATAATTTCGGAAGATGAGAAGGACTTCACACTGGCCTACTCATCGTCATCCGAGCAGGAAGCAGCTGCGCTAAAGAAGCAAAATGAAATAGAGTGTGAGGAGAAATTCAGAGTCGATCCCAAGACAGTTGTCAAAATCGAGCACTGCTAGGAAGATTTGAACATCGAGTTTAGAAAAAAAAAAAAAAAATATGGAGACAGTATAGATTTAAGAGTAGTTTTAAGTGCAATTTAAGTAGACATAAACATTTTATAAATATTTGATTAACTAGCAGATTTAAAAAGGTGAACATTTTGATTTTTAATTTAAAAATTTTTAAATAAGATAAAAGATAGTTGAGAAAGAGACAGACAAAGAGAGTTGAGAAAGAGATGGGAAGAGAGAGAGAGAGAGAGAGAGAGATCCGAGTCCAGCTTGCTACTATAAAATGACTCAGCCTGCAATGGTATCAGCTGATGCAGTGTAGCGCTCGTCACAGCAAAACTCTCCGTTTCTCCTTTTCTTTAGAGCTCTTTCTCTTTCCCCTCCCTTTTCTGTTTATCATTTATACTGCTCTACTACAGCATATATCGTGACATACACGAGCTCATCTTGTTTAGCTCTCTCTTTTTTATTATATATTAATTACTTATTGTTATTTAACAGCTATAGTCAGAATAAATAACGTCGTCACTGTCGCATACTTATTTTTACAGTGTTTACAAGATAAGCTATCTTAATTAAATTAAAGGCTGGCGGTGGTCAAAATAGATCAGACTAAGGCCATCGCTCTACTTAAAAAAGGAAAGATCCGTATCGGGTGGGTAAATTGCCGAGTGAGGATTCGCGCAAATATTACGCGATGCTATCGCTGTCTAGGATACGGACACGTGAAAGCAAGATGTGAAGGCCCCGACAGGAGCGCTAACTACTGGAAGTGTGGCGCGGATGGACACAGGGCAGCAGAATGCACTGTGCCGATTCAGGAGATAAAATATTTTTTATGTATAGACGCTAAGATACCCAAAGAGAAGACGGTGCATGCTCCAGGCCCCGGTGCATGCGTGGTCTTCCGGGCAGCCCTGAACGCGAGTAAGACCAGAACATAATGGCGCGAATACTTCAAGGCAATCTGCACAGAAGTAGGCTGGTCCACGATCTGCTAAAACAATTCGTAGTTGAGCAGAAAGTGGGAATCGTTTTAGTCAGCGAACAATACATGGACCGTGACATATGTAGCTGGGTGTCTAACAACGCAGGGACCGCCGCTGCCTGGGTGCCCCGGCGTGGGATCGCGGATGGGAGACGACTACGTGCGAGTAAAGGTGGGGTGCATCACTTACTTTATCGTGTATCTCTCACCGAACCTCACCACGGCGGAGTTTGCGATGAAGCTAGGAGCACTAGAAGACGCGATAAGGGATGTATCCGGGGAACTCGTGATAGGGGGCGACTGCAACGCTAGGACCAGGGAATGGGGCATGCCGACAACTAGCAGCAGAGGTACAGAGCGTCCGTGGCTTAGTTGGTTAAGGCGCATGCCCTAACTAGCGGATACACGCTCGCTCCAGGGGTCGTGGGTTCGATTCCCGGTGAATGCACTCGGATTTTTTCGGAGCTGTCTTCAACGGGAAAAGTACCCAGGACTCCGGCTGCTGCGAGGCGGGTTTTTACCCGGAATTTTCCTCCAGTGTAATTCCGGGTTTTCCCTTGCCTCACAGGCGCAAGCTTGGGCGAATGCGAAGCAGTGGTAGGGACTTTGTAGTGAGGTCGATAAAGTAGGTAGCCGTTCCGATGCACTAAGCAGGGAACGCCGGCCTTACCGGCGGGGAGCTGGCTCCTAAAATATGGACCTTGGAGGTGGTGGAAGGTCCCCGCCAGCTGGGCCGAGAGGCTGCGGCGGTAATGGAGTAATAATAAAAAAAAAAACTAACAGCAGAGGTAGGGCCATCCTTAAGATGACATCTAGATTAAGACTCGTAGTGGCGAACGAGGGAAATACCCCTACTTACCGTAGACCAGGTTTTGGAGAATCCATACCTGATATAACTTTCGCGAGCGAAGCGACGATCGCCCAAGTTAGGGACGTCACGGAGGAATATACTGCGAGCGATAATCAGTATATCATTTTCAACATCCAGGACGATCGCGGAAATAGGACTACAGTAAGAACAAAGAGGACACCACGCTGGAATACCCGGCGTATGAACACAGAAAGACTTGCAGACGCAATTCAGGTGGCTGAACTCCCATGAAACGGGCTCCCACACCAATTGATAGAACGCGAAAAAGCAGAAGCGTTGGTAGAACGCACTACGCGACTCATAACGAAGCTCTGCGACGCTGCTATGCTACAGGTGTCTTGCAGCCATGTAAGACGCCACGTATACTGGTGGACGGACGAAATTGCGGAGCTTAGAAAGGATAGCTTTCATGCTAGGAGGAAAGCTCAGAAAGCCCTAAAACGACTCCGGCTTGAAGCTCGGGACTTGTGCACGAGATACGACAAGGCACAAAAAAGGTTAAAGGACGCGATAAAAGATAGTAAGCGTAACTGCTGGGCAAAGATCCTCGACGACGTGGAGAAAGATCCGTTCGGAGACGGATACGCGATCGTAACCCGAAAGATAGGAGAAATGAAACAAACTGAACCGATGGAGGCAGAGGTGATAGAAAAAGTAATCAATGGACTATTTCCTACACACCCCATCAGACCTCAAACAGAAACGACGAACGTGCCGTCAAAACAGATACCCCTTTTCACTGATGGCGAACTGATCGCGGCAACTTCATCCCTGAAAAGCGGCAGAGCTCCGGGACTGGATGGCATTCCTGCAGAGGTGCTCAAGGCCGTTGCAATCCAGCGACCGGAGCTGCTCCTGGAAGTGTATAACCAGTGTCTAGTGCAGGGCGTATTTAGCTCAAGATGGAAAAGGGCAAGACTAGTGCTTATCGAGAAACCGAAAGGGCAACAAGGAGCGGACCCATCGTACCGACCATTGAGTCTCCTGGATACAATGGGAAAGACAGGAGAGGCCCTAGTCAAACCTCGAATAGTGGGAGTCACTCAAAAAGCAGGTGACCTTTCTGACAAGCAATACGGCTTCAGAAAGGGGCGGTCAACAATAGGAGCGATTAGACAGGTTACTGACTGGATAAAAAGAACGGATTTAGCCGGCGGCGCGGCAAAACCAACTGTCGTACTTGTGACATTGGACGTCAAAAACGCGTTCAACTCGGCTAGGTGGGTAGATATACTAGACGCTCTTTGGTTGTTTGAAGTACCACCGTACATCATGCGACTAGTGGAAGATTATCTGAGCAATCGAGTTAGCGAATACGAGACGATGGAAGGGAGAAGAAGCAGATCCATAACGGCAGGGGTGGCACAGGGCTCGATCTTGGGACCGGATTTCTGTGGCATTCTATACGATGGGCTGCTTAGACTAGAAATGCCAGAGGATGCCATACTTGTAGGGTATGCGGACGATGTCGCGGCGTTTATTACAGCACGAAATGTAGAGACTGCGCAGGCAAAGCTACACGCGATAATGTGTAGGGTACTAAAGTGGATGACAGACCACGGACTGACCTTAGCACTGAACAAGACGGAAATTGTTCTCCTAACTAGGAAGCGTATATTGACCATTATACCGATGAAGTTGGATAAAGAAATGATTATGTCTAAACCGGCGGCTAATTACCTGGGTGTAACGCTGGATACGAAGCTGAATTACGGGGCGCATTTAGATCGCGTATGCGGAAAGGCGGCGATAAGAGTAGCGCAGCTTAGCCGACTAATGGCCAACGTGCGTGGGCCGAGACCAAATGTTAGGCGGCTTCTAATGGCGACCACTAATTCCATTTTACTATATGGAGCGGAGGTGTGGGCCAGCGCTATGGAAGTAAAGAAATACCGGAAGCAAATAACGGCGGTGCAACGTAGAGGGGCATTACGAATAGCGTGCTCATACCGAACGGTCTCGGGAGAAGCGGTTATGATAATTGCGGGGGTGATCCCCGTCGATTTGCTTGCTATCGTGCGCAAGCGGATATACGAGGGTCGCCTGATTTCGGACAACATTTTGTTGGCTACCGAAGAGCGCGAGAGAACAAGGCAAAAATGGCAAGAAGATGGGCTCAATGCCAGCAGGCGAGATGGACGAGAACACTGATTACGAAGATAAGGCCACAGACGGAGCGGAGGTGGGGGGAGGTGAACTTCTACCTTACCCAGTTCCTACCTGGGCATGGCTACTTTAGAAGCTACCTGTTCGCGATGAACAGGGTGGCAACACCGGCGTGTAAATACTGCGAGGACGAACGGGACGACGCGAGACATACGTTCTTTGACTGCCCCCGATAGTCAGATAGGCGTAGAGTTCTAGAGCTGACGATAGGGGCGTTCACGCCCGAGACAGCAGTTAGCGCGATGCTTCACAGCAAGCAGGAATGGGACGAGGTAACGGCGTACGTGGAGACGGTTCTCCGCGCAAAAAACAACGGACGGATGTTTGACAGACGCAAGAGAGGTGGAGTTTTAGTGAGTATGCCTGGTGTCCGTTCGTACCACGCCAGGAGAGTCTCACACACCGGGAGTCTCGCACGGCTCCTGTCATGGTGCATTAAGCATTTCTCAAACTCTCTAGATAAACAGAAAAAAGCTATCTTAGTCGCACGAAAAATACTTTCGAGAAGGGATACGAGAAAAACTTTAGCGAAGAAGTTTTCAAGATCAAACGTTATATCTAATAGACAGAATTTACCGACATTTATTCTGGAAGATTTAAAGGGCGAAGAGATTGACGGCTTTTTCTACTTGGAGGAACTCGCTTACGTTGGCACGCAACGTATGTCGAACGCTGCGGAACAATTGAAAATAGAACGCGTAATTCATACAAAGAATCGAGGCTCAAAAAAGCAGCTGCTCGTCAAGTGGGCTGGCTATCTGGACAAATTCAACTTGTGGATCAAGGCCTCAAAAGTACAGAAAATTTAAAAACAAAATGGACCCCAACGATTTTACCTAGTTTTGCCTAGCAACAGCAATATGATGTACTACAGCGACAACGCCACAAGCTGCTTTACAACTCAGCTTTCGCGCGAGGTCGGACTCATTTACACGTTCAAACAGTCGGAAAATGCTGAGCAGGAAATGCATTTTTTTCACACAGAATTTACATTAATATCGAACAACTAGCCACTGAAATAAATAAATCAAAAGCATTTCACGATCATCTACATCTCGAACATACCCCCTTTCAAAAGGGCTATTACACAACAAAAACAAAAATGTGTGCGTCTCGGGACTAATATTGAAGTATATTTTATTGTATTTTAAAGATGCCCACTTTCACCCTCTCTCGCATAAATATACTTGCACACTCGGAGCATATATTTGGCACTGTGGCAGTGCTGTCTGCCTACGACTTTTTTAATACTGAGATCCTGCAAGAAGCATTTAACGTGTAAAGCAATGTATACTTTTTATTTCCCTTATAATAAAATTATCAGAGTATCCGTCTGAAAAACGTTATGCTGCCAGCTAGCAATAAATTATTATGAGGCTCGTAGGCATTTTTAATGATTAAAATTATCTCTAAAAAAAACTAACTTTTAAAAAAGTAAAAGGTTAGGCAAGTTTAATGTATTTCGCAAAATTATCATGGATGTTAATCACGTAGCATTTCAGATATTAGAACAATTCTTTTATTTGTCAAAATTAATTGTGACTTAACAAATGCTGTAGCAAATTATGTAATAAATGTAATCATGGATTACAAAAGTAATGAGATCGATGGAAAATAGTCAAGTTTTAAATACATCAATAATATTAATAATTCAGTAACGGAAACTACAATTTATATACTAAATGTAAGCAATGAAATTACAGATAAAATAGAACTGAAATCAATCAAACAAAGTCAAGTTTATTATATTTAATCATAATGAAGCAAAAAAAATTGTTTTGTTCAATCAAGGGCTTATTTGACTTAAAGTTAACTTATATAATGATCAATTAGGAACAACTCTCAAGATACTTACTACGTAACTTGCCATGCCCGTTTCATTTTGCTTATGGTGTTGTCTATCAGTAACTATTATTTGTACACTCACCGGACAAAATAACTTTGAATATTTGGAATGTCAGCCATGGCACTTCTCATGTATTTCTTATGGGAGGTGTCATGGCTGACGTTCCAAATATTCAAAGTTATTTTGTCCGGTGACTGTACATACTTATTGTGTATACATGAACTAATGAAATAGTTATTTCGAAATAATGATTTATTATCAATGTAGATAACTCACGACACATATTTGTAAATATAGTGAAAAAATAGTATATAACGTCCATCTGTTCTATAATTAATCCGAATTGACAACAATAAGAAAACAAAATTTTTAATGTTTGCGTTTTTGCTACTGGAGCGTATATGTCATCAATACCATTCGTCTGTTGAAAACCTCTTACTACTAACCTAGCTTTAAATATATCATCAGCCTTTTTTGTGTAAACCCATTTTACGTCTAGTACTTCTTTTCCTTTTTGTTTCTCAACTAATTTCCATGTTTCGTTTTCATACAAGCTATTCATTTCTTTATCCATAGCATTTTTCCAACTATCGCATTCATCGCTATTCATCGCCTCCTCAAATGTACAAGGTGTATCTACTCTATAATAATATACGGATACTCTATTAGTACTATTTTCCGGATATCTTATCGGACTCTTTTTCACACACGTTGATCGACGTGGAGTATTTGGTTTCAAACTATTTTTATCGATATTCTATACATTTGTTTGTTCTTTCTTGGTTACATTTTCATTTTGATCTGCGCTATCAAATACTTCATCATCGATTTCGCTTTCGAACTCATGTTCGCTTCTTTTACTCGACTCTAGAGTCGGAGTACAGGAAGAAATATTTTCGTCGTCATAATCAAGACCAATACATTTTTCATATGATTCTACAACATCAACATGTCTATGAACTGTTACTCTACCGTTTAACAAAACTCTTTAACCTACTTCACTGTAACCTAGTAAAATTCCCATTTCAGCTTTTTTATCCCATTTGGATGATCTTTTTTGCTCTGGTTTTCTAACAAAGACTTTGTGAGGAAATTACTATCGCAACTCTACTGCCTCCCGCGCGAAGCTGGGTGTTTTATAATTTCCTATTTCAGTTTGGGTATTCTACGGTCGCCACCTGCTTGTTGCGTACAAGCAGGAAAACTCCTTCATGTAAATAAAACGACTGTTTGTTTCTCGATTATTACTGCAATGATTATTCCTTGGCCAGGAATGTTGGAGCTGGTAATTGATTGACGAACACTCTGATTTTAGTTTAGATACACTTGTGATTTGTTTATTATAATTTAATTAACAAAATGTCGCGTTGTATATGCGGAGCACACTCACGCTCTGCGTTCAAGAGTTTGTTTCGCGTTTATATAATAAGGATTCGCAGGACCTCTATTCGCTAGAGCGATCAGATTGTAACTGCTGAGTTTGAATCTCCGCGCGCTTATATAGAGTCCTTACGGTCAGTGACTCTGACTGTGGTAAGACTAGCGACCGAGCGTCCCCAATAACTGCTGTGTCGCTGTGATCGGCTTTGTGTTGCCGTTGGTTGCGTCCGCCGTTTAATGCTGCTGCTGGTCGTCGTGTTATTCTTCTTGGACTTACTCCGTTGGCCCTTGTCTCGTCCAAAGGATATTAGGATCTCCTTACAACTTTACTACCGTATAACTTTTAGATTTTCAACATTTGGTCTTTTTCTAAAAATAATCTCATAGGAGTTTTTCTTTCAATCGTGTTGGCTAAAGTACATTTTTCAAAATATGTTGCACGCATAATTATTCTGGCCAATATTTTTATCTACTTGTCCTCATCTAATAAACATAGTGTCATAATCCATATTGTTCTATTAAATCTTTCAGCAATACCATCAACTCATCTTACGTATGCTGAACATTATCTCTCTATATTTATAAAAAATTTCGCGCGCCGCCGCCGCCGCGTTTCAGAAATTTTCCCCCTCAATTCTCCCCCTTCAATTCTCCCCCTCAATTCTCCCTCTCAGTTTTCCCCTCAATTCTCCCCCTCAATTTTCCCCTCATTTTCCCCTCTAATCTTTCCTCTCAATGCATATGTTCAAATGTAGATTTTAGAATTCTTTACTATAGATTCTGTAGTCTCTCTATATTATCAAAAAGCTTCGCCGCTGCCGCAAAAATTGTGCTCCTTAATTAGTGCCCCTCAATTACTTGCCTTAATTCTTGCTCCTTAATTACCCTCCAAATTGCCATTCAGCTATTACCTCTAACCACTTGAATACTTTATTCTGTAATCAGTTCTATATATTTACACACACGGTTAATTCAAACTTTGAATTCCCGGAAAATTTTGCCAGTGCCGGCCGCTTGTTAACTGGGGCCGACGCGCATGCGTTCTATATCAAAAACGCGGCCACCTCGCGTCCAGCATGCTTGTCGGCTCTGGATATCCCCAATTGCGGAACTTGCATAAAAATTTTATCCGTGCAGATAATGACACTATCGTTTTTTTTTCTTTCATCAATAAACATATTTAACAAAGATGTAAGATTAAAATGTATGACGTCACATGATTCGGACTGTGTAGGTATATCTATATTGTCGCGATTCGAGTGTTACGTCAACACGATATTCTAAACCCGCGTACTTTGTCAATAATCGTTTTTATTAAAAAACAAAAGAAGAAAAAGACAAATACGTGCGTATTTTTTTCGATATCTACACACGGCCTAATAGAATTTTTCATGCAAGTTTCCCATTAACCTATACCAGCATGCGGGCATTTCCACGGAATTAAAAATTTCTAATTAACGGTATACCGTTAATTGAAATTTTGCATTGGGTAATAGGTTTGTTTCCTTCTTACACAATAATGAAAATCCATTTCTATTCGAAGATTTCATACAAATACATGAAACAGAATATAATAATCCCTTTAAATTTTAAAGATACAAATCCCATTCATATTTATACAGAACAAAATTGGTAGAAACGTAAGCCAACCATTTACCATTAGAAAGCCAATTGGACAATGTTGGTCAATGATTTACAAACGCTTGGATACAAAATCGTCACGCAATGAATGGAAGCCTTGGCTTATGGATAGCCTATCAAGGTCTTAAAGAAGAGGAGCACTCTGTTATTTACTAGCATTCCAGCTTTTAATACACAGATGTAAGTTGTGTTTGCTGAAGATTAAAGCTTCACCCTGGACTCCGTAAGGAGAGACAGATGTACAGTGTCTGGCAAACGAATAAAAACATAATCTTATCTCAGAACACGTCACGCTCAGGCGTCCGATGTAAAGATAGATGTACACGCTTGTCGCGTGAGATCATGCAACCCGACAAATACCTGCTGTTGCACAAATTTAACTACAAAGTCCTATAATTAAAAACAAGATAACAATTTTTTAAGCGCACTTTAGAAGCACATAAATATTTATTGCTTCTTTCCGCATCTACATAACCTCACCAAATCCCTCTGAACAACTCTAAAGCCATATTACACGTCCCACCACATAAGCACTGAAAGCACAATCTATAAGAATCAGTTCAAAAGTCTCCCACTACTTCAAAAATTAACCCGCAACGACCAACCAGATCCAAACCCGCTCATCCGTAATCTATTTTTGGCCCCAGCCTAACCCTTATAATCCATACTTATATGGAAAAAATAGATTAACATGTCTACACACCTTAACTAATTACATTACATTATATTAAAGAACCATGTAACATTAATATTTAACCTTCCCCTTCTAGTTACCCATTTGAAACCAGATACAAATTATTTCGCATAATAAAAACTATCTTTGTTTAAATTTACCATAATTCTCGTCAAACGCGTATCAATTCATAGCTGGGGCCTAATTAACTTATAGGAAGCGCGCGAGAGCCGTCATAGCGCCGAGTACCAATTCTTAACTTTACATTACATGTTTACCATTGTTACATTTACAAGTTATCATTTACCATTTTGTACAACTCTTTTACACTTACATGTTTGGCACATTTACACTTGCTTTTACGTAGCTCTATTTACATAACCATCGCTACTCCCCAGTTAATCCATAGCATTTATCTAGCCAAAAACTCTTCCCACCCATTCACTTCCTTCGGGGATTGTTCGTACTATAAAATCACAATCCGTCAACTCGCCACAAAAGTGGCCACGTTCCCTACCTATCCTAGCTTTTAGTGCCCAGGGTCATTCAATTCTCCTGCATAACTCTCATATAACTTGCATTGAAGTTCCTCATCCTACAGGCCACAATTTGGGGCGGCACCTGAGGGGTACAACTTCGGGCGGTCCTTGGGGCCCTTTCGGGTCCGGTCCCTTCCCACATTAAATTGGGGGGCAATGCCTAAGTGCAAGACACGCGAAGCTAGATTAATTAACCAGATAGTGGATAAATGCTATCCCACTAGAACCTGATTCAATGAGAGCACCAATGGAATTTAATTCGTACAGTCGGAATTTTGACAAGCGTCTATAGAGATTGGATACAAATAATAACTTTTATACAAATAGGGAGTACACCGGAATCGCGTGTTTCGTACGCTATACCAATCCACTTTCGTACATCCAGAAGACGCCGACTACTTTGATACTAATTCTACCAACAGATACACTAACACCGACCAGACTTCTTGAATTATTATAATAGGATCCCCCTGTCGCAATAATTCATAACCTGATACGTACTCTCTGGGGGCCTCCCCTCGCACATATACAAGCCCCATCTTAATACAACGCAGACCCTCCGCCACCAGTCACGACCCCCATAACCAACCCGCCCCCATCTCCCCTTCTACTCACCCCCCCGCCCCCCCGCACGCTGTCTCTCAATAGTATACTTCGTACTCTTGAGTGCCCCCAATCAATTTAGTAGAAGTTGCCCAGGGGCGACCCTTTACACGTACCATCATGACCTCCCTAAATTTTATAGCACCCGTAGCCAAACAATATTCCGGTTTGAGGACAGAAAAAACGTACCAACGTCTTTCTTCCAAAGAGTAGGAATCCATAGTCCAAAAAGTGAATGGATTCTCCACTTTGTACAAAGTGGCCCACCAATGTTTCGGCATCCAAGCCGCGACGAGAAAATCTAGGCATGGCAAGACATATAATATGGCACGACGAGAGTCGCTTCAATCTACAACTGCGGGGACAGTATGTGTAATAATTCCGTTGGAGATCTACCGGAACAATGATTCACTTAAATAAATGATGTATTAATAATTATTTACGACCCCCGTTACTCTCCATAACTGGTGTACACATTCTTTAAAAATATCGAAATCTTCCCCCTTTACGAAATCTAAACTCTTCAATCAAGGCCTATCTTTTCCTAACTTGTTTTTCTTTTAGTTTTCCACATTTATACGTTGTGAAATTTAAAATACTCGCTATTGCTTCTGTTATTGTCCCTCTTCATTAAATTATCTATCAGTTAAGCTCTCCTTCCACCTCCATCGCAACATACATCCAATATATCCTACATCACCAAATCAGGTGCCTGCATCATACTACCATTGTTAGTTGTCACGAATTCAAATTAACGACCCTAAGTAACTCGGCGTAATACTTTTTTCAATTGATCCGATCCATAGCGATCAAACCTCAAAACTTACCTGAACCCCAATTATATCCTTTCCCGTCCCTCCCAATCCCTTCGAGTTATATGACTACACGCCTATTAACAGGGAGTTTCCGCACCCAATCACCACAGAACAACACATAACCGTGTACCCGTATAAGTTCAGCTCACCTTCGACCCCTACCTTCCTTACACGAGAAATCTCGCCCCCTCCATTTTAACCCCTTGTAAAGCGCAGAACTACTTGCCAACAACACATGCCACACGAGCCCCATCCATTCAAATAGTATTCCCAAAGCGAGTACTTAAAAATGCAACCTCCGCCGCACTATAAGTATCACAACCGTTGCAATACCCACTAACTAAAATCTATGTAATACAGTAGATGATACATCAATCATAATTACAGTAAATTAGTTCTATCTTTAACGCTACCTAAACATTTGTCTATTTAGTCTTTCCCAACCCACATATTGCGAACATTACTTACATAATCCACTAGTCCACCATAACATTAGTCAGATGCCTTGCGACTAGCATCAGCTCTACATATTCAAATTTAGCTAGCGCCCCTGTCACTGATTCGTGCTACCGACCCCACCACAAGCCATATCACAATACCACTATTCCCCAGAAGCTTCCTTCTTACAATATTCCTGATCTTCCTTCTCCACCACTAACCCAACATACCGCAAATCCACATTTTATTACACAACACAATCACACACCACATACTAAACACAGTCAATCCCATGACAAGGATTACTGCCGGCGTTCGAGTATAGCCGTAAAAAAAACTGCCCCTACAGGATCCGCGCGCGTTGCTCATCGACGCGCCTGATCCCGAGCAAGAAAATCCACCATCAATATGTAGAATTATCACGCGCTAACTCCTCCCTGAAAATGCACACTCGAACAATAATAAATCTATTCTACACCAGGCGTTACAACAAGGTTTATCTTCTTCAAAAAGGAAAATCACCAAACAACAGCACTATCTGAACCCCCTTGAGCGCACAAACGGGCCCTGTTCCCGGCCGTGCCACAACGCCGGGCGAACACAATCACACACCCGGGCTCGTTCTTTTTCCCAGGTAAAATGGGCTCACCCACACGCTCTTCTGGTGACGGAAAATGGCGCAGAGGTCTAGTGGGAGGTCCCCGAGAGCTCAAATAAGGTCTTTCCAAATAGTTTCCATGGCCCCAATTTCATTACCTCTCTAATCCTTTTACACAGTGACTATAAATCCCACAGACCGGCTGACCGCTGCCCTAGCATATTATAATGCGCGTGTAATTTATTATAGCAAAATCTTCTATTCACTTCCGAATCTTTATGATACATTTACTATCAGCCATCCTTGGGGCCCTTGCGCGTGCTAACACATACTGAGCGGAGCAGAGCATAGTAGGTTTACGATAAATCTGATACGGCCAAAGCATGAACTCGCACTATCGGCAAATATTATTTGTAATCTTTATTATTTGAAATCCCGTAACTTTTTACGCTATAGTTACGCCGGGTAACGGGGCGTGTAAAGTTTTTACACTACGCAATAACCGTGGGCTTGGCGAGCCGAAAGCATGGAGAGCGCCCCATAGACCATTAATATAATATACCCTTTCTTCATTCATTGCCAATTTACAAATCGATTTTCCACCATAAGTCTGTAACCTTAATCGTTGGGCATATCTCACGTAATTGACTTCGTATTTTTCTTCCTTTGCCCAAGTGGTTCTTCTTGTTAAAGAACCTTTCATACCTCATCCTTTACGTACTTTATCATACACATCCATCAATATACTTTCCCATTCCTTCTTTCATATTAATGCATAGTAACTATCTTTTGTTCTCTAGATTTCCAATTTCTATCTCGCTTATATTTAATATCGTACGATTTTTATACGCTGCCCTACCTGCTATTAATCTCCATCCACGTTTTCATTTCTTACACCATCATATTTTTAGATATATTTCTCCTTTTACAACATTAAATTGCGTGATTTCGTATCTGTCAATTTCGCAGTACTCCAATTAAATAATTTCATGTATGGTCTTTTTACTACTATCCCCAAACATTTTTCTATTTTCGCTCATCCCTTTATTGCCTTTGTTTCCCCTGAAGATGCTCATGAAATGAACTTCAACATTCCCGATTCTTAGCTTGGCTTCTAACTCTCATCTATACTTTTTGTCCTCTCAAATAATTTCAATTCCGGTTCTTATAAAAAATCAATTTTCGAAATATATTCAATTATAATGTGCTCTCCCGAATATTCCACCCTATCCCCTAACCATCATTTCTAATTTTTATTTTTTCTATATTCCTTACTCTACTTGCTTTTAACCCCTTCCTTTTATCATTTCGCATCTTTCGCATCTATATTTCACAGAGCTGGTGTTTTTCCTTGTCAGTCCCGTTACCTCATGCGCTTTCTTTCTATCCTTCCAACGAGGCCCTGACTCGGACCTCACTCGGTTGACTCGTACTGCGCCTTGCTCCGCTGCTGACGGAACGTGCCGGCTCCCTCTGCCGTAGCCTTGGTCTTCTTCCTCCCTCTGCTGTCTGCAATGCTACCCAATCATTACATTATTGTCCGTCGTGCTTCATCTACTAGTATCCACTCTCTTCAATCTCCGTTCTTCATTTCTTAATATTAGCCTTTCACTGCCGCGGAACCTCTACTACTGGCTGAATGAAGCCATTCTCCTTCATTCTCAAGCTCATGTCCTTGTCTTTCTTTTCCTATTCTTGCTCGCCTGTGCGCTATTCTTGACCCCAGCCATCTTTCATTTTTCTCTATTAATAATAGCCACCTTTTCTTCCATGTTCGATATTCACTATTCACTTTTCTTCCTTATTGCTGAAGTGCATCCAACTCGTTTTTCTCCAGACATTTTGTATGCATCTTTTATGTTCTGGCAATTAAAAATAACTAGTTTAATTTTCTTTTGGTAACTTTCATGTTCCCGGAAAATGTTCATTTCTCCCCGTGTTATACTGTTATATACCACTAAATCATCTTGATTTAATATTCTCTTCACTATAATTCACGCTTGTTCGTTTATTTCTTCTTCTAATTTCTACATCAATTCATCAAAATAAACTACCACGATTCTGGCACTCACGTTTAACCATCATTTTAATTTAATTTTTCTTTTCACGTACTTTGCCACCCTGTTGCAGTTTTTACATCTGTTTACTGATTTTCTCAAATCACTGCAAAATTTACAACTGCAGCTGCACTGTATTTTCTATCATTATAGTTTTTCCAACCTTTCTACAAAATCCAATCGTCAGTGCTCGTAGATCCTTCAGCAATAACTGTTCTAGCTTCTACATTTATGCCCACGGGCTTGTGTTTTTCACAAACAAACTCCAACTTGAGTATTTCGGCAATCGCCACAACTAAATAATTGTTATCCTTTTACATTCATTCTCATCCCCATGTTGCCTGTCTCTTTGCAATGAGCTCCTTATGTCTACTTTACTTTTATTCTACTTTTTTCTAATTTAATAAAACATTCGTTATTCTTCTTATTCCACATGCTGTAATATCTCTCCGTCGAGCACATTTCACTAACTCCCCATTAAGTCTCTCTCTCGCTTACTACTGACACTCAATTATTTCTTTATCAGAATCACCAACTCTTAATTAAACAAACAGCACAAGTTCCTTCGTGTTTCGGAGAATCTTTCTTCAATTTTCACCACATCGACGATTCTCAACAACAAACCCTCAAACAACTCACATCAAAGAAAATTCTTATATGCTTCCCAACATGACATGCACAAACAAATGTCTCACTCTGATATCCAGATACGCTTTTCGTGCACGGATTCAAAAGAATAATTCAACTCGAACACACGTCTACTTTTAGTATGACCACATAGCCCCTTTGTTTAATCTACGATGTCTGCCTTATATTTGTTCTTGCTCAGAATTTTTCACTTTAATTTTTCACTTCGAAATTTACACTGCCACCGACCCTGCCGATTTGACTTACTATATAAAAAATTTTTATATTAAAATTATTTTCTGTAATTATTACTCATGATATTAGTGTCATACTTTCGACTAACTCTCTGTCCCTAAAATGATGCTTAACCTATGTTATAATGAACTTAAACCAAAATAAAATTCTCCATGTTTCCGATCTGCTACCTGTTAGTCACGTTCTAACAAAAAGAGTATCACAATCCGCAAAGAGCATTATCTGTAATTAAATTAATATTAACCTGTGGATTAAATTATTTTCGTCTCTTTCATAATTACCAGCTATCCATCGCACACAACCAATCTGTGATACGAAGCGACTGGCATCGTTCCTCTTAAAGAGATCGAACTGTGCGAAGACCTTATACTCTCATCTTGTTCCAGGTTTCGTCTCCATTTTTTTTCCTCCTTCTTCTGTTACGCTAAATGGCCGACATTTACCAGCAGAGTCAAGTACCTCTATCACTCATTCTGTCACGCCGCACGAGGGATAGTCTACCATCGTGTGCGCTCCTCACCACACTCGTCAACTATCGCTCACTCATATTACGCGCGCTCTATACTATAACACACATCAAATGTACTCATATCCAATAATTATACAAAAACCATATTTTTAGTTCTTACTTACCAAGTTTTGTATGCCTTGAAACTACCATCACCTTTCCGAATTGATTCCGGTCACCCGACTTCTCGTCCCTGTAAGTAATAGACTTATCAAAAAATCATGTCAATTTTAATGCATTCTAACTAGTACCGAAAAGCTTAAATTGAATGTTTACTATTCTGTCTCTTTAAATAGATACAATTATGCTGCCTGACTAGAATAAGTTCTTCATACTATAATATATATTCATTCAAGTTTGAAAGGAACTGAAATACTCTAGTCCAAGACTTATAAGTTCGTAAATAAAAAGAATTCTCGTTTGCTTTGCCTACGAAATTATAAAATCTATCAATAAGAAAAAAATTATTTACTCAGCCTTCTTAAACTACCTAACTATATGTACTCCTCTAATTATTAGGACCTATGTGGCGCTGAATAATTTGCGGCTGAACGAGCATATAGTGACTGGCCATTACTAAGCCTCGCGTAGTTTTTTCCTTTACATTAAGGCTACGAAGACGCGGAACTACGAAACGCTCGTCGAAAAAAACGCTAACATAACAAATATACTACATCACACATTCCACCTATAATCCAAAATACCAATCTCATACAATATACAGCAGATGCCGCGCTCGCATTTTATTTTGTCGCCGGCGCATCCGCTTACTTCATCTTCCCACTCTCTAGCGGGCACGCTGTGCACGCTCGCACCGCCGCTCGTGCGTCTACATGTATATCATAATAATATCGCGCGCCGCGCTGTGCTGATAAAGCTTATTACTCGCTCTCTGGCTGTCCTTCATCCGTCCTTGCCGCTATGACTCCCAGCTGTCCGCCGCTACGCTATCTAGCTCCAGATGCGCTGTACTGTTGTCTTATTGTCAGGTCCGGCTGATCAGCGCTGTGCCTCGGAAACAGTCCGATGAGCCAAATACGGAACCCTATCGCTTATTTAGGCGTGTAAATCCTTTTCTATCCAAAAGCAACTCGCGAGACTTTAGTTTTTACTAGTATTATAAATTGAAAACCCTGCGGACTGGTGTGAGTTTACAACTCTCAGTCCAAATTATATGCAATTCATCTGAAAAAAAAATCACGCTCATAAACATGGATCTTGCACGATTATAAAATCGAAATACATCATAAAATTGCATCAAATACTTCTTAAATCTTTTCATGATCACCTAAATTTCCACAAATATTTCTTTGGATTTAGTCTATAGTGGTGCTCGAGCCGCATCCATAATAGTTTAAAACATATATAGGCAGTATATTTTTAATTTTATTAGAAACGCGACTTGCGGATGAATGTTTTTCAACGCGAAATGTCTCATCGCTTTACTTTCATCTTTTCAAAATATCAATAACTATAATTTCACAGATAAAAAACCAATTTAACTTATTTCCTAAACCATGTTCAAAGACAAATCACCAATCTAAGATAATAAACAATTTTAATATCTCCTTTTAAACATGTCTAAACAAATCTAATATGCATATTCACCTTAATCTCAATAATAATATTGATTAGTTTCTTAAATGAATCCAAGAAAAACAATTTAAAAAAACTGTAACGTATATAACTCCATCCTCAAGAATATACTTGTTTGATCATATATTATTAACAGGGCTTGAAATATTTTTAGCCACTAGCCTGATTTTTTTACTACGATTTTAACCATAACTCTCTTCAATAATTGTCAACAACATTTACTGACT
>CM053172.1:14126585-14257504 GCA_012977825.3 Pteromalus puparum | reverse complement strand
CGGGCTGGCGTTGCGTATCGAGCGTATCGAGCAAAATTATCAATGTGTAATCGGCGGTGGCGGCTGCAATATAAAATCTAAAATGCGTTAAAAAGCGGTTATCTTCTTCAAAAAGGAAAATCCAAAACACATGCGCACGCGGGGTTAATTTTTAGCAGTAGCTTCGAGCTATGATATATAATTCAGGCGTGAATAAGCGAGGAAAGAGAGGTTAGGAAGTGATTTTACAGAATTCGCACTTCGAAAATTTTTGTTTTATTTTTTGAAATACGCTTTTACGTATATTACGAACTTTAAAGTTTTTACTACGACGAACGTGGGGTTGGCGAGCGAAGCGAGCAGGGGACAGACCCCCCTAGTTTATATAAATACCTTTTTCTTTTGCGAATTTAAAAAATCGATTGTTTAGGTATTCTGTACCATTATCGCATCGTATTGTTTTTACTCTTTTTCCTGTTAAGTTTTCTACTTCATTTACATACTTTATCATACAATCATATACTTCATCCTTTGTTTTAATGCAGTAAATTTTGGCTATTTTGCTGTAATCGTCGATAAATGAAACAAAATATTTTTCACCGTTTGGACCCGGGGTCTTGAAGCTACCACAAACATCAGTGTGTATAACCTCTAAGATATCTTTCGCTCTTGTTCTGTTATTTTTAAACGGTAAATTATGCATTTTATTCTCTATGCAAATTTTGCATTTTAATATTTCCGATTCAAACTCAGTTGGAATACCCGTCACCAATTGTTTTCTACTTAAAAAATTTAAATAGCCAAAATTCACATGCCCTAGCATTCTATGCCACTTTTCTTTTTTACTCATTTTACCATTAATATACCTTTTAATGCAGTAAATTTTTTGTTCAATTTCCAATCTACTCGTAATTTTATATGTACGATTTTCTTTATACGCTACTGCTATTAATCTCTCTTTTTCATCAATTATTTTAGATATATTTCCTTTAGAAATAATCGTATTCGTATCTGTCAATTTCGCGTAGCTAATTAAATTTGTGTTCATTTCTTTTACGTATAAAACATTTTTCATTTCTACTTTGTTTTCTTTCCCAAATGCTCTGAAATAACTTACAACATTCCCAATTTTAGTTGCTTCTAACTCACTACTATCTCCTAAATAGATTTTAATCGGTTTCTTTAAAACAATGCAATTTTCGAAATAACTATCATCATTTATAATGTGGTCTGAATATCCACTATCTAGCAACCAATTTATTTCATTACCTATAGTCTTTTTATTTCGCGCCGCATGCGCTGTTGCTATCCAGGCGCTGACGTCGGACCCACTCGGTTGACTCGTACTGGCGCCTTGCTGCTGCTGACGGAAGTTGCCGCGCCCTCTGCCGTAGTTGCGTCTTCTTCCTCCGCCTCTGCTTCTGCTGCTACCGCGGCCACGTGTTGAACCTCGCCATGTTCCGCCGCTGTGCGCTGCTTGACCGCCATCTTTTCACTCTCTTGCGAAGTGACCGGTTTTTCCACATTTGTAGCATCTTTCTTTGTTCGTGGCAAAAACGTTTAATTTTCTTTTGGAATCTTCATTTCCGTGTTTCATCTCGGCAATTTTGATTTTATTCTTCACATAATCCGCCGTTTGATCTTCTTCTTTCAATCTATCAATCAGATCACCAATGTAACTATACGATTCTGGCAACGTGTTAAGCATATAATTTAATTTTTCTTTTTCAGGTATCTTTGCACCGGCAGTTTTTAATTTGTTTACTGATTTTTCAAAATCACTGAAAAATGTAGCAGTGTCACTGTATTTTTCTAATCTTAGTTTTTCCAACTTTTTTCTACAAACAATCTGCAGTGCTGTAGATTCTTTCAAGTACATACTGTCTAGCTTCTTCATTATGCCATAGGCTGTTGTTTTTTCACAAACAAACTCCAATTGTGTATTTGGAATCGCACAATAAATAATGTTTATCGCTTTTAGATCATTATCATCCCATGTTGTGCCTGTCTCTGTTGAGGGCTTTTCTTTGTCTATTACTTTATCACACTTTTTTAATTTTAAAAACATCGTTATTCTTTTTTTCCACATGCTGTAATCCTCTCCGTCGAACACTGGTATAGCCAATTCTGTCTTCTCCATTTCGTCTACTTGAAACTCAATTTTTTCTTTAACTTCGGAATTTTCTTCAACTTCTTCTATGTTCTCGAACGTTCCTTCGTGTTCGGAATCTTTCTTTTCAATTTTCACAACTTCCGATGTCTCACCGTTGTCCATAAACTTAAGTGTTCTCTGCTTGCACTCGACCACGTGTTTCAGATTCGCTTTTTCATCCGCGTGCATCACACTGATTTTAATAATTTTCACAAAACTTCTACTTGTATTGACTAGTCCTTTTAATCTACGATGTGTCTGCTTATATTTTTCTTCCTCAGTAAATTTTTCACTTTAATTTTTCACTTCGAAAATTTTACACGCCACGTGGGTTTGACCTCACTTTTTAATTAATACCCTCATATCTCTCCCAAGATTGCTATGAGTGTATAATTTGAATAAAAAAAAAAACCACCGGTCTGCTACCATGTTAGAAATGAGGTAAGGCAGAGAGGATTATTGTTTAAATATAAATGTGGATTTATTCGTCTTCTTCTATATACAGCTATGCGTCGCACACACCCTGTGTATTCGGCGACGGCTCGTTCCCAAGAGAGCGATGTGCGAGACTCGTCTAGTCTCGACACCGCAAGTAGTCATGTGACTCACACTCATACGCGAGAGGGGATACCTGCATGTGTGCGCTCCCTCACACACTCGTTAACGCGCTCACTCATTCTAGCGCGCTCTATACTATACATACAGTCAAATGTACTATATTCTCAATAAGTTTATACAAAAAATATTTTTAGTTTACTTACAAGTTTTGTAGTGCCTTGAACTACCATTAACCTTGAAACGGTCACGACTTTTCTCGGTCCTGTAGTAATGTAGATTTATGCAAAAAATATGTAATTTAATGATTTTACTAGAGAAAAGCAGTGAATGTTTACTAGTCTGTGTCGTCTTTAAATTGAGATATCGTGCCTGACTAGATAGTTTTTATAAATATAAGAGTATTCGAAAATTTCTCTAAGTCTTTTGAAAGGAACTGAAATTGTTCTCAGTCCAAGACTGATAAGCTTAAATTGCGATATCGTTGCTTGGCTAGAAAATTGTATAAGTCCTTCAAAAGTGAAAAAATATTCTAAGTCTTTTTACTACCAAGGCTTAATGGTTGCTCTTAGTAGGACTAGTGCGCTGATAATTGCGCTGGAGCTAGTGACTGGCCATAGGCCGCGCAGGTCCTTATAAAGGCTACGGAGAGAGCGGGACTCGAGCCGCCGAAAAAACGCTTACATACAAATATATACACACACATTCACACCTATATACAAAAACCATTCATACAAGTATACAGAGATGCGCGCGCCGCGCCGCCGCTACGTCATCTTCCCACTCTCACGCTGTGCACGTCGCACCGCTCGCTGCGCTACATGTATAGATATAGATATACGCGCCCGCTGCTGCTGCTGAGTATAGCTATATCGCGCTCGCTGCTACCGCTGCCGCGTGATGACTCCCGCTGCCGCCGCTACTGCCTGATGGCGCTGCTGTTGTTGCTTGGAGCTGGCTNGGTGCTTGCAGCTGGCTGATCAGCTGTGGCCCGGAGCGTCGGTGAGAAAAGTAGGAGAGTACGCTTATTAGCGTGTAATTTTTCTAAAAAGCAAGTCGCGAGACTTTAGTTTTTATAGTTTTAAATTGAAAACCCTGCGGAGCTGGTGTGGGGTGTTACAACCTTCAGTCCAAATTATATGGTCAATATCTGAAAAAAAATGCAGCTCAATAAACAATTCTTCAACTGATTATAAAATCGAAATACTATATGCATAAAATTGCATAAATATTCATAAATGCTTCATGATGCGATGATTTCCACAAATATTCTTTGGACTTAGTATATGGGTGCCAGCCGCAGTCAATGTTTAAAACATTATATACAGTATATTTTTTAATTTATTAGAAACACGTTGCGATGAATGTTTTTCACTAGCTTGTCTTCATTCGGCTTTTCATTTTCAAAATCAAAACTATAATTTCTAAGATAAAAACAATTTAATATTCTCTTTAAACATGTTGAAACAAATCAATCTAAGATAAAAACAATTTAATATTCCCTTTAAACATGTTCAAACAAATCAATATGCAAAATATCAGCTCTCTAGGTATAATAGTTTTCAAATGAAAGAGAAAAACAATTTAAAAACATGTAATTGTAAAATCATTCAGAATTTTGTTTGACTATTATACTAACAGGGTTGAAATTTTGCATAGTGATTTGTTTTAACATTCTTAAACAGTATATTAAGTTGTTTTCATCTTAACGATTATAGTTTTGATATTGATATTTACACTTATGTTGATATTTTAGCGCTGAAGGCATAGAATACAAAATGAAAAGCCAAATAAAGAGAAGCTAACGTAAAACTATCACTATATACAATTTCTGATTAGTATAAAGAAAAAAATTATATATTTTACATCATTACATTGTATATAGTGATAGGTGCCATAATGATTGAAACATTGACTGCAAGTAGCTATATCATGTACTGTGTTGAAGGAGTAACAACCTAACCTTACGTGTCCAATCATTTTATGACCATGCTCAACATTTACTGACAAACTATTCTGACATGTGTGTAATTATTTATGTAGGTGTTGATATTAGAATTATTAGGTCGTATCTTTGTGTTAAAGATCACCAGTGATAAGGTCTAGATGCGATAATCTCTACAGATATTCTTGACTCAGTATATGGGAGCCAGTCGTAGTCAATGTTTAAAACATGATATACAGTCTATAAAGTGCGTTGATGTATGATATATAATTCTTGTATTGATACTTGTTTAATTAATTAGAAACAGGCTACATTGACTTATCTTGTCTTTATTCGGCTTTTCATCTTCAATCCTACGCCTTCAGCACTGAAATATCAATAGAAGTATAAATATCAAAATAAAAACTATAATCCTAAAGATAAAAACAATTTAATATTCTCTTTAAACACGTTCAAACAAATCAATATGCAAAATTTCTCATCTCTAAGTATAATAGTTTTCAAATGAAAGAGAAAAACAATTTCAAAAAAAAGGAATCGGAATCATTTAGAATTTTGCTTTTGCTCTCATTTATAATTCAAATTCTTACAGGATTAAAATTTTGCATGATGATTTGTTTTAAAATGTTTAAACAACATATTAAGTTGTTTTTATCTTAAGGATTATATATACTGCGATTGGTTCCCTTTTACTAAGTTAAAAATATGTATGGAGATCATTGCATCTAGACCTCATTACTGCATCAGAATAATTTATATTTGTTATATTTTTGTATGTTCTTGTTAAATTTTGTAACGTCTTTTTGATTATAATTAATTACAATGTAAATCTATCTTGGTATATAGGTTATAAACATGTATTTTAATTTCTTTTCAAAATTGAATGTATTGGTAGAATAAACACATTAGTTATCAACTTTTTCTCAAATTTTGACATCCCAAATCAACACCCATCTGCATATAGCTGTGCGGCCAACTTCACGGTCCAAACATTTCTGCGGCTAACTTAACGGTCCAAACATTTTGATGGAAGAAAAAAACGGATTTGATTTAAGCATTTCCCAATGGCACACTCGTATATTACATATAAAGGGAGTTCTTCTTATCAATGTTTTTGTTGAAAATTATAGTTACGCATAATAATAGATGATATAAGTCAAAATAACTTGGAGATAACAAAGAAAAGCATTTATTTCCTTATAATGAAAAATGCGAATCCCAACATAGAAGTAAATAGTAGCGGGGCGCCGCGGCTTCGTCTGCTTCTCAAACTCGCCTTCGTGGCGCTGCGGCGCCACTTGATGAGATGGTTTTCATCTAAAGATTGTTTCTGTGAGAATTTTATTCAAACAGATATACGACATGCACACACGTAATATAATATAGAACATTTTTACACAATATAAATTTCTTGTGCGTAGTAGTGATCGCATAAGAGAGTATATTACGCTGCAATAAGTATACTATATGTATACTTATTGCAGCGTGCATAGAGAGGGCCCGAATGGAGTAAAGTAAGCTATATTTAGATGTGGGCGCGGAGAGGGGGACTGGGGGAGAGGGAACTTATAAACATTGTAGGTTCACCGTCCCATAAGAAGTTATCACTTCAAAAATTACTTAAACAGCATAAGTGCACCTGCGTGAAGCCTCACTTCACAACGTTTAATGAAAAACTTTGTCGTATTTTTGGGTTCAAAAATTCTGAGACACGTCGTAGAAACGGCACTTTTGTCACATCATCCATGGGCAGTGTTGCCGCATTAGGCAGCAGACCGGCATCGCTATTTCAAGCTATATCCGATCAGCTCTACGTGAACACAGATATATGCGAACCGCACACTGTAGGCGACACTCAAGCTAGCCTACTGCGCATAGTATCCATAGACAGTGCAAAGTACAAATTCGGCAGCAATATCGTGAGACATGCTGCACCTGCTCATTACATTTCGCTTTTACATCATAGTTTTCGCCCGATTGTCCAAGAATACCATTTGAATGTGGAAAGTAGACAGTTACGTTTCACTTTAAACGTAATTGCTAGAGAGAGAAAACCTCTGCCAATTCTTTGGCACGTAACTTCCTTGAACATTATGTATTGCTTAATATCAGAATTGTTTTTGATTTATATATAATTCTATTAAGTATTTTTTTGTTTGATTGATAACATTATTTCGAATCAATTATATATATATATATATATATATATAATTAAATCTCTCTCTCTCTTTCTCCCCCTCCCTCCCCCTATCTTTCTTTCACATAGCTCGCAGAGCTAATTGTTAAGCTGATCTCCAAGAGACATCACCCTCCCTTTTTTACCTAACATCTTATTTACTAATACTTTAAAATAATTTTATTCAACGTAATTTTTGTATTAATTACATTTAAATGATATCGTTTCCTCACCACCAAGCGGTAAATATCTCGGCGCGTTTTTTTATTTTTTTATTTTTTTTTAAGGAAATATAATAGTTTCTATATCTCAATTGTTGTCTATAAACTCAGCTGACATATTTTTCAATTTTCATTTACATTTCCTTGAAACAATGTTTTATATCTCACTATTTAATGAAAGTTACAAATAGAAGTGCAAAAATGGATGATATAGAACTTTGTTTAAAGTGGTATCCCCATTAATAAAATTGCACTTTAAGGTGTGTAATAAAAAAACGACATACGGTAATATCAATTTTCCGCGGTTAAAAGATAGGTAGTTTTATTCTCTTTTATGTACATATTAAGCAATCTACTTCCATCAACTTTTCCAATAACTTTATCAGAAAAATCTAAAATCTTAAAACTAAAAAACCGATATAAAAAGAAAACGGGTCCAGAAAATGTAAAAACGGACTGTTATCCTGCCAAGTATTCGTAAAAACAAAGAAAATGAGAGTTGGTGAATTGAAATCCACTAAGTGGAAGCTGAGCTAGAGTCGATACGAACGAACACACACACACACACACACACACACACACACACACACACACACACACACACATCCATACGGCCATTTTATAAAAACCCTATTTTTCGACTTAAAATGCCTCAAAACATATTTCCTACATGTTTTTACACAAACTCTAAAAATTACTATTACAAGGCTTCCTTAGGAAGGAAGCAAAAGAGTGCACTATAATGACACAATGAGTCACTATATACGTTACTACGGTGACTAAGTAGGAGGCTGAGGAGTGAGACACGTTTTTTCTAGTTCATCGTATTAAAAAAATTAGCTTTTAAACCAGTAAAAGGTTAGGCGAGTTTGATCTATTCTATAACGAAATCACAGATAAAAAAAGAACTGAAACAAAGTCAAGTTTATTATATTTAGTCATAATTAAGCAACAAAATTTTTATTTTTCAATGAAGGGCTTACTTAACTTAAAGTTAAGTTATATATATAATGATCAATTAGGAAAAACTCTCAAAATACTTACTACGTAACTTGCCATGCCTGTTTCATTTTGTTAATTGATGAACAATTAAAATTTTCTTTTTATCTATTAGAACGCCATGAAAACATCGTAAGTATACAATGAAACGGGGATGGCAAGTTACGTAGTAAGTATTTCTTCTCAAACTCGCCTTCGTGGCGCTACTGCGCCACTTGATCAGCGCGACTAAGATGTAAGTGCTTGGCTCGGAGGCTTATTTGGCAAAATTCTTCCGTGCATTGCGTCCGGTGCCAAAGCTGTGGAAAAGGAGGCTGTGCACGCAGGAATTAACATCTTGGACGACGTTGCAAACAACGGTTCGAATTTTAAGCAGGCGTTCAAATATCGGACTAAGAAGTCTGGAAAAAAATTAAAAAGAAAAGCCGATGAAAAAAGAGCAGGCATGATGAAGGGCTCTGGTCATAAATCACGCGCAGTGCGGCGAAGACGTCGGTCAAGAAAGACACTTGCATCAAGTAATATCGCTAGCAAAAAACGTAAACAGCAGACGGGAAGGAAGAAAAGAGTCACCACTGCGAGAAAAAAGAAGAGACCTAAAAAGAGAAGTAGTCAGCAGCAATCTTTGAGAAGTTTTACGGATATTTTCGGTCTTAGACGTATATAGTACGCGCAAAAATGACAATTTTACATTCACACTCGACGAAATGCATGTCCAGCAAGTGGGATATTTTCACGCTTTTAGCCACCCAAACGTCCATCAAAGGCAGCAGCTTTCTACATTATAAACCTGTGTCGTCAATCAGTGACGATGTCAACGCCCCCTTGGAGTTTGTCTTGCCGGCAGGTAGTGAGCATTACTTTGATTTGGCTCACACAATGCTTCACGTGCAAGCTAAAATCGTACCCGTGGACGAGACTGCCGCAAAGACCAAAGACGCTAAAGTAGGACCGATCAACAATTTCATGCATTCAATGTTCAATCAGATTGACGTTTTTTTCAATCAGAATTTTTGTGCAAGATTTAACCCAGGCTTGACCCTTTAACCAAGAAGAAAGGGATTCAGACACTCTCCGCGATCCGCTTTCGCGGAGACACTGTGTAGCCAAGGTTGATCCTTATTGTCGATAAGTCGACTTTTGTTAACAAGGTGTCTTTTGCGCGGTAGCCCGAAGCTTGGAAGGACTTAGACAAAATTAATTACACGTCGGCAAAAGGTGCCACAACGAATAAAAGGGTATATATATAACAACTTTTATGTTATATTTATTGTAAATACGTCTATGTTATTCTATAAGTTGAAGTAGTTAAATTAAAAGGAAATTTTAAGTTGTTATATTTATATTTACCATGCATCGTCCAACACGACTATATTTGGTTGCATCTTCGTTGACTTGATAAATGTAAATATTATTGTCCTTAGATCCTAGAGCTAGTAAGGTTCCATCTGGAGAGAATTTAACCACCTACAAATAGTTAGTTAAAAATATTAATATGTAATAAATTTTTGTCAAAATGTTAATATGAGTAACGTTTTAACGCACGTGCTTAATTTCCGAGGATATTTTTTAAAACTTTTCTTTAAACAATGAATTTTTTTTTAAATAATTTTCGCAAGTCTTCAACTTGTACCCATTTATCTCCATTAACACTTCGAGCGTGTTTCAGCACTCATAGACTCACATATATAAGGGTAGTTATACTTATACCAATATGGTTCAAGGACACGATGTGAAAAGCTATAATCTGTACACTGCAGCAGTGCAGCCTGAGATTTTCCCAAATAGGTAGTGATTTCTTATAGAACTACGAAAAATACACAAAACATTCTACCTACCTCCGTGGCTATAAATAAAGCCCCTACGAACTAGCCGAAGGCCGCAGTTATATCCTGACTTAGACCCTTACAAAGGTTCCATTAAACCTTATTGATATATCGAACGATTGCACGAAAATTTGATTGTATGCGGTGACAGTATGAGACTTGAGACCCGAAAGTTATTAAAAAGAGAAAATATACTCAAATATCTTCACAAGACCAGCATCACCCTGCACTCTCGGTTGAGTAATCACAAGTCATCCCTACCCCGTGTGTAGGGGGACCTACTTCACAAACTCCACACAGTTAGCCAAACCACGCAACTTCAGACCAGTATGTGAGCATCTACTATACTACCAATCTGTAACCAGATGACCCCACCTAAAAACCGGGTACCGTGATGGAGGCTATAAAACAAGGAACAAAACCAAAAATAAAAGGTGAATTAAGTATATTGATTCTAAGCGTTTACATAATCTGACGCTTATATGCTAAAGAGAGAGGGAAGGTCCTCATAAGTAGTATCCGAGAGCCCTATGCTCATGGGCTACAAAGTACATGAAAACAAAGCAAAAGACGTAAACAACCCTTTGTCTAGTCCTCTCGTTGTTAGAGTGAGATCATAATCCATCTACCAACGTTTAGGTAAAAAGAAGAAGACGAGTTTGATCCTGAACCCCTAATCACTTTGGTGGTTGGGGATGTATGGAAATGTCAAACCCTAAAGGAGAAGCCAACTAACCACACAGACACACATATATATGAGTGTGTATCTTCAAAATTAAGGGATTCGTCCAGGTAGAGAGTTCGATTCCTACGGGGGTTGGCGTACCCGGACTGCCCGAGCAAACAGGGCAGTACAAAAGTTGCCTCGTGTGCAACTGGAGGACTGCCTCTGCGACCTTAGGGGGAGTGCCGTGGACGTCGGTCTGCATGCTCCACAGAAATTGTGATCCTGAGGTGCCCAAGCTACGGTGCCCCGTGCGATCAGGCGGTCTGACTGCCGTCTCTCTTGGCCGCTTGCGCCCTGCTCAGTCCCCGGGCTGGGATCTTAAGCCTGAGCACGGAGGGTACAGCTCAAAAACTGGGTTGCTGGCGCTCCCAGGCTGCCGGATAGTACAGGGGCCCGGGTCCGTCTAGCCAACAGGACCTGGCTGCCCTATCAACCGGCGAAAATCTTCTTGGCCGTATTTGTGCCGGATGGCGTCCGGAACAGGGCCCTGCTGCGGTCAGGGAGGAAGGGAGCCTTGCCGAGGCCACCGTGACGGTGAAGGGTGCCCGCGATAGGATGCGAGGTAGGGGACAACGCAAGTGGCCGGGGAGTGGCGGAACGGCTTAAACGGCGCACGTGCGTAGGGGAGGCAAGGAGAAAAAGGAATGAAAGCGAATGATAAGCAGAACCTACTAAAATTGATTACGGATTACGGAGATAAGGGCATGGACGGAGCGGAGCTGGGGGGAGGTGAACTTTTACCTTACCCAGTTCCTCTCTGGGCATGGCTACTTTAGAAGCTACCTGTTCGCGATGAACAGGTGACATCACCGGCGTGTAAATACTGCGAGGACGAACGGGACGACGCGAGACATACGTTTTTTGACTGCCCCCGATGGTCAGATAGGCGTAGAGTTCTAGAGCTGACGATAGGGGCGTTCACGCCCGAGACAGCAGTTAGCGCGATGCTTCACAGCAAGCGGTTCTCCGCGCGAAAAACAACGACTGATGTTTGACAGATTAGGTGACGGCTAGAATAGCATAAGACAGGCGACCCCCCGAAGAAATGCGAGAGCGGCTGCCGGGGGGATTTTCGCGACCGCAAGAGAGGTGGAGTTTTAGTGAGTATGCCAGGCATCCGTCCGTCCCACGCCAGGAGAGTCTCACACACGGGGAGTCTCGCACGGCTCCTGTCATGGTGCATTAAGCATTTCACAGACTCTCTGGACAAACAAAACAAAAAAAAAAATTGTTATGATAGAAATCTGTAAAGTATTATGCATAAATTTTAGTAAAGTTGTTTGTACAGGTTTTTTACTGATTATTACAAAAAATTTGATTCTTTTTTTAGCAAACAATTATTGATATAATAAAATTTTATACAGTTATTGTTATATAGATTATATTAAAAAAACTGAATTTCAGTTTTAAAATTTTAATTTTGTAATAAGATGGTCAAAATTAGAAGTATTGGTATTTTAAATAATATTTTTTATGCCATTATTTGGTTGATGCCATTTATATCGGTATATATTATTATAATTGTCATGTTCAATTATATTGTAAAGAAGATCATATATCAGATAAGAAAAGAGAATATTCTACAAGATGATATGGAACAAGAAAATGCTTTTTCGTTTGGTGGATAAAATTATTTCGAAATAATTATATTACATAATCAATGCGTAACTGAAAATATTGTTTTTAACGATTTAATAAAACAAAAAACAGAAAAACACCAGCCAATAATCATGATGTTTTAACGAAAAGTTCAAAATTTAGTTTCCGAGATATAATGATAAGGATATAGTTCACGGAACGTATCTAAAATCACCAGTGATCGAAAAATTGCCATGAATATACGCACATGCGTAACTGAAAATCTTATTTTTAACGAATTAATAAAACGAAAACAGCAAAAAACGAGTCTAAGTATAAATTAAAATCCATTAATGGAAACTGAGATCAAAGCGATACAGTTTTCAGTTATATAGAGTATACAGGGTAAGAAAACAAAATTTTGAAGCTTAATATCTTCAAAATCAACTGGTATCATAAACAACTCAAAGAAAGAGATAAAGGTGCTATATAATGCTAACTATATATCTTTGAAACTAACTGGTTTTATAAAAATCCCAAAGAAAGGGATCATTGTGCTATATAATGCTAACTAAATCCAAAATTTTTGATTATTGCCTTTTTAACTCCAGATGCGGTCACGTAGAAAACAATTTTTCAGTTTTTGAAGTATTGTTATCAGCGCATGCACAGCCTATTGTAGTCCACGCATATATGCTTTTACGTATAACTAGGAAAATCGACCGCGCTTCGCGCGAATAATATCGTTACGCAATTCTATCTTTACATTCTAAACAGAATCCAAATGTTAACATTTTCCTCACTATAATATAATACATTTGTATATATGTATCTTGTCTCACCAATCATGTCACCCAATATAATGTAGGTTATGTGCTTTTTAATTTTTGAAGTCAGATATTCGTTATTTATTTTATAGCTAAATAATTAATTGTTACAAACCTAAAAATTTTCAGTTCAAAATTTAAACTAATAAAACACGATCATTTATTATTAAACTCGTTACCATTCAAATTCAAATATTGAATTTTAAATGTTGGCGCCATCTAAACCGGATACACATCTGTCGACCAATCACGGCCATCGTCCATCTTTTATAGGCTTCACAACATCCGGCCATCACTTTTTTTAGAGAGGATAATCATATATTTTTTTAGAATGATTCGCTATTTAGTTTTTGAGTTATAACGATTTAAAAATTGCACTGTATGGTATATAATAAAAGAGCGACGAACGAAAATATAAATTTTTCACGGTAAAAACATAGGCAATTTTATTCTCTTTCAGGTACATATTAAGCAATTTACTTTTATTAACTTTTCCGATAACTTTGTTGGCAAAAACTAAAAAATCACTAAAAAAAAAACGCGTATATAAATTGTAAAAACGGACTTTCGTCCCACTATCTTCTAGCAAAAACAAAGAAAATAAGACTTAGTGGGTGAAAATCCACCAAGTAGAAGCTGAGAAACAGGCGTATACATACGCACACACACACACACACACACACACANGTGCCATATCGTCCATAATGGATTTGCCTTTAACCTCTCTCTCTATAAAAGAGAAAAAACTCACACACCCAGACACACACACACACACACACACACACACACACACACACACACACACACACACACACACACACACACTACTAATCCTTATGTTTTATCAATTGGTTGAATAGGAAACGTAGAATTTAATGAAAACACTATTACGAGAAATTTTATAGGATATTTAGATAACAAATATTCAGTTTGTAAAGAAAAATATTTTAAAGGAGAAATGACAACAGATAATAAAACATATATCAATTGTTGTCATAAGAATTCAATTTATCTGGATGTTAAAACAGCATATCCAATCGAATTAAAACATTTATTATTTAATAAAAATTCAAAAAGTAATAATTATAAAAAAATATACGAATTCATAATAATTTTTTGGCTTTTACAAGTTTTGGATCTAAATTAATACATTTTAATACAGTTGGTCCGCGCGGGGAGCCTGTAACCCCGTATGCGCGTCCCCTAGGGGAGTGCTCGCCCAGGTAACCTTGGAGGGTAAAGCAGAAATAAAATATGCTTCGTGGACCAAACAGGCCGCCATGTTTGCCGTGCGGTGCGACCCGTGAGCTGCCAAAGGGAGATCCTGGATGGAGAGGCGATCCGAGGTTGCGCGCCGAAGTGACCTGAACCATCTTTGGCTTCTGCTGATGCAAGACGGGAGGCTGGTTACCTAGCTAGTACCAGTCAAACGGTTTGAGCGAGTGTGTGATGTCGTGTGATGCCTGTTAGAAACTCTCCAGAGAGCCAATCACTATTGTTCGGAGTGGGAGGATCGAGAGAGCGGAGATGGGCTAGTACGACAGCGCGCGCTATATCCTGATATGATGTACCCAGTCTGGCACCGCCTTCAGTCATGTGTTGGGGCCATGTCAGCTGCCCCCATAGACGGGTGGTCGGACACATGCCGGGACGAAGAAAATTGAAGTAAATGGATACTATGAACAAACCAGGAAAAGAGGTGCAGGGAAACCTGACAGTTGACACCCTAAAGGTGCCAGCATCGCAAGACGGTGGATACCCAATCCACAAGTCAACCAGCAGCACTAGTATAGCCAGCGCGATGAGTGCCGCTGAATACGAAAACAGGACAGTGGTAGGGTTATGGCTAAAAGAACACGCCAGCTTGCGAGAAAAGTTACTCGAAATAAGACGAACGAACAGAGAGATGATAAAAACTCTGCATAAGCAGAAGAACGTGAATCAACGATCAAAGAGGGACTACCGGTAATAGGAGCTATTATGATTGAAGCTTTCACGCTTCTCGACAAGATAGAGGATGACGCGAAAAAGTTGCCATCTCGACAACCTGGAGAAGACCGTTCGAAGTCTTGCAAGCCAAAGAAGAGGGGACGGACATCATCCGACGGAGGCGGCGGTACCCCCGCCAAAAAAGACAAGAAGGAGGATAGATCTGCACCGTCTACGAGCAAAACGCAAGAGGAAGCTGCAGATACACACACACAAGGGGCTTGGCAGCTAGCTGCAGGAAGAAGAGCAAAGAAGAAAGGTCAGAAAAAACAGGAGCAAAGCCAGCCTCAACAATTGAGGAAAAGCGCAGGGAAGACCTCGCGGCAGAGGGGAGACGCAATCCTCATAAGACCGGAATTGGGTAAGACTTACGCCGATATCTTGAGAGAGATCAAGGCAAAGGTTAAGCCAGAAGAATTGAATACAGAGGTTAAGTATCTTAGCAAAACGAAAGACGGTGGCGTTTTGGTTGTCGTGGGTAAGAGTGAAGACAAAATGGAATCACTCAAAACGGCCATACAAACCGCAATAGGGCATGCAGGCACAGTTAGGGGCAAGATTACCAGAACTACACTGGAGATCAGGGACATTGACGGCCTTACGACAAAGGAGGAAGTCTGCGGCGCCATCGCTGTGGCCACGGGGTGCGACGAACAAGATACCAAAGTGCACCTCTTCGAACCAAACTCGAGAGAGCAGAGGGTGGCAGTGGTCGAAATGGACCAGACCAAGGCCACAGCCCTGCTCAATATAGGCAAGATCCGTATCGGGTGGGTCAACTGCCGGGTGCGGGTTCGAGCGAGCGCCACGCGATGCTACCGGTGCCTCGGGTACGGTCACGTTAAAGCGCAATGTAAGGGTCCCGACAGAAGCACCAGCTGCTGGAAGTGTGGTGCGGCTGGGCACAAGGCCAAGCAATGCTCTGTGCCGGCTCAAGAAATGAAGTGTTTCTTGTGTACAGAAGCAAAGGTGCCTTGCGATAGGACGGCGCATGCTCCAGGAACCGGAGCGTGCGCGGTCTTCCGCAACGCTCTAAACGCGGCTAGGACCCAAAAATAATGGCGCGAATACTGCAAGGTAATCTGCACAGGAGCAGGCTGGCTCACGATCTCCTACCGCAGTTCATCGCAGAGGAGAGTGTGGATATCCTCCTCATAAGTGAGCAGTATATGGACCGAGATGCACCTGGCTGGGTGTCCAACGGCGCAAAAACTGCCGCTGTTTGGGTGCCCAGGCGGGGAATCGCGGATACGGTAACCGGAGACGATTACGTGCGGGTGAGGGTGGGTCGCGTCACTTACTTCAGCGTGTATCTGTCACCGAACCTAACTGCAGCCGACTTCGCGACAAGGTTAGGGGCCCTAGAAGACGCGATAAAAGACGTTCCTGGGGACCTAGTAGTCGGGGGCGACTTTAACGCGCGAGCGACAGAGTGGGGCATGCCACAGACGAATAGGAGAGGTAGGGCGATACTTGAGATGGCAGCAAGGATAGGACTGGTAGTTGCGAACGAGGGAAATACAGCTACCTACCGCAGACCAGGTTTCGGGGAGTCGATACCGGATGTAACTTTCGCTGGGGAAAGTACGATCCGCAAGATAAGGGGCTGGCACGTTACGGAAGAATTTACTGCTAGCGACCACCAGTACATTCTTTTTAATATCGAGGAAGAACGCGCGGAGAGGCGAAGTAGCGGAAACAGCCGGGAACCACGATGGAACACTCGACGTCTTAATCGGGAGGCGCTTACGGAGGTGATTCGAAGCGCAGAATTACCTTCTAATGGGCTTCCGGACGAACTAGGCGGACGTGAGAAAGCCGAAATCCTAGTAGAACGCACTACTAGGCTAATCACCGAGATGTGCGACGCAACGATGCCCCGAGTATCCACCGGCCACCTCAGACGTCCGGTTTACTGGTGGACGGGCGAAATCGCTGAGCTTAGAAAGCAAAGCCTTCGAGCCAGAAGAAGAGCTCAAAGGGCCCATAACCGCCCAACGGCTCAAGAACTTGCTCGCGGGTACGACGAGGCGAAGAAGAGACTCCGAGACGCAATCAAAGAAAGTAAGCGCCGCTGCTGGTACAAGATCCTAGATGATGTAGAGAACGATCCGTTCGGCGAGGGATACGCGATCGTCACGCGAAAAATAGGAGAAATGGGGCGAATGGAACCGATGGCGGCAGAGGCGATCGAGAAGATAATTGACAAGCTGTTTCCCACCCATCCCACCCGACCTCAATTAGAAATGACGGACGAACTGACGGATGAGATACCCCTTTTTAGCGAAGGCGAACTTATCGCGGCAACTTCTTCCCTGAAGAGCGGTAAGGCTCCGGGACTGGATGGCATTCCCGCGGAAATACTTAAGGCCGTTGCCAAACAACGGCCTGAGCTGCTCCTGGAAATGTACAATCAGTGCCTGGTGCAGGGCGTGTTCAGTCCGCGGTGGAAAAGGGCTAGGCTAGTCTTAATTGAAAAAGCTAAAGGTCAGGCGGGCGCGAAGCCATCGTACAGGCCGTTGAGCCTGCTCGACACTATGGGAAAGACAGGCGAATCGCTAATAAAACCGCGAATATTAAGCGCCGTCAGGGAGGCGGGAGACCTTTCAGACAAGCAATACGGCTTCAGAAAGGGACGCTCAACAATCGGCGCGATCAGAGAAGTAACGGACACGGTCAAGAAAACGGATGAAGCGTGTCATGCGGCCAGGCCATTGGTCTTGCTCGTGACACTAGACGTGAAAAACGCGTTCAATTCGGCTAGATGGGTCGACATTTTGGATTCTCTGCGATCGTTTGGGGTGCCTTGGTACATCATGCGACTCGTAGAGGATTATCTGAGGGAGCGCACGATCGAATACGAAACCGCGGAGGGACGTAAGAGCAGGCCCATAACGGCAGGGGTGGCGCAGGGTTCAATCTTGGGACCGGACTTCTGGGGCATTCTGTACGATGGGTTACTCAGAGTAGAAGTACCGGAGGATGTTAAACTCGTCGGGTACGCGGACGACGTAGCAGCGGTTATAATAGCTAGAAATGTGGAGATCGCGCAGGGCAAATTGAACGCGGTAATGGCCCGGGTGCTAAAATGGATGACCAACCACGGACTACTGCTAGCACTCGAAAAGACGGAGATAGTTCTCTTAACTAGGAAGCGTGTCTCGACCATCATACCGATGCGCGTCGGAGACGTAACAATAACGACGAAGCCAACAGCCAAGTACCTTGGGGTAACCCTAGATACGAAGCTGAACTACAAGGCGCATTTAGACAGCGTATGCGAAAAGGCGGAGATTAGGGTGGCGCAGCTTAGTCGATTAATGGCCAACGTGCGCGGGCCTAGGCCGGCAGTCAGACGACTCTTAATGGCAACCACAAACTCTATTCTTTTATACGGAGCGGAGGTGTGGGCCGATGCCATGCAGAAGAAAAAGTATCGTAAGCAGATAACGGCGGTGCAACGAAGAGGGGCGCTTCGGATCGCGTGCTCGTACCGAACGGTATCCGGGGACGCGTCAATGGTTATCGCGGGGGTGATTCCCGTGGATCTGCTTGCAATTGAAAGCAAGCGGTTCTACGAGAGTCTCCGGGAATCGGCTAGGGTGGAAATCCGAACCGAGGAACGCGATAGGACGATGCGGAAATGGCAGGAGCGATGGAGTGAATGCCGCCATGCGAAATGGACGAAATCATTGATTAAGGAGGTAGGCCCGTGGGTAGGCAGAAGATGGGGGGAGGTCAATTTTTATCTCACCCAATTTCTTTCCGGACACGGCTACTTTAGGAGTTACCTGTTCGCGATGAACAAGGTAGCGACACCGGGTTGCAAATACTGCGGTGACGAACGGGACGACGTGAGACACACGTTTTTTGACTGCCCTCGGTGGGCTGATAGGCGTAGAATCTTAGAGGTGACGGTAGGGGCATTTACGCCCGACACGGTAGTGAAAACGATGCTTGCTAGCAAGCAGAATTGGGACGACATAACGGCGTTCGTGGAGACGGTTCTCTGCACGAAAAATAGTGACGGGTGCTTAGCTGACTAGACGATGATAGATGACCTATAGGTCGTAACAAGACAGGCGACCCCCCGAAGGAATGCGAAAGTGGCTACCGGGGGGATTCTCGCGGCCATATGAGAGGTGGAGTTTTAGTGGGTATGCCTGGCGTCTGTCCCGCGCCAGGAGAGTCCCACACACGGGGAGTCCCGCACGGCTCCTGCCATGGTGCATTAAGCATTTCTCCAACTGTCCCGATAAACAAAAAACAAAAAAAAAAATACAGTTGGACCACAAGTATTCAAAATATGTGGTCAGGTGTATCATAATTCATACTCATTACGTCCTAACGATAATGATAATCCAAAATATGGGGAGTTATATATTATAGACATAGAAATTGTAAATAAATATAGAATAAACGAGTGTAAGACTAATGAAATTGATATAAGTTTAATAGAATATTTAGAAAAATTAATATCACGTAATAATTCTTATGCTGAGGCTTACAAAATGATGTATAGAGTAGAAGAGGAAGAGAATACAAAAGCACATAAAAATAATACCTCAACAAATAGTAATGTTATTAAGAGTGCTCCGAACTACCAGACCGGAAGTGACGTCCGTTGATTTTGTCCGACGAAATAGGCAGTTATAAAACAATGTAGAAAGCTGAAAACTTTTTTAAATGAAAGCTTGAATAATGCGCGTACTGAAACTTTCATATTGGCATGCATGATTTTGCAAGGCTTCTAAAAAAAAGAAAGAAAATTTCTCTAAAAAGTCGTCTGTTGCACGGGATTTGACTGCGTTCAGGCACACATCACAAAAATGTCTTTTCCTGAGCAATGAGCACAGATTATTCACCAAAACAAAGTTTCAGCACGTGTAGTGATATACGAAGAATACGTGAATATGCTTTTCTAATTTGTAGCTGCCGTATAGAGCGCGTATTTCGTCGGACAAACTCGAATGTCTACTCAAATACACAAGTCATATATACATGCTGTAATTATCGGTAAAACAGCGGAGAGCCGTTCGTTCTCGATCATGTGGCCGTAAATTATAAGTAATCGACCCAGGAGGAGCTTCAGGTGGTGATGGTAACATGAGCAAGTAATCCTCGTCATCATAGTCGGCCAAACTATCGCTGCCTTGTCTTCGTCTAGCTGACTCATGATGGCGCCGCGATAAGGAATCACCACCACGTATCGGTGAAGGCGATCGGGTAGCCGTTTGACGAGCAATACTTAGGAAAATTACTTACGAAATTAGTCCATTCAGCAGCACGTTTTTTTGTTGATTCCCTCGCTTCTTCTTCTTCTCGGCGGTGCCATCGTCTATAAACGTCAAACAATAATATTGTACCGACTACTATTACAACGTTTTCTCCAGAAAACGTAACGTTATAATACTTACGATACCACAGCAAGAATAAGGGCCTCCTAACCTTCGCTTGTCTGAACATGCATTGAGCTCTTGTCAGATGAAGCAGATGATTTCTACACATGGCCTGTGCCTGATGACATCTATATCTATATCTCGCGTTTCAAATCACGGCCGGTCTATACATGTGCATAAACACGAATCTTTCGCGCATGCGCGTGTACACACACAGCGGCACTGCGCGCGAAAAGCTATCTAAGTATACGTGTATGTAACTATGCATATAGTATAGGATAATCTTTGTTCATTCTTTCTCTCTCGTTTCACAAGTAAGTAATAAAAGAGTTTTTTAGTGTCCCGTATCGCCTTTATATAGTCGTTTTTCGTGTTCAATTGTTAGTTAGTTGTTCTTACTGGGTTTTTTGCACATTGGCAGTGCACACAAAAATAGGTTTATTGATATTTATACAATCATCCTACTTTTTGTGTACTCTTCGTCGTGACAGTTCCAGCAGTTCGTTTTTTCGTGTTTCATATTCGCGTTGTTGTTGTGTTTAGCGTATTCGATTGCTCTTACTAGTTTTACTGTTTCTTCCTAAAGTACATAACTGCAATAGCAATATTGTTAGTTTGGCACTTGTACAATTGTTTTTGTGTACTTTTCGATATGAGTCAAGAAAACAGTAATAGTAAAGATACTCGACTTCGACGATGTAGCAGTACCACTCAGACGAAACGGTATCTGCTTAGTGAAAAAAGACCGAGCCGTAAAAAAAGTGCCATAGATCGGTAATTAATTTATCATTTTCTTAAAAATTAGCGAACTATGCAAAACCAATGCGTCTACTATACTATATGTATGTGTGAACGAACGTATAGGATTATGATACTCGTAAAATCGCTTTCACTGTAAGCAAGCTTCGTAACCAAAAATAGTCTTTATAAAAAATGTCCTTGTGTGTGTGTGTGTGTGTGTGTGTGTGTGTGTGTGTGTGTGTGTGTGTGTGTGTGTGTGTGTGTGTGTGTGTGTGTGTGTGAGAGTACGTCTTTCTGTTCGTTCGTTCACGCCTTCAGCTTATGCGATCGATTTTAATGATAAGTCAAATGCTTTTTTTTTGTCTCTGTAGCATAAGGGAAAAAGGACGTTGTTTATTATTTCAATGCCGTTTTTTGATTACGATTTTATGATTCGGGAAACTCGTTTTTTTTTTCGTGTTTATATAATTGCCTTGATAAAAATAGCTAATAGGGATCGATTGAATTTTTAATCGAATCTGAAGCTATATTAATTAATACGAAAAATGGCTATTAAAATTAATGAAGGCAAATCGTTGATATTAACTGTTTTCAATTGGTTTTCTATTTGAATGTTATCTGATTCTATCGATTACAATCGAGCTCTTATACAAAAACTGGGATTAAGATATAGCTTCGAATTAGATTGAAAATTTAATTTATCCCTATCGAGTATTTTTAGCAGAGTGATGGAGTTTATTTTATTACATGAATTTTTTTCATTATGTACAGTTTCGTTAGCTCTTTGGTCTTTTTTTATACAACGAAAAGTCCATTTTTTGGAAAATGTCGTATAATTAGCATGATATGTCCGTTTTAATAATGTTTCAATCCAATTATGTCGGCGACAACGATATCTTTCGATCCTTTTCAATAGATAGTAAATTATATTATTATTATCTTTTTACGATTACCGGCAATGATGTGATTGCAGTTTTTAAGTTATACGAAAACGTGTGTTTTTCAGAGAAACGCTATTTTTTGTTGCATAGACTTCCATAGAAAATGCCTATTTTGTTTACGAAAATAATTATATTATATTGTTGTATTTTGGGAAACAGTCACTTTGTAAAATTTAAAAGCAATGTAATTTTCTATTGGATGGTATAATTTCTCTCCGTGTATGTACGTACTTCCCTTATAAAAGTCTACATAAATTCGGAAATTTTTTCGCATTAACGTTCGTTTCTTTCTTAAACAGCAGGAAAAAGATTGCCGAAGAATCTTTAGTAGCAGGCAGGGCTTATATTTCTGTGCAAAATCTTGCCCAGCATCAATTAGATAGGGTTGAAGCACTGAATATTTCCAATTGTAATGCTTTTAATGATAGCGCAATAATTAGAGGATCGATGCATTAAGGGCACATCTCCTTTCCTCTCCGTAGCAATGCACAGAAGCAATGCACAGCTATGGCAGCTGCGAGCATCGTCTTTAGTGTCATTGAACCGCCATTACAATGGACTTCTATGACTATTGATGAAATTCTGCTTTGTGGAGACAGCTTATATTCTGCAATTCTTCAGAAACGTAAATATATTTCTAAAAAAGAAGAAAATTCGGAATACTTAACAGCTGAGGAGTTAAAAACTAACTTGAATATTAAATCAAACGATTTAAAAATAGATATTGAAGATATAATTTACGGACACATGCAAAATGATTTCAGTGATGTTGGTATGCCAAACTTAAAGAAACTTTTCCATCAGTGCATAGATTCACAGAAAAGTGGTATTTTAACCTGCAATGGGATTTCTGTGGCGTTATTAACAGTTAATGGATTGGGGTGTATATTTGATTCACAATCCAGAGGGCCGAATGGGAAAGCCATGCGTGATGGCATGGCTTGTTTTATTTATAGTAACAATATTGACTACCTTTCAGCTATCGTTCTTTCGAATATTCCGTCTAGAAGAGTAGGAAGTAATTTTGATGGACAATATGAATTTTCTGTTGTCACTGCAGATTTAGTAAATGCCAACGGTGAAAAATTATTAACAAAACCTGACAAACCCTCATATAATAATATTGAAAAAATAACAAAGGTCCCTATAGAGAAAAAAAAGGGTTTGCGAAATGTATTCAATGACTCAGGTGATGAAGAAGAAGAAGAAGCATATTCTGTAATAAGTGGATTTAGCAACCGCACTAGTCTTATTTTCCCATACCATATAAGAGTAAATCAATGCACAGCTATGGCAGCAGTATGCATAGCTTATACCAATGTGAAGCCTATTCAAGAGTGGGATGGCTTTGATATTGATGCATTTTTGATTAATGGAAATATGATGTACGAAGAGACTATAGATGCTAGTAAAAGTGTGCCAAAAGGTGAAGGAAATAAAGATTTTTTGACAGCAGAATAATTAATCACAGAATTTACTGTTAGAATGGGTACAGCCAAAATAACTATAGGCGATATTATATATGGACACTTATCCAATGATTTTAGTGAATTGGGTATGCCAAATTTTAAGAACCTATTCTACTGGGTTTTCAATTTTAATATAAGTGGTATTTTAACGTGTAATCGTTTTTCTATCGCTATAGTCTCTGCAGACGGACTTACAGGTGTCTTCGATTGACGCCCTCTGGGAAGAGATGGAAAAGTGACGAAAGGTTCTGATATTGCTGCTTGTTTTGTTCATAGCGCTGATATTGATGTTCTGTTTGAAACTGTTATGAACAATATGCAAATATCGAGAGAAGGCAAGCATTTTGATGGACAGTATCAATTTACAATTATTTCCGCAGAGTACTTCACTACTGAATTACGAACAACAACAACTGATACAATTTCAAAAACTTTGAAAAATATAGATCAGGAAATGCAGGCTGATTGTGCCAATACACTTATCGAAATAGAAAATCATGAGCTCTCATTAAATGAAGAATCCGCAGAAAATACAGAGCAACCTTGTTATTCTGAAAATGTACAAGAATCAGATGGGTATGGATTGGAAAGTATAAGAGAAGCAGATGATAACGTAAATTACGAAGTACACGAATCAGGGTATTATGAAAACCGTACATATGACGAATTCGTTGAGTCAAGCTTGCAACTATCCTTTGAAAACAGTAAAAATTCGACCGATGATGCTATAAATCTCGTTAAGAATGAAACAGAAAATAGTGAAGACGAGCATGATTTATGTTATTCAAAGGAAAGTTTAAATGAAGTTTAATTTGAGTGTCACGGATGGTAATGAGATTATTAATTTCCCGTGGATATGGCGGAAACTTCATGATGCATATGATAATCACGATACTCTGTACGCCTGCAATTTCAGGAATTTAAAACTAATTGGCAGTTCCAGAAGAGCATTGACTACATATTTTACTTTCAAGTGCGATATGTGTGCTTATACAGTGAAAATTTCTGGAGTGTGCGATAATCCGGATGAGATTAAACCTGCGGTTGGCGCAGTATTGGGAAGTCAACATGTTGGCACAGGACTTTCTCAATTCAATGAATTGATTGGCATGTTAGGTGTACCAAGTTTGAATGACCACAGCTGGCAAAAAGCGCACTCTACAGCTGTGATATATGTTAAAGAAGCATCTAAGAAAGAAATGGCTAAAGCTGCAGCTGAAGAAAGGAGTCTTGCAATTGAACGTGGTGACGTTGTTCATGGTATACCATGCACAATGGTCGAACGTGATGGATTATACCTAAAACGCACATACATGTATAGTAAATATGATTGTGTAGTAATAATTGGCAGATATACTAAAAAAGTACTGCAGATTATTGTAAAACAAAAAACATGCGCGATTTGTGATTATGCTTCAAGTAAAAATATAACTCCCAAAAAACACACTTGCTATCAGACTCATGGAGAGAATCAAAGCTCGACTAACATGGAAAGTGCTGCAATGGCAGAGGCATTCGCAAGCAGCGTTAAAGAGCATAATCTAATCTATAAAGTATTGATTTCTGATGGCGAAAGCAGTAACTATAAATCAATTTTAGACAGTAATCCTTAAGGTGAGTATGGTGTTAAAGTTATAAATATACTTTGTACAAACCACATTTTAAGAAATGTTTCAACTAGCATTAAAGTGCTTTCAAAAACTAAAGGTCGACTAGGGCAATTGAGAAAGAAAATTGAAGATAGTGCACCTCGTTTCATTGAAGCTATTAAACAATGCGTTGAGGCTATAACTGAAGAAGATATTTCTTGGGAGTTAAAGTGTAAAGCTCTTCGCGATAATATCAATAAATTACCCTATCACATTTTCGGTGACCACAGTCGCTGTGAAAATAACAAGTATGGGTGTAGTGGCCAGTCAGTTGAAAATGAAGAAAACGTTGTTACAGCTTTACAGGAAGCTAATCTAATGAACGACGTTGAGCAGTGTGTTTTTCGAGCTGCTAATAATGCTTCAAGTTTACTTCACAACGTTTCAACAAACAGATCGGAAAGTTTCAATGCACTCATAGCAAAAGCGATTGGTGCGAAACGTCTCCATCTGTGTAAAAAAGATTCATATGAAATCCGTTGCCATGTTGCCACAATGAAACAAGTACCAAGTACCGCTATATTTGTTCAGGAACAACGACGAAGATTAAATGCATTACAACAATTAAGAATGGCTAATAGAGATCCAGTTGAAGAGAAGATCAAGAAAGCTTATCGCAAAGCTGATACAGATTATGGCCTTAATGCTCTTCAGCCTGATATTAATAAAGAAGAATTTTCAGTACGCGTCAAGCAACATTATGCAATTCTGAACGCGTGGCGTCTTGATAGGGAGGCAATTAAAATACGAACAAGGAATCAAAGCGATTGCAACGAATGGAGGTCAATGAGAAAATGGTTGATAACTGCATCTAGAATGGGAAAAATATGTAAAAAACGCCCTGAAACTTCATGTGCATCGTTCGTTTCAGAAATATTGTATACTCAAACCCTAGAGGATCCTGCCTTAGACTATGGTATCGCTATGGAGTTTGTTGCTAAACAAGTTTTAATAGATGTTGGCTACGATGTACAGCCATGTGGACTATGTCTGGACCCAGAATTCCTTGGAATAGCAGCATCGCCCGATGGTTTAACAGGTGTAGATGGAATAATTGAAATAAAATGTCCATTCACGGCAATGCATATGGATCCAGAATTTGCTATCAGAGACAAGAAGTTACATATTGGCAAAGCTTTTCGCATAGAAAATGACGAAGTGATTCTGAAAGAAAATCACGAATATTATTACTAGATACAAGGTCAACTGGGTTGTGGTTGCCGTGTGATTGGCTTGTGGTGTCGAAATTTCCTTATCCATTTGATAACATCCCGGACAAACCCCCTAAATGTTATACTGGGGTTCAGGTATAATAAGAAATAACATTTATTTATAAAACTAACATAAACTCAGACTTTATTTGATAACACACAATTATAACACGTCTGCTCTCAGTAGCTGTCTTAACCAGACTGATCAAAATAATCACATTTAGAACATTGTTGTCAAGGGCGTTCCTATGTGCGATTCCCATGTTCGAATCCCACATACATAATTATATATTTGTAGAAATTGTAAAAAGTTGAGCATAAGCGAGGAATAAATATAAAACCAAAACTCTTAAACTCGCTACCCCACGTGTCATGAGTTTTAATGACAATAACAAATAAGCATGCAAAAGGAGTAGGAAATTGAGAACTCTTTGACGCATAGCATATTTTCAAAAATTTTGAAAAATTTCAAAATTATAAATTGCCGTAGACTACTTAAAATTAAAGTAGTCTATAGAATACAACAATCAAAGAGGGACTACCGGTAATAGGAGCTATTATGATTGAAGTTTTCACGCTTCTCGACAAGATGGAGGATGGCGCGAAAAAGTTGCCATCTCAACAACCTGGAGAAGACCATTCGAAGTCTTGCAAGCCAAAGAAGAGGGGGCGGACATCATCCGACGGAGGCGGCGGTACCTCCGCCAAAAAAGACAAGAAGGAGGATAGATCTGCACCGTCTACGAGCAAAACGCAAGAGGAAGCTGCAGATACACACACACAAGGGGCTTGGCAGCTAGCTGCAGGAAGAAGAGCAAAGAAGAAAGGACAGAAAAAACAGGAGCAAAGCCAGCCTCAACAATTGAGGAAAAGCGCAGGGAAGACCTCGCGGCAGAGGGGAGACGCAATCCTCATAAGACCGGAATTGGGTAAGACTTACGCCGATATCTTGAGAGAGATCAAGGCAAAGGTTAAGCCAGAAGAATTGAATACAGAGGTTAAGTATCTTAGCAAAACGAAAGACGGTGGCGTTTTGGTTGTCGTGGGTAAGAGTGAAGACAAAATGGAATCACTCAAAACGGCCATACAAACCGCAATAGGGCATGCAGGCACAGTTAGGGGCAAGATTACCAGAACTACACTGGAGATCAGGGACATTGACGGCCTTACGACAAAGGAGGAAGTCTGCGGCGCCATCGCTGTAGCCATGGGGTGCGTCGAACAAGATACCAAAGTGCATCTCTTCGAACCAAACTCGAGAGAGCAGAGGGTGGCAGTGGTCGAAATGGACCAGACCAAGGCCACAGTCCTGCTCAATATAGGCAAGATCCGTATCGGGTGAGTCAACTGCCGGGTGCGGGTTCGAGCGAGCGCCACGCGATGCTACCGGTGCCTCGGATACGGTCACGTTAAAGCGCAATGTAAGGGTCCCGACAGAAGCACCAGCTGCTGGAAGTGTGGTGCGGCTGGGCACAAGGCCAAGCAATGCTCTGTGCCGGCTCAAGAAATGAAGTGTTTCTTGTGTACAGAAGCAAAGGTGCCTTGCGATAGGACGGCGCATGCTCCAGGAACCGGAGCGTGCGCGGTCTTCCGCAACGCTCTAAACGCGGCTAGGACCCAAAAATAATGGCGCGAATACTGCAAGGTAATCTGCACAGGAGCAGGCTGGCTCACGATCTCCTACCGCAGTTCATCGCAGAGGAGAGTGTGGATATCCTCCTCATAAGTGAGCAGTATATGGACCGAGATGCACCTGGCTGGGTGTCCAACGGCGCAAAAACTGCCGCTGTTTGGGTGCCCAGGCGGGGAATCGCGGATACGGTAACCGGAGACGATTACGTGCGGGTGAGGGTGGGTCGCGTCACTTACTTCAGCGTGTATCTGTCACCGAACCTAACTGCAGCCGACTTCGCGACAAGGTTAGGGGCCCTAGAAGACGCGATAAAAGACGTTCCTGGGGACCTAGTAGTCGGGGGCGACTTTAACGCGCGAGCGACAGAGTGGGGCATGCCACAGACGAATAGGAGAGGTAGGACGATACTTGAGGTGGCAGCAAGGATAGGACTGGTAGTTGCGAACGAGGGAAATACAGCTACCTACCGCAGACCAGGTTTCGGGGAGTCGATACCGGATGTAACTTTCGCTGGGGAAAGTACGATCCGCAAGATAAGGGGCTGGCACGTTACGGAAGAATTTACTGCTAGCGACCACCAGTACATTCTTTTTAATATCGAGGAAGAACGCGCGGAGAGGCGAAGTAGCGGAAACAGCCGGGAACCACGATGGAACACTCGACGTCTTAATCGGGAGGCGCTTACGGAGGTGATTCGAAGCGCAGAATTACCTTCTAATGGGCTTCCGGACGAACTAGGCGGACGTGAGAAAGCCGAAATCCTAGTAGAATGCACTACTAGGCTAATCACCGAGATTTGCGACGCAACGATGCCCCGAGTATCCACCGGCCACCTCAGACGTCCGGATTACTGGTGGACGGGCGAAATCGCTGAGCTTAGAAAGCAAAGCCTTCGAGCCAGAAGAAGAGCTCAAAGGGCCCATAACCGCCCAACGGCTCAAGAACTTGCTCGCGGGTACGACGAGGCGAAGAAGAGACTCCGAGACGCAATCAAAGAAAGTAAGCGCCGCTGCTGGTACAANGAGACGCAATCAAAGAAAGTAAGGGCCGCTGCTGGTACAAGATCCTAGATGATGTAGAGAACGATCCGTTCGGCGAGGGATACGCGATCGTCACGCGAAAAATAGGAGAAATGGGGCGAATGGAACCGATGGCGGCAGAGGCGATCGAGAAGATAATTGACAAGCTGTTTCCCACCCATCCCACCCGACCTCAATTAGAAATGACGGACGAACTGACGGATGAGATACCCCTTTTTAGCGAAGGCGAACTTATCGCGGCAACTTCTTCCCTGAAGAGCGGTAAGGCTCCGGGACTGGATGGCATTCCCGCGGAAATACTTAAGGCCGTTGCCAAACAACGGCCTGAGCTGCTCCTGGAAATGTACAATCAGTGCCTGGTGCAGGGCGTGTTCAGTCCGCGGTGGAAAAGGGCTAGGCTAGTCTTAATTGAAAAAGCTAAAGGTCAGGCGGGCGCGGAGCCATCGTACAGGCCGTTGAGCCTGCTCGACACTATGGGAAAGACAGGCGAATCGCTAATAAAGCCGCGAATATTAAGCGCCGTCAGGGAGGCGGGAGACCTTTCAGACAAGCAATACGGCTTCAGAAAGGGACGCTCAACAATCGGCGCGATCAGAGAAGTAACGGACACGGTCAAGAAAACGGATGAAGCGTGTCATGCGGCCAGGCCATTGGTCTTGCTCGTGACACTAGACGTGAAAAACGCGTTCAATTCGGCTAGATGGGTCGACATTTTGGATTCTCTGCGATCGTTTGGGGTGCCTTGGTACATCATGCGAGTCGTAGAGGATTATCTGAGGGAGCGCACGATCGAATACGAAACCGTGGAGGGACGTAAGAGCAGGCCCATAACGGCAGGGGTGGCGCAGGGTTCAATCTTGGGACCGGACTTCTGGGGCATTCTGTACGATGGGTTACTCAGAGTAGAAGTACCGGAGGATGTTAAACTCGTCGGGTACGCGGACGACGTAGCGGTGGGTATAATAGCTAGAAATGTGGAGATCGCGCAGGGCAAATTGAACGCGGTAATGGCCCGGGTGCTAAAATGGATGACCGACCACGGACTACAGCTAGCACTCGAAAAGACGGAGATAGTTCTCTTGACTAGGAAGCGTGTCTCGACCAGCATACCAATGCGCGTCGGAGACGTAACAATAACGACGAAGCCGACAGCCAAGTACCTGGGGGTAACCCTAGATCGAAGCTGAACTACGGGGCGCATTTAGACAGCGTATGCGAAAAGGCGGCGATTAGGGTGGCGCAGCTTAGTCGATTAATGGCCAACGTGCGCGGGCCTAGGCCGGCAGTCAGACGACTCTTAATGGCAACCACAAACTCTATTCTTTTATACGGAGCGGAGGTGTGGGCCGATGCCATGCAGAAGAAAAAGTATCGTAAGCAGATAACGGCGGTGCAACGAAGAGGGGCGCTTCGGATCGCGTGCTCGTACCGAACGGTATCCGGGGACGCGTCAATGGTTATCGCGGGGGTGATTACCGTGGATCTGCTTGCAATTGAACGCAAGCGGATCTACGAGAGTCTCTGGGAATCGGCTAGGGTGGAAATCCGAACCGAGGATCGCGATAGGACGATGCGGAAATGGCAGGAGCGATGGAGTGAATGCCGCCATGCGAAATGGACGAAATCATTGATTAAGGAGGTAGGCCCGTGGGTAGGCAGAAGATGGGGGGAGGTCAATTTTTATCTTACCCAATTTCTTTCCGGACACGGCTACTTCAGGAGTTACCTGTCCGCGATGAACAAGGTAGCGACACCGGGTTGCAAATACTGCGGTGACGAACGGGACGACGTGAGACACACGTTTTTTGACTGCCCTCGGTGGGCTGATAGGCGTAGAATCTTAGAGGTGACGGTAGGGGCATTTACGCCCGACACGGTAGTGAAAACGATGCTTGCTAGCAAGCAGAATTGGGACGACATAACGGCGTTCGTGGAGACGGTTCTCCGCGCGAAAAATAGTGACGGGTGCTTAGCTGACTAGACGATGATAGATAAGTAGTCTATAGAATACCATTCGATAATCATGATGTTTTAACGACAAGTTCAAAATTTAGTTTCCGAGATATAATTATAAGGATATAGTTCGCGAAACGTATCTAAAATCACCAGTGATCGAATAATCGCCATGAATATACGCACATGCGTAACTGAAAATCTTATTTTTAACGAATTAATAAAACAAAAACAGCAAAAAACGAGTCTAAGTATAGATTAAAATCCATTAATGGAAACTGAGATCGAAGCGATACAGTTTTCAGTTATATAGAGTATACAGGGTAAGAAAACAAAATTTTGAAGCTTAATATCTTTAAAACTAACTGGTATCATAAACAACCCAAAGAAAGAGATAAAGGTGCTATATAATGCTAACTAAATCCAAAATTTTAAATTGATTATTGCCTTTTTACTCCAGTTATCGCATCACGTAGAAAAAACGACTCATAGTATACAGGGTGAAAAAACAAAAGTTTGAAGCTCAATATCTTTGAAACTAACTGGTTTTATAAAAATCCCAAAGAAAGGGATCATTGTGCTATATAATGCTAACTAAATCCAAAATTTGAACTTGATTATTGCCTTTTTACTCCAGTTATCGCGTCACGTAGAAAAACGATTTTTTTCAGTTTTTGATGTTTTTCTCAGGATCTGCCCCATGAAATGACTTAAAATTTAAGTGGTATATAGTTCTAATTACCTTCAATAATCATATATTTTTTTAGAATGATTCGCTATTTAGTTTTTGAGTTATAACGATTTAAAAAAATTGCACTGTATGGTGTATAATAAAAGAACGACGAACGATAATATAAATTTTTCACGGTAAAAACATAGGCAATTTTATTCTCTTTCAGGTACATATTAAGCAATTTACTTTTATTAACTTTTCGGATAACTTTGTTGGCAAAAACTGAAATCTCAAAACTAAAAAATCACTATAAAAAAACGCGTATATAAACTGTAAAAACGGACTTTCGTCCCACTATCTTCTAGCAAAAACAAAGAAAATGAGACTTGGTGGGTTAAAATCCACCAAGTAGAAGCTGAGAAACAGGCGTATACATACGCACACACACACACATACATCCGTACGGACATTTTCTAAAAACACCATTTTTCGACTAAAAATTCATCAAAACACACTTCCTACATGTTTTTACATAAACTCTAAAAATTACTATTACAAGGCTTCCTTAGGAAGGAAGCAAAAGTAAGTTACCAAAATAAGGACCCTGCAAGACTTTGTGGTCTTCGAGATAAAGGACCTTAACGTATTAACCTGCAAGGAGATCGTAATAGAAGCACTACGCAGAGAGTCACTAAATGATGACCCAACAGTGGTGGATAAGACGGTAGTAAAGTCACTGCAAAAATCATATGTCAACACGTAGATTGTAGTCATTCAAATGCCAGCAAAAATGACACAAGTGTTAGCTAAACAGAAAATCAAAATAGGCTGGGTTATCTGCAGAATACGGGAAACGTCAAAAAACGCAAGCCCACTTAGATGTTACAAGTGCCTTAGTTACGGTCACATTGGCAGAAACTGCACAGTAACAGGAGATAGAAGTAAAATAAATGTAAAGAGGATGGACACAAAGCGAAGGAGTGTAAGAACCAACCCAACTGCGTATTCTGCAAAAAAAAAGGCACAGGCGGGCAGAATGACCAAGTAGCTGGTAGCTACGCATGCTTAGTTTGCCGTGCTGCACTGGAAACCATTGACAGACGAAGGAAATGAATATAGTGCAGATGAATATGAACCACTGCACGACTACACAGAACCTACTAAGGCAGTATGTCCGTCAGGCAGAGATAGACGTAGCCATCGTCTGTGAATAATACAGGGACCAACATGTTTAATTTAAAAATAAAAACAAGTTTATTTTTCTCAAATTTTATCCCCAACAGAATACTGGAACGGATTTATATGATAAGCTCAAATTTATATCTATCTATCCGGTCCGGAAAAGGGATTCCGCTAAGACTTTCAGAAATGTTTGCTGATAATAAAAAATGCGAGAAACCAGTTGTAGTTTGATCTCATAGGCCTTTATTCGGCAGTTATAGCCAATTTTAGTCAAATAAAACCAAAACACCTAGTTCATTCAAACGGGTATAACTTCTAAGGCATAATTCCCAGAGCATCCTGTATTAAATTCACTTCAAGTACGAAAAATTGCCTATCGATCCAGGTGGTTTTTGAAACCAAAATATCATTTTTTCCAAAAAATAAAACCAATGAAAGATTTTACTTAATTTCTCACGATTATTCTGTACTGTTATGTCCTAAACTTATGATAGTTGTCACCGGACAGTAACTCTACGGGTTAATTAAGCTTTATAAGCACGGACGATGACAAAGCTTCGATACACAAAGTCTTAGCGCCGTCGGTGCCTGGCTACCTTCGCGATCTATTCGAGAACAGTCTCCAGTAGTCGCCGGTGAATTACTTTGGACCCGCAATAAATCGTTATACATTTTAGTCTGAATATACACCCTGAACTTTGAGACGAACTAACTTTCCCTTAACTGTCAGTAAAATAGGACGTCACTCCGATCGTTAAGATAGAACCACGGACTAATATCATTTTAGACTTTTGTAAGATGAGATCGACTATTTGTGCAATGGATTATGAAAGAAAGAAAGAGAATATGTATGGAGACATGCCGTCTGTTGATATGTATATCACTTACCTCGTATTTATTCGCTTCTCATCTGTTCTGCTACCAGCGCGCCCTCTCAGTGGGCGTTGGCTCGATTTTCAAAGCGGAATGATTACGCGTCAGTCTCGCGTGATTTTAATTTATGATACGTATATAAAGATGAAATATAATCTAGTTATCCGACTTTCGCGATTATCTTATTATTCGATTTCTCGCGTATTAATTATTATTAATGAGCAATATAACCCGATTTTTCTATTCCATTCACATATTGTTTGTTATTGTCGCTCGTGTCGTCGGCTCTGTTTCCTCTCATTTCCTTAATTTATTCAAGCGGCTGCGTTTTAGAGTTGTCCCTATGACCTATTGTGTGGTCTCGACTACCTGCTCTTAGACCCGGCGCTTGCTCTCTCTCTCTCTTTCGTGTCATCCTATAGGGAAGGGCATTGTCCTATATTTTGAATTCGACCCGTTTAAATGTCTTCCTGCTTAGCTTTATTTAAATGCGAAAACTGAGCATTTCACAGTGCACTATTTTCCAAGTCAGAAACACGATAAAATTTTCAATTAGCTGTATCATTCGAAGAAAATGATCTTTTGGCCTCTGTAATCACCTCATTTTATAGGAAATTTTCCGTAATTGAAGTACATTTTATACAGAATGCTTTAGGAATTATGCCTTAGAAATTATACTCGTTTGAATAAACTAGGTTTTTTGGTTGAATTTGACTAAAATTGGCTAAAACTCCCGAATAAAGGCCTATGAGATCAAACTACAACTGGTTTCTCTCATTTTTAATTACCAGAAAACATTTCTGAAAGTCTTAGCGGAATCCCTTTCCCGGAGCCTGGTAGCTCTCCTTGTGAGAACTGATCAAATTTTGGAGTCTGCGGACAAAGACGTTTTGATTTTATTGATATGTCTGATTTTACAAACACGTGTAACGTTGCAAGAAATTGCAGAGTTCCAAACAGCGCGAGTTCTAGACCGGGGTAGCATCAGAGGGTCCCGAGGCCGAAAGTATGAATGTGTTGAACAAAAACTTATGCGTGTGTGTGCATTTTTCTGCTTTTTATGATTCCCGAGTGAGAGCGGTGCCAAGCACTAATGTAGGTGATAGAGATTGAATTAGCGGCTACAATATGGTTTATTTTGAGAAATATCAAGGGATCATTTTGAGAAATACCGAGGGATAGAGCCAAGGAGAACTCTTCTGGTTTATTATTGTAAATGCGTGAAATTACTGGTAAAGTGTGTGTGTGTGTGTGTGTGTGTGTGTGTGTGTGTGTGTGTGTGTGTGTGTGGTGGTGTGTGTGTGTGTGTGTGTGTGTGTGTGTGTGTGTGTGTGTGTGTGTGTGTGGTGTGTGTGTGTGGTGGTGTGTGGTGTGTGTGATGTGTGTGTGTGTGTGTGAACGCGTTTAAACGCAATCAAAACTCGCGCGTTCACTAGGCCTAGTAGGAGGTGCAGGGATTCGTAGTTGGCGAAGGCGCGGGAGAGCCAATCAGTGGTCTCCGTTTTTGCGGGCGCTAAACAAAGGTTAGTTGGTCTTTCTCCTTAAACATTTTCCTCGTGGTCAGGCATGTCGCCGAAACTCCCGGTGAAGGCGACTTGAACGAGTTTTCGGTTCCAAAAGAGTCTTGTATCAGTTTCATGGTTCTTAGTGTTTTATGCTTGTGTAAAAAGGCCTATCTCTTTTTTGGCGCAAAGGTGAGATTTGTCAGACTATCTACTTACAACTAAGTTTTATTTGCGGTGGTTTGTCTTAGTGCGAAAAGCACGTTTTGGCGACGGTTAAGAATGCAGGAAATAGTCGGAGATTTTATAGCGTATCGTAGTCAAGCGTCGTTCGGATCAAAGAAAAAGTTAGTGAAGAAGTGCATATTTGCGTAGTTTGACAAAGTGGATGGCACAAAGTAGTCAAAAACTGCTTTTTTAAACAAAAAACAATATAGAGGAAATTAGGAGAAAAATGTATACCATCTTTAATAATCAGAGAGAAACACCTTTAATTTTTACTGTATTAAGATTTTTCTGGGTGCTACAGAATCCAAGCTACAACCATTTTAAGGCAATAGTTTCCTCAAAAACAAGATTAAAAAAAAGACTGCTGCCAAGTCATTGGCACATAGCTTCCTCCTATTCCGCTAGTAGAAGATAATTACGTTTCTAAAAAAATTAGTACGGATGGATGATATTCCTTTAACGTTTTGAGAGTTTAGATGCATGCACTCTATATGAGATTCAGATTCAGGGGTAGAGTGTCAGTTAAAGGGGTAGAACCAAAAATTTGATTATAACTTTTTCTAGGAAGAAGCTATATAGGGAAGGGGAAGGAGTGAGTGGTTACCAAAAGAATAGTATAATTGTGCTGCATCAAGTACGGGCGGGCTGGTGGGCCTTTTGCTGCCGAACAGTGCGGTCGATCTCGAGGGCTAAACAGAGAGAATAAGGTAATTTTATTATATTTTAAATGCGCTATAACTGTATTATTTGTAACATTAAGATTATACGAAAAATGCCAAAAATAATTTTGCAGAATTCAATAAACGGCCATGAAATGAAATTTAGCTAGCACAATTGAAAATAACTTTTTTTCCCAAATTCATAAACCAAAAAAGGTTTATATACATGCCAAATTTTGTAGAGATTTATAACCTGGATTCGATAATATTGCGGTATACATACATTTTACTATTTCAAAGCTTCCTCTAGGAGGAAGCAAAATTATCTTGTTTTTGGAGAAACTATTGACTTAAAACGGTTATAGCTTGGATTCTGTAGCACCCAAGAAATTCTGAATACAGTAAAAATTGAAACTTTTAATCTTTGATATTTTAAGTTCGGTATACATTTTTGTCCTTATTTTCTCTATACTTATGTTTAAGTAGAAATAGTAAAAAAATTTAAAAAAACCATAGTTTCAGCGGAATTTATAGAGGCTTTTTTATACAGGAAGAATTTTTCATTTATTTTTCCATAAAAGTACATCATCAGACCTTCAAAAATCGTCTCTTATTTTCAGCCGTCAGAAGCGAGTAGTATTCGTGTCCTAGACGGCTGCCAACCATCTCCTGGCGCGAGCGAGGATATCAGCTGTTATCCGTCGCGGTCAGCAAAGGCACGGACAGGGTCTAAACGGTACTCGAGGTGTGTCTGGGAATGATCGGCCGCGTCTTGGCAATCGAGGTTCGGGTAGTGGCCTATGGTTGAAGGATGTTGTGCGCGGCGGGTGCTAGTTAAGAGTCTTCCGAGAATGGGCGCGATTGTCACCCAATGCACGGATTCGGTCGGAGTGTCGCTCCTGAAATATAAGAGCTGGGAGGTCCATATAACCAATGTAAATGAGAATTTGGTTGTATGTTTTCGGATTTGGTACAAAAATCGACAGTTCTAGCGGTTCATCTTTTCTGGTTTTGCGGGGATTCAGCGTGTCTAAATTGTTGAGTAAACTGTGCTGTAAAGGCGAATATGGAGTTGAATAAATAGTACAGTCACAGCATAAACCACCTGTGTTTTGTATGATTTTTCCCTCTGCTCCGCCTCTTCTACTTGCTTGAATTTCTCCCGCTCAATAGATCATAACCCGGCTTAGCTGCAGGAAGATTTAGTGAGGCAAAAGTGCAGGCGCACAAAAAAGATCTCACGGTCTTGACGATTTGATCGTCTGGCGCCCCTTTGTTCTACAAGAGCCTACATTGTCGCTGAACTGAGAAAAACACGAGGCCAGCTCTAGGTAATATCGAGTCGAGTAACATCAAGTGTTTTAATTCATGCATTAGTTATTCGAGCCATAGACGACACTAAGGACCCGGTTTTTATAAAAATGCAATAAAAGTACTGTACAGGGAGAAAAAAAAGTCAAATCTACTAAAGCGACTTGATCCATCTTTGGCTTTCGCTGATGGCAAGACGGAAGGCCGGTTACCTAGCTAGTATCAATCAATAGGGAGGAGCGAGCGCGTGATGCCGTGCGACGTCCGCCAGAAACTCTCCAGAGAACCACTTTTACTCGGGGTAGGAGGTTTAAGAGAGCAACGGTGGCCCAGTGCTATAGCGCGCACGATATCCTGGTATGATGTACTCAGTCTGACACAGCCTTCAGGCATGTGTTGGAGCCATGACAGCTTCCTCCATAGATCGAAGAATCCAGGTGGTCGGACACATACCGTAATAATAAATAAATTGTCTTTTAAACATGGACGCTATGAACGAGCTGGAAGGAGAGTTACAGGGAAACCTGAAAGTAGACACCCTAAAGGTGACAGGATTGCAAGATGGTGGATACCCAATCGATAAATCAAGCAGCAGCACGATAAGCGCTGCAGGATACCGGTACGAGAATAAAGCAATAGGAGAATGGCTACAAGACCATGGTACTCTGCGAGACAAGCTACGAAAGGTGAAAGAAACGGCCAGGGAAATGACGTAAACCCTCGAGAAGCAGAAGGGCGTGAATGTCAAGATTTAAGAAGGTTTATAGGAACCATCATGATCGAAGCTTTTACGTTGTTCGCCAAGATGAAGGACGCTGCGAAGAAGCAGCCCCCCCCCCCCCCAGGATCTTAGAAAAGAGAACCGTAAGACGACGACAAAGTCGTAAAAGAGAAAACGGACATCATCCGACGGAGGCGGCGGTACCTCCGCCAAAAAAGACAAGAAGGAGGATAGATCTGCACCGTCTACGAGCAAAATGCAAGAGGAAGCTGCAGATACACACACACAAGGGGCTTGGCAACTTGCTTCAAGGAGAAAAACAAAGAAGAGAGGGCAGAAAAAACAAGAGCAAAGCCAGCCTCAACAACTAAAGAAAAATGCGAGAAAGACCTCGCGGCGAACTTTCGATTACTGTAACTTTTCCAAAAGCACCGCTTGCCCTATCAATTTTTTATTTCTTTGAATCGTGTTACGATTTTACATCATGACCTAGTTTTTCAAAAAGCTGTATGATTTATTTTCTTCGTAATTAAACGATATGTACACTAAATTTAGATTTAGCCTATACTTCCCATGTTAAAATACAAAACTTCAAGACCAGATATCTTAAAAAATCATACCGCTTGGAGGGTAAAAAATTTTACCACGTTATAGAGGATACTTAAAAGGATTATTTACAAAATTACAGCAATCTGTATGAATATTAATTTTTTGAGTGAACTACCTTGAAGAACGGATTTAGCTTGCCATGCGCCAACACCAATCGTCGTGCTCGTGACATTGGACGTCAAAAACGCGTTCAACTTGGCTAAGTAGGTAGGTATACTAGACGCTTTTCGGTCATTTGGGGTACCACCGTACATCATGCGACTAGTGGAAGATTACCTGAGTAATCGAGTTATCGAATACAATTGCAGAAAGAATCTGTATGATGGGTTGCTAAGACTAAAAATGCCCTATGGGTGTCATACTCGTATGACACCCATAGGCCATGCGGACGACGTTGCGACGGTTATTACAGCCCGAAACGTAGAGATTGCGCAGGCAAAGCCAAACGCGATAATGTGTACGGTACTAAAGTGGATGACAGACCACAGACTGAACTTAGCGCTAAACAAGACGGAAATTGTTCTTCTGACAAAGAAGCGTATACCAACTAACATACTAATGAAGCTAGACAAAGGTGTGATTATGACTAAACCAGCGGCTTAGTACCTGGGATCGACATTGGATACAAAGCTGAATTACGGGGCGTATTTAAATCACGTATGCTAAAAGGCGAAGATAAAAGTAGCGCAGCTTATCCGACTAACGGCCAAGCGTGCGCGGGCCGAGACTAACTGTTAGGCGGCTTCCAATGGGAATCACTAATTCCATTCTACTATAAGGAGCGGAGGTGTGAGCCGGCACTATAAAAGTAAAGATATACTGAAAGAAAATAACGGTGGTGCAACGTAGAGGGGCATTACGAATAGTTTGCTCCTACTGAACAGTCTCGGGAGAGGTGGTAATGATAATTGTGGGGGTGATCACTGTCAACCTGCTTGCTATCGAGCGAAAGCGGATATATGAGGGTTGCCTGATTTCGGATAGCATTTTGTTGGCCACCGAAGAACGCGAGAGAACAATGCGAAAATGGCAAAAAAGATGGGCTCAATTCCAGCAAGCGAAATGGACGAGAACACTGATTAAGGAGATAGGCCCGTGGACGCAGCGAAGGTCGGGGAGGTAAACTTCTACAACACCTAGTTTCTCTCTGGGCATGGCTACTTTAAAATCCTTCTGTTCACGATGAATAGAGTGGCAACGCTGGCGTGTAAATACTGCGGTGACGAACGAGGCGACGTGAGACACACGTTCTTTGACTGCTCGCGACTAGAGCCGACGAAAAAAAAAATATCTATAAGAAAGCATACTGCTAATTCAGTTGACAGTGGTTTTTCTGGGCGACGAGGACGTCAGCCTACGCAAGCTGGGATGTGTCACAGACGAGCATCGAGCTCGCCGTCGACACATTGGTGGTACCATCAATGACGCAGACGCATCGTCAGCTAGGTAAGCCACTACCTGAGAGCTCGCATTTGCAGAAATATAAGGTGTAAATATAAGGCGATCGCTCTTGGACGACGGCAGAGCGGCGATCACTGAACTGTGCGGAGCTTTTTGTGGGGACACGAAGTACACAGCTTTCAGGTAACATCTGCCTTCTTTCTATTGCGCCGTGCCTCAAGTATTCTCTGGGAGCACCTACCTATTTACGTGACAGTAGCGTATATCAATGTAATTTAAAGTAAAAAGATTATAATTTGTGTTACAATACACATTTTGTCAAACCATTCTATATAAATGAATTATATTTAGATGGTACATTAAAATTATACTTTACCTGAAGTGGTTCAGATCCATCATTGTGGTGACAATAGAGCTCACGCGTTTCACTGTCTATAACGAGCCATTTACCCGACATACATCCAACAATCATTATCGTGCCATTAGGTGAAAAGCACACACTTTGTGCTTGTTCCTGCAATGAAATGAATCTATTAAAAACAATAACTATTGCAATACATAATGTAACAAGGGGAAAAAAATAAGCTATTTTAAGCGTAAATAAGATATTTAGCACAAGTTAGCGTACAATGATGAAGACACCTGATCCGTACTAGAAAGAGCTTTTCTGCTCGTATGACAGACCGTTTTCATTTAGAAAAGAGATAAAAAGACCTTTTCATGATACGTGCATGAAAAAAGGCCACTTTCGATGCATGTAAAATGAATGGAAAATCAAGTTTTTCCTTACTCTGCTGCCTATCTGATAAATGTGTTCTGCTTGTCTAAGTTATTTCAAAATTTTTTAAATTTTCAAAGTTATATCTATACATATATATGTTATTATACTTTGTTATACTTTGCTATACTTTGAGAAGTCCTCGAATTTCCTATTCCCATCATATGCATGATAAGTGGCCTATTTATGCACTTATAAAAAGTACGGTGTGCAACAAGGGGGGAGTGGCTATTTTAGACTCGGGTGGTGTTTTGAGCACTCGTGTCCGTGTTTTTCTAAGAAGGGAACATCAACCTCGATAGAAAAAGCCAATTTTCCCCCCTGGTTACACAATATACTATTTTTACGCACCAAACTTTGGTAGGTGATTGTGTATCCAAGTAATGCGCAACAATGTTCAAAAAATTCTCAAATTATTACTAGATAAATTACAAAATTGCAAAAATTTGGAAATATCTACAACATTAGAAAATATCATTTTTCCCATTCATAAGTGTTATTTTCCTAGCTCATTAAGCTAAAATTTTCTAATGCATGCGAAATACAAAATTATTAACGCTATTTTGAAACATTAAAAAGACCTATTTTATGTAAGAGTCAAAAGAAGAATATTTTTAAGTAACAATAATCAAATTTATTCCAACATTGAACAATTTTAATAAACAATCTTTATTTATGAAAAATGTTAGAAGTCAACTAACCCCGATATCTTTACTCCAAACAACTGTATGACTAAGACTGTCCCACATTTGCAGCAATCGATCGTGTCCGGCTGTAGAGAACTGGGATAAAATGGGATGTGAAGCGAGACCCCAGACTTCTTCTGCATGCCCCAGCATAGCTGGACTAAAGCCTGTATCTAAATTACCTAAGAGTATACAATTTCTGGTTGTGCCTACCAAAAACTGATTGTTTTTACCCTCGATCACTGTCCGGATTCCACCAAAATGTTCTTCAATCTATTAAAAAGGAAAAATCGTTTGATTAGTATTAATTCAGGAATCACGTTAGCGTTATAATAATATAATTTATTTTACACTCGTCCGTAATGGTCACTATACATCCCTGAAAGGGCGAAAATATCATATTTTCCCCGAAAATGAAACCCATAATTGGAATAGAGTTAAGAAAGAGAACTTAAAACCTTGTGTGAAATGCTCACTTTCTTTCGCATTTTTGATATTAAAAATAGTAAAGCTACTTCCTATAAAGTAAGTCAATCGAGACCCTTTTCATTAGAATGAAAGAAGAGAATTGTATAATGAGTGTGAGTGAATTGTATAATGTGTAGAAGTGTATAATGAGGCTTACCAAAATCAAAATATATATAAGTCATAGGACGTACTCGAGAGCATAATGCATAATGCTATATTTGGCATCTGAACATTACCATTTCTTCATTCCGAAAAAGGATAATAGCCTCTGATATATCTAATAAGAATTAGAAAATTTAAAGCGAGAAACGACAACGCCATATGAAGTAAGAGTAAAATTATAATTTAATTCAAAAGTTAATAGGTAAAATCATTTTAAATAATCAATGATAATAGTAAACTCACGCATAATAATAACGATTAGACAAAATAACTTAATAGAGCAGAATGACTAAAAGCAAGAAAATGGATAAAAGTAGAATCAAACCCGAAAAACATCGACCCATAAAGTCAATAGAACCGAAAAGCGACACAAGTCAAGCAGGCACACCTATACACACGCACGCATTACGGCCCACAGCAGCAGCATGAAACCGAGAAGACACACCGATGCGCGCACACATCAGAAATAAACACCGCACAGCAGCACCAAGGAAAGGAGTAATTCAAGCATCATCCAAGGGTCACTATATACATACATATTGTTATGATCGGGTTCGGGTAATAAAGATGTCAACACGTATTTATAGGAAAGCACACATAAACTCAGACTCTTTATTCGAACGTAAGCACAACTGTTTTCATCAGCTGTCACGATCAGACTGAACATAAACAATAACATCCGCGACGTCGTTGATCTCGTTGCTAGGGGTCGCTATGCGCGATTCTCAGCGTTCGAATCGCGCAACGTTCGAGCTCGGTCATAACAATATATACATTGAATACGTACATTGAAATCAAGATATCATAAGCAGGATTAAATGAACAAACTAAATATAAGTCATTTCAAATATTTTAAGAAAATGTATAGACACAGTATTGTGAAATGCTTAGTTTTCGCATTTACATAAAGCTAAGCAGAGAGACATTTAAATAAGTCGAATTTAAAATATAGGTCAATGCCCTTCCCTATAGGATGACACGAAAGAGAGAGCAAGCACCGGGTCTAAGAGCAGGTAGTCGAGACCACACAGTAGGTCATAAGGAAAACTCCGAAGCGCAGCCGCTTGAATAAATTAAGGAAATGAGAGAAAAGAGAGCCGACGACACGAGTGACAATAACAAAATCGGGTTAAGGAAATATGCAGCATCTATGCTTTCTGATTGGACACGCTATTTACGAATGTTTACTATTACCTATGTACGTAGAGGGTAACGGTGAGGGTGATTTCGAGTATATAAGACCCTGGTCCGCCGGGCCCCGCAGACAGTCTCTCATCGAAATTTCACCACGCTGAAGCTCTGCCCGAGCAGAGCCTGGTCCGGTATATCGTCTCGGGACTTAAACTTTTTACGTGTAACTTTTTTCAAAACTTAGAATATTTTCGACGGTTTAAAAAGAGTATTATTGTCGTTTGTCTCGTTTGTCGTTCTGAGGAAAATAATCATTGTCTAAGATACATCAGTTAGTTACAAGCGAGCGTTAATTAAATTCTGTCTTTAATAATTCTTAAATAAACTTGCATAATAATTAAATCGTGAGTGCACATTTTAACCTTTAACTCCGAATTCCTGACGCGACTGTTTGCATTCGTATAATCAGTTCGTTTTGAAAATCGAGCCAACGCCCCGCCGAGAGGACGCGCTGGTGGCAGAACAGGTCAGAAGCGAATAAATACGAGGTAGGTGATATACATATCAATAGACGGCATGTCTTCATACATATTCTCGTTCTTTCTTTCATAATCCACTGCACAAATAGTTGATCTCATCTAACAAAAGTCTAAAATGATATTAGTCCGTGGTTCTGTCTTAAGGGGACCTAACCACCTTAAATTGTCAAAAAATGAAAAATCGAATTATATTTTTATATTAACATTAAATTGTTTAAAAAATGTATTAAACAAACATATAAATTAAACAAAACATAGAGAACAAGAAACAATTTTTATATGTACCAAATACCAGGTGCAACATGTCTCCGAAGGCTAAAATTCATAATTTCCATTTTTTCACTCACAGCAGACTTACTTCAGTTCTAGGCATCGAAGAGCGCTAAAACTTTACGAATTTTCCTTTTGGTCCACAGAGTCGCGACCACAGGCTAGATAAAATTCCAAATAAGGAAATGCGTTGCATCCGAGCCCTCCAATTGGCCAAGAAACTACCCCTCTAACATTTAAACAAGCAACAGATCTCCATAGTCCAGAGGGTATATAAGGACCCGGCAACAGGTCCGCACTTTCTCACTCCGTCAATAAAGCACAAGTTTTTGCTACGGACGTTCCGAAAACTTGGCTTCTCTCATGAAGCTCTTAAGTGGGTTCACTTCTATATCAGTAAACGTTACCAGGTAGTGATCAGCGAATCGGGCGAAACCTCAGATTTTTTTGGGTCAGTTCGGGTATGCCGCAGGGCTTCTCTCCGGGGCCAGTATTGCTTCCTCCTCAAGAGGAAGCTTTGTAATAGTAAAATTTTCAGTTTTGCTAATACTTCGTGGAAACGCATTTGGAGGTGTTTGGAGTACGAATCATACGTTTTTAGAAAATGTCCGCTGCGATGCTGTGTGCGTACTGTATATGTCGTGTTGTGCGGTGTGTGTGCTGTGGTCGTGTGTGTGTGTGTATGACGCGTATCACCGGTGAGACCACTCTCCCAGGAGCTATGGAATATAGAAAACGATTACGATGGTCTAAAATGCGACTGTGGGAGTGCTGAAATGAGCTTTAAAATTTTAAAAGACGATTATGGGAGTATAGAAAACAACGTCAAGGGTCTGAAAGGCGGCTGTGGGTATGTAGAAGTCGTGAAAAATAATTTTTTTGTGAAAAAGTTATTTTTCACAAAAAAATGAAGCCACCCGCAAGTTTGTAATTTGCAGTTGTTAATGTTATTAACGATTCTGCAATTACTCGTATTTTTTTTATTACGATATATGTAAGTTATTTTAGGAGTTCACGGAGCTCTATCCTTTTGATATCCACCTTAACCCCCACTCCCCTGATACCCCTCCCCTACAAGTGTCTTCCTAACCTATCCTTTTAGTATCGAATAGTAGCGAATATTTAAATCAAAGAATGAGTTGATTGTCCCATGTAATTATCTTCCACTAGCAGAATAGGAGGAAGCTAAGTGCCAATGACTTGGCAGCGGTTTTTTTTTCTTACAATAATAAACTCTCTCCCTAATAGCTTGCGTTATTGCAAACCTTCACACTTTTTTGCCGACGATTTACAGCAATATATACAGTGCCCTCTAAGCCTACTTCCGTGGGCCATACAGCATGTGAACGAGGATGCTCAGAGTGTTTTCTTGTGGGCCGTGGAGCATGGTCTTCAGCTTAATCTTACTTAATCGAAAGCCATCGTCTACGGCAGCACTCCTAACCTCGGCTTCGTTTCTGATCAACTACTCCTGCCAGTTCTCGTAGATGCTCAACGGGTTGAATTTGTCACTCAAGTAAAAGTCTGGGTTCAACGATCTCTTCTAGAATCGTAAAATTTCAGGCATCACATCAAAGAGCCATGGCGTTCTTCTCAGGTTGAGGTACAGAGAACAGTTGCTGCCAGAGGATGCTAGTCCAAGCATTCGTATTTCCGCACATCTATTTTTCCTCCTTACTTTACGATGACGTCCCTTAGTATCTTAACTTGAAAAAACAGTGTCTTGTCAATGCGGTTGGATTGTATCCCAGTTGAAGACCGTCGAAAATTCTTTCTTGTCTCCGTCGCTCAGAACGTTTTAAACCGCCCAAATCCTTATTCCCCATTTTATAACTGAGACCTTCCGGAACTTGTTCATTGTTGTATCGGCAGAACTATAGGCCTCACTTACCCCAGAACTTAGAGACGCGGTAAATTTTGTCACCTTCGATACTTTCTGTAGTGCATCACTATTTTCGTCGATGCACCGTGCAAAATGTGTGATGTGTAATATTAGATTAGTTTAGTTATGTAAATATGTTTTGTTACAGCTTTGACAAATCTATTGCTTGCACTTAATTTATTTAGGTAATGCTGAAGCGTGTAATATTCCAAGAATAATGTTCGTATTGGAAATGGGTAATAAATAACTCCGAATTATAATCCTTTTAAGTAATCTCGTTTATTCTGAGATGCATCGAAGGAGCAAGCACATCCGAACTCTACAGCGTTCTGTCAGAGACTAACTGTAGCTAGCGCATATCGAGAGTGCAGAAGGGAAAGGGAAAATCCCTAAAACAATGGCCCTACTATATAACTCGCAGAAGGACTCCAGATGGCAAGGCCCACCGAGAAGTCCGCGGCCCGCTACAACGTGTCGCAGCATGTCGTGCCATAGCGCCGCTATCCGAGCTTACATTCATAAAAACATAAACGCATAATTAGACCCTTCTTAGCTATAAATTATAGCTTAGCTCAGTTTCTGGGGAAACTACATATGGTCCAACATTTGTTCCAAGGATTTGGGAAAACCTAGTAAAACCTAATCAGACCATTTATGATATTAATACATTCATCATTTATAACATTAATACTTATATATATAGAATTATTTTCTACTTCTTACATGAAGTATAGTTACAAATTATTATTTGTACTCTTATACAGACACATTATTATATATTACATTGTATAAATTACACACATAGTATATTAAATTGCAATTTTCAAGTATTACAAACATAACTTTTATCAACAGTTATTTTCAAATATATTTACATTTCTTACTGATTAATGATTTACTTTTTTTGTATAGATTGTATAACATCAGCATTTGTATCAATTCAATTTTTGATATTTGATAATGTACTTTACGCATTATATCATTACTTTTGTGAACTCAACTTTCATAAATCTTCACTTTTCACATTAATGTAATTAATTTTATTACAATAATACTATCTCCAATTTATTTATTTTAACAATAATAAATTATAAATCTTATTCCAATTTATCAGTTTTATCTACTACTGAATTTTCATATTATCTCTTTCAAATTTTAGTAAACTATTTATAGCTTGTAATGCTCAACAATCTATAATAGTTCTTTTAATTCCATAACAACTTTAATCAAATTCATGCTTAATGATTTGCATATTGATAACATTTCATTTTATTCGTATAATATAATATTCTTTTGTATGCCGACGATGTCAAGTTGTTTTCCCGGGTGCTTTCTGCCGAGGACAGTGCGAAGCTTAATGCGGATGTATCCGCCTTGGTTGACTGGGCGTATGAGAACGGCTTGAGCGTTAATCTAGACAAGTGTCATGCTATTTCGTTTTTCAAGGGTAGGTCACGGTTATTTCAGTCTTTTAATTATTTACTCAATGGCTCTGTGATTGATTGCGTGGATGTAGTTAGGGATCTTGGCGTCTTATTCGATTCCAAGATGACCTTTTATCCTCATATGGAGAGTGTGATGTCGAGGTGCCATGGGCTGAATGGTTTTATTAAGCGTACTACTTTTGACTTCACTGATGTACATGCTATTTGTTACTTATATAATGCTTTGGTCTTGCCTCACTTCATTTATTGTTCGCAAATTTGGTCCCCGTATACCCAGGTAGCTTCTTACTCATTAGAGGTTGTTCAGCACAAATTTATTCGCTACCTTGCTTATAAGACCCATCAGCCCATGACATTTACAGACCACGACTACACCCCCGTTTCTGCTTAACTCGGAATTCCGACCATTGCGTCTTTGCACCGCTATCATGACGGTTTGCTACCCTTCAAACTTGTGCGAAAGCTCTTATTATGTAACTCGCCTTCTTGTATTTTCCTTGAGAGAACAATTTCCTATAATCTGCGTAGTCACAGACTCCTACTGGAGAGTCAATGTTCATCTAATTTCGGCTTTTATTCAACGTTAAATAGACTGAAGAGGGCATGGAACTGCCTACCGGATTGTATTACTTGTATTGATAATTTAACTGAGTTCAAAACTCGTCTTAAATCTTTCATATTTTCCTTTTAAGCGTTTTTCGATTATACTGTATTATATTGTACTATATTATATCTTTTCTCTATTGTTTTATATACTGTTCATTGTTATACTAATGGGCTATTAAGCTCGTTTATATTCAAATAAATAAATAAATAACAATATTAAATGTTAAGTATATCAGAGTTATCTCAGATTCTTACGATTCTACAATGATCGTAATTATCAAACTATATTGCTTTGATATTGACTGCTATATTTATATAAGTCAACTTAATGAATTAACCAATTCAATTCATCATTAGCTATTTTTATCAAATAAGCCAACTTTATTGATTCATTAATTGTTTTTAATAACAATAAATAATCTCTGAGACTTTCAACATTATTAAATCCATATATCAATGCATAACTTATCATTATTTGAACATTTGAATTTCTTAGCAACTACTTTTCAAATATTTCATTACAATTCTTTTACATTCCAAGAACTTTCTCAAATATTCTCAAAAATGCCTTTTTATACATTTGCTTTAATAGTTATACTATTTCATCCATAGTATTTTGACCAAGATTTTAACAACATATCCAATGTTGAGAGAGAGAGAGAGAGAGAGAGAGAGAGAGAGAGAGAGAGAGAGAGAGATAATTATATATATGTAATTCATTCAAAATAATTGTATCCATCAAAAAAAAAAAAAAAAAAAAANGATATTAAGCAATACATAATGTTGAAGGAAGCTACGTGCCAAAGAATTGGTAGCAGTTTTTTTATCTTTTTCGTATACAATTAAAAATGTTTTGGGCATGAATAACTTGAAAGTTTTAGAATTATTATTATTTTTTTTTGACTCATGATTTTCAATATTGTTGATTTTGGAATATAGACATTTATACAAATTTTAACGTGTATTCTTTTATCGCACACAATGACGAGCTACACAATTTATATGCGTCACTGAATATAAAATGAATAATTAAATCGCGCAGACTAAGATGGGCAGGGCACGTGGCAAGAATGGGAGAAGATCGCACGGCAGCGCGTATAATGAAAGGAAAGCCAAGCACACCGCGACCTCTAGGTAGACCTAGACGCAGGTGGTGGGACAACGTAAAAACGGACTTAAATGAAATAGGGCGGGAGGGTTCGAAATGGATGGAGTTGGCACAGAATAGAGATACGTGGAAGGCTTGCGTAGATGAGGCGATGAACTTTCGAGTTCGAAATGCCATTAAAAAAAAAAATTCTTTTATCGCAATGATATTTACTTTAAATATAATTGAAACCCCATTATTATTTCGTAAGATTAGAAAAAAATTATCTTTTTATAGTTCTTTAATTCAAATTACACACGTAAAATTCCATAAAGTGGCCAAATTCGGAACTATCCTATTGGTGGAAAATACATTGATTTATATGTAATCTGTGACGTCACGCTTAACAAACCGAATTCCATCCTGTTCCTAAAGTTATGAATTTTGTGCAAAGAAATAGTATATTGTGCAACTAGGGGGGAAAATTGGCTTTTTCTAGCGAGGGTGATGTTTCGTGCTCAAAACATCACCCGAGTCTGAAAAAGCCACTCTTCCCTTGTTGCACACCGTACTTTTTGTGATGAGGGTATGAATAGACCCTTTTTTTAGCATGCAAAAGTAATAGGAAATTGAGAACTCTTTGACGCATAGTATATTTTCAAAAATTTTCAAAATTTTCAAAATTTTCAAAAATTTTCAAAAATTTTCAAAAATTTTCAGTTTTCAAAAATTTTCAAATTTTCAAAAATTTTCAAAAATTTCCAAAATTTTCAAAATTTTCAAAACTTTTAAAATTTTCGAAAATTGTTAAGTGCCGTAGCGGGAAAGAAAATTTTCTCTCCCGCTGCTAAGAAATACTCGATTTTCTATTCATTTTACATGCATGAAAAAGGGTCTTTTTCATGCACGTATTATAAAAAAGTATTAGTTTTATTATCGTTGGCTCTGTCGAAGCGAAGCAGCGAGCTCGACCACTGCGCATACATTGTGCGCATCGATCTGGCGACCGGTCGGCGACATGCACACGCTGCAGCCTTCTGCCGTGTGTTTCGACGTTTCGATATAGCCTCCCGGCCTCTGCTAACCGCAATGTTTTGCTCTGTTTAACTTTTCGACGATATAAGCGAGTGCGTAGTGAAAAACGGAAACGACGACGCGATGCAGCAGTGATATATGTAGTTTTAAAATCAGAAGAGAAGTGCTACTATGGTGCCTATATGTGTTTACAAGCAACCTCTGCAGCTCTGCTCACCACGATCCCGCTCGCAGATCAGCTGCTCGCGATTGTTGGTTTGTTAGACGGTGAAGTATTCAAAAGTGATGCACCCACAACGGCACTGACGATGCAATGTATGAGTGTCAGTTCAGCAAAGAGTGCAACAGTATAGAAAGACATGTAGCTCCAACAAGAAACTTGAATTTTTGTTTCGAGATTATCTTTTGTTTTTGTGACTACTCCTGCTGCTGCTCCTGCTGATTCTACTGTTGTGCTGATGTATATTTCTTGTCAAATGCTGTCTAGGTGACGATTTAGCATCACACAGTTCCACAAAAAGCATTGCTGTGTTCTTGTGTTCATAATTTTGAGAACAGATATTTATTGTGTTATGTGCAGTGAAATCAGTGACTATGTGATTGTATGATCTGTTTTTAGAGTTGAACCACTGTGTTGTAATTCTGATGTCTCCTACTGATAGCTATACGGCATTGGTATCGGAGGACAGAGAATTTAGTATTTATCGTTGCTAATTTGACCATGTAAGCACTACCATGGTTCTGATTCGCACTATCTGGGTGGTGTAGCTTGGCGTTGCTGGCTACTTCAAAACCCTCAAGGTGTCTCTGGTACTGATTCATACCATCTAAGTAGTGCAGGCTGGGTTGTTGACTTCTGCCACTACATCAAGATGACCTTGGAGCTAGATTTACTCTGTCTGCAGTGGTGCTGATTGGCGTCTCTGGGTACTTCAACATTATCTGCTCGTGCTGCTTGATGTTTCTGGCTGATCTAACAATCTTCAAGCTGTATTCGAACTTTCTGGTTGTCCTTGAGACGTTGCTATTTGCTTGAACCACCTGAAATTGACCATGGACCCGTATTCCTGCTTTCTGACAGTCCTGGTTGGCGTAGCTGGCTGCTTAAACCATGTCGAGATGATCTTGGAGCTGGATTCATGCTTGCTGGGAGTATTGATTGATGTTCTTGGATACTTCAACCACTTTAATACGGCTCTGGAGATGGGTTTGTACTATTCTGCATGGTAATATCCAAAAATTACAACAATGATTCGTACTGTATGTTTAATTAATATTGAATCCTTAATAGGTTTTGATTTAAAATACTTTATACATGTTCTAAGTTTTCTAAATAGATATCTTTTATTGCTTACGGGTATCTTAACAGTGATTATTATCAATATACTGCTAAGTTTTTTATTTGTAAATATAAACTATGCGAAAAAAGTTTGTAACATATTTTCATGTATGTCTAGGTGTACGAGTAATGCTGAATTTTTTGGCATCATCGTCTACTGCATGCACAGGAGTACGACTGAAGATATTGGTGTCGGCATTTGAGCCATCAAAATGTTGGAGTTGGAAGAAAGCTCCATCAAGACTCCGGCAATACTGCTTACTACTATTGACGGATCAGCTTTTTATCAGGTGAGATCAGTGAGTTGAATAATTGTTTATTAATATGAGTTTTTAATATGATTTCTTTTGTTTTTTAGTGTTTAAATCATACTGCAACTGGAGATATAATGGTCTTCTGGATGAGGAGCAGTAGGATCAAAGGCATTGTCGTATGCCTGATCATCGATAATAATGGAGCTTCGTTAGTGTGTAACTTTCAGGTACAATATTTTCTATATAATTTGAATAATTTCATGTAATTGATGTAAGTTATATTTTTGCAGATGCGGTGCTTCTAAGATGAAGATCATAAATAGTTTTACTTTAAATATTATTTAGGTGCAGAGGTTTTTTTGGTTTTAATTTTATTCTTTTTTAGGTACAAAATAAAACGAAACAATGGCAAGCAGTTGCAGCAAGAAATTATACATTGAAGAGGATATTATTATTTTGAAAAAGAAGAATATTATTAATTAGCGTAGCCAAGATTTACATAGCGCGTTTTGATGTTTAAAAAATCGTTTCTAGAGTTGTTGAATGTCGAAAAGTGTTTAAAAAACGTTTAGCACGGTAAAAAGTTGTATTTTGAAAACATTTATAACTTTTATATTTAACATTTTCATGTAAAACGTATATCCGCAAAGTTTTATGGCAAATAATTGGTTTTTTAGCTGTAGAAAGGCGTTTCTAGAGTTGTTGAATGTCAAAAATTGTTTAAAAAATGTTCGCCACGGTAAAAAACTGTATTTTGAAAATGTTTATAACTTTTATATTTAACATTTTCATGTAAAACGTATATCCGCAAAGTTTTATGGCAAATAATTGGGTTTTTAGCTGTAAAAAGTCGATTTTGGGCTATAAACTTGAGTTATAAGCATTTTCATGATTTGATGTTAATGGGAGAAAGTTGTATTTTTTAAAGATCTACAACTGTTCCCTTTAACTTTTTTTTGTAGAATGCTTAGAATTCAAGTTAGAGCCAAAAAACCGTTTTTAGCGATTTTTGGAGGTGACCGCATTCTGTTTATACATGCAGGATCAAGCCAAAAATAGAACTGTCAGCTTACTATTATAAGAGTTCGCACATAAACTTTTTGCCCGATTGATTAAAGTATCTCAGAGATAATCGTGTAACACCAAAATTTTTATTCAAAAATACGCCTAAAAATCGAACAAATTGGGCCCTTATTTCAAAACGACGTAGAGGATCGGGATAAACAAAAAAATAGTCTTTTAGCTTTTGCGAAAGGAAACTTCTCCTAAAATTTCAGCCCGATCGGTCGAAAATTGTATAAGATATCGCATGGTACATATTTTTCGCACTCGAAACTATAAGGCACTTCCGTGTCGCGGTCGTGCCTAAAAATATAATGACTTTCTATGATAGTCATATTCACTTATACTTGTATCATCCCTAGTGGAAATAATTAGTTGTGCCAAAGTGTGCCGTAGTGTGCTATACTGTTTCACTTGTCCGAATTTGACTACTTTAGCATACTTTAGCACACTTTGGCACACAATAGCACAGCGAGCGTACACGCATTTATAAATTAATAATTTTGTGGCACACTATGGCACACAGTGTGCCACTTTAAAGGATTTATTGAAAATTATAGAAATGGCCGGAGGTAGGATCGAACCCGGTTCACCAGCGTGCCAGTCAAGCGTCTAACCGCCTGATCTAATATCTTATGTGATATACAGTTATATTTCTTTCTTATAAGGAGCACCTCATATAGGTTTTACATTGATTAAAATATTCTTAAGTCTTACAAACTTAAAATCAATCGTTAATTTTTATGAAAAATTTATATATATAATAATACATATAATGTTTACAACTTATACGAGGACTCATCAGTTACTCGTCATAAACATAAAAGTTGAATGCCAAACTATTCCAAAGTGTGCCAATCTATGCCAAACTGTGCTATAGTGTGCCAATCTATGCCAATCTGTGCTATAGTGTGCCAATTTATGCCAAACTGTGCTATAGTGTGCCAAAAAGAGAATTTTCTGTAAAATCGATGTGTGCCAAAGTGTGCCCAAGTGTGCCATAGTGTGCCATAGTGTGTCTGTCATACTGTTGCACTTGTCCGAATTTGACCACTTTGGCACGCTATGGCATACTTAGGCACACTTTGGCACACTTGGGCACACTTTGGCACAAAATCCATTTCCACTAGGGATATAACACAAAATTCTTTTATTTCAAGTCATAAATATAAAGAACCTTTTGATACATCAGTGTAATTACAATTATTGTCTTTTAAACAATTTTTACTTTATGATTCAAATTCACTCTCATAAATTTCTTAGATTCAAACTTTGACTATTTAATTTTCATTGTGCATATTCCTTTCAGTTTCCATTTGACTTATTACGTTATTTGGCATATTAAGGTTATTAAATTTAAGATTCGAAATCGCTTTCAACATTTTTCCTTCTTTGCAATGCTCATTTACACTGGGTACTTGCGATATTTTTGCTCAAAGTTAACTAGTCATTGAGCCGTGTAGTAAGCTCTAAATAACATAGCAACGGAATTTCAAACGCTTTTTCTACCAAGTACTACAGAGCCAACAAATAAGATAAACAGTACTCACCCAAAGAGTTATTACTTGTCCATTGTATGCAGCATTACCTGTCATACCCATATAGACCACTGTCCATCGTATGCGGCGTCCCGTCATACCATATAAGACCATGATTTATTATCATCTGAATCAACTAATACCTGTCCAATCTTTCAGGACCATGATTCATTATCATCTGAATCATTTATCTGCTTTCATATAACAGATTTCACAACTGCAACTGGATCATTTTAGTCACCTGGCCAGGTTCACATTGCTCTGATTTAAAAATCAGGCACACTGATTTTGACCTGTCAGTCAAATGCATCAGATTCTACATTATCCAGTTGCTCAATTTTAATCATGTCCATGATTTATTTCAAATTTACTGATTTTTACTTATGTCAAATGTATCAGTTTATCATTATCCAGTTGAACCCATTTAACTGAATCTGATTCATTCCAGATTTATTGTCAACTGGATTTTCTATTTTTCATCATTGTATTTTTGTTCCACTCACAATTAATCATATTTAATAATCATAAATTTTAAGAATTTAATAATTCAATGTATCTAGATTAATTAGATCAATATAAGAATAAACCAACAAGTAACTGTAGATTAGTTTGAGATCAAGATTATGTATCATATCTCACAAAAACTTGATTTAATGATATTTAATTCAAAACAAGATATATACAAAAAATCTTCTAAATTAAAAAGCAAATATAATATATACTAATACTATATATTTAGCCACGACCGCGACACGGAAGTGCCTTATTTAATTCAATTAACAAGTGTACTTTACTGTAATTGCTAATTATTAACCAGTATTTATAAAATGTACACATACTAAAATTCGTGGAACAAACCTTATGCCATTACGTACTCAAGTCTTTTATTCTGTATCTTGCACACTTATAATCATTGTCATATTTAAAATCAATAGCATTCAATTTCAAATGGATTGATGTATCTCTTGTTACATTTTTAATTTGAATCACATAAAACAAACTATTTCTCATATACTTGAATGTATATTTTCAGTATACAGTATACAACCGTATTTTACTAATTGAATAAAACTTGACATAACATAAGTCAAGTTATATTATAATATAATTATTCATACATCATACATACATCAAAATTTAACATCTCAACAAATGTACATCTTATGCTTATCTCAATTGAAATCAGTAATATTCAATTTTAAATAATGTAGCCTTAGTTTTCTTTTACTTTAGTTAATAAACAAACAAACAAAAAATTTGTATATACACTCATATTTTGTATATTTCATCGTATTAAAATAGACTAAGAGGTTATCAGAATTTTATGCAATTCATTCTTTAACTAGATCCATACATAATTTTTCAGGCTGATTTAAACGTCATTATAAAATAATGTTATCAAAGTGACTTTAAATTTAACTAGCGCGCCACGCGCGGCCTTACGGCTTCGCGTTTTTTGCGTATAAGGCACGACTGCTGACGCTCGGCTTTGCGCTCGCCTTGCCACCCGACTCTCGCGTTTCGCGCTCTCCATGCCCGCCGGTGCTCGTGCTGCGCTCTCGCTATCTGAAAAAACATTGATTTTTTATCTTTGTCGTATACAATTAAAAATGTGTTTGCCATGCATAACTTGAAAGTTTTTCAATTATTTTAGTTTTTGACTCATGATTTTCAATATTGTTGATTTTGGAATATAGACATTCATATAAATTTTAACATGTGTTCTTTTTCGCAACGAAATTTATTTCAAATATGATTGAAACCCCATTATTATTATTCTGTAAGATTAAAAAACAAATATCTTTTTATAGTTCCCACCGTCATCACCAGCAACGAAGATCTGACAAATTTTTTGTCCCAGTGGCCGCCGGACAACATCAACCACTGAAGACGGTTCATCTAATTCCACCCCCACCACCATCAGCATCATCTACTACATTATCGGCCACATCCTCATCAGTCTCCAAGGTAACTCTGTCCAAGGGTTTAAGGGCCTGCCACTTCAATGCTAACTCCGTCACGGGTCACATTGAGGCGGTTAGATTTTTTTTGTCCACTCGTCCTTCCTTTCACGTAATAGCTGTGACTGAAACCTGGCTAGACGAAAAGGTTAAACAATCCCTTTACTTGATGACTACATACTATATAGACGGGACAGAAATAGAAATGGTGGAGGTGTGGCCCTCTACATACACAACACTTTGACTGCTACTATCATTGCATCATCTGACGGTACATGGTCTGGCAGGCCGGGGAAGCCGGAGTATCTCTTCTGCGAGATTTCTGCTAAGGGAGTATCTCCCATCTTTGTCGGCTTTGTTTATCGTCCACCACATGCCCCTTTTATCCAGGACAATGATTTCATAGAGAAACTCTCTACACATATGCACTGCTACTCCAACAAGCTGATCATGGGCGACTTCAACGCTGATCAACTCTCCTCTTCCGAAGATGCTAAGTTCATCAAAGCCTTCATAGAGGAGAACTCCCTACAGTCGGTTCCTTATGGCGCCATGCACCATAAACAGGAATCCGACACCTGGCTGGACCTCTGCTTGATAGACGAGCAGGATCGCCTGCTCGAACACTGGATGTCAGACACACCCTTCATAAACGGACATGACCTTATAACGGCCACTCTCGACGTACAGATGCCACGACATGTACCTAAAACCTTCACCTACAGAAACTACAAAGGCATCTGCGCCGAGAAACTGAGGAACAACCTCGGGGCATGTGACTGGTCATCCCTCGCTACCTCATCACTCGACGAATACATTGCTGTACTCAACACCAACTTAACTAACGCTGTAAATCACCTCGCCCCATTACGCATACTGACACCTGGACAGAAGCGTCACCTGTGGTTCACCACGGCTCTTCGTGAACTTGTGAAAGAACGGGACAGACTCTACAGGCGATTCCGCAGATCACGTCTCCCATTGGATCTCTTTTTTTATAGACTCACCAGGGGTGATGCTCACAGACAAGTCGAGGAGGCTAGGCTGAACTATTATCATTCACGCCTGTCATCCCTGACAGATGTCGGCGAGATCTGGAGAGCTAGAGAAACTTGGAATAACATCCTCCAAGCTAAAACCACCTTCTCGCTTCTCAAACGAAGACCTCAATATGCATTTTAGCGGCATTTCCAACAACCCGCAAGCTCCTGCTGTTGAGGATTATCTGCGTACCCTCGAGAGTCTGAACTTCCCTGAACATTTCAGTTTTAAGGGGATTACAGAATCGGACGTTTTAGCTGCAATAACGCACTTTGACTCCCAGGCCAAAGGTAGCGACGGCATCCCACAGGTTGTTATTCACAAGGCTCTACTTGCTCCCGTTCTTCGTCATATTTTTAACCTGTCATCGAGCGAGTCGTGCTTTCCCTCTGACTGGAAAAAGGCTTTAGTGCACGCACTAAACAAAGTCAGCTCTTCTACATCTCTAACTGACTATCGTCCGATCTCCCTTCTATGCTTTCTGTCAAAGGCGCTGGAGTGGCTGGTGCATAAGCAAATCTCTGAGTACCTTGAGTCCAGGCTTTTTCTGGACGATTTGCAAACTGGTTTTCGCACTGGCCACAGCACTCAGTCCGGCCTACTCAAGCTAACGAATGAGGTCAGGCGTGGCATTAATGACAAGCAGGTAACTCTTCTTCTTCTCTTCGACTTCTGTAAGGCCTTTGACACTGTATGTCACGTGAAACTTCTCCGAAAGCTAACACACTTCTGCTTCTCTAAGCAAGTTATCCGCTGGGTTGCCTCATATATTACAGGCAGAAAACAGGCAGTCGTTGGCGATGACGGCGAGCTTTCCGCGAAGATGTCAGCTAACGCCGAGAGGATTACAGGTTGGGCTGCACAAAATCATCTAAAGCTAAACGTTATTAAAACACGGGCGATCGTCCTGGGCTCCCCCCACTACATTAACGCTTTACCAAATGTCGCTAACACCTCTATCAATATAGGGGGAGCCCAGGTCGAATATCAATCGTCTGTGCGCAGTCTGGGAGTGGTGCTCGATTCTAAATTGAACTGGAAAGAGCACGTCACACAACTGTGTAAACGTGCTCACTCACTAATGTATAGGCTGTACTTCTTCAGAAAGAGCACCAACCAAGAGCTGCGCAAACATCTCGTGTAAGCACTGCTGTTTCCCATCATAGACTACTGCTCTCCAGTATACTGTGACCTTACTCAAGAACTTGACACTAAACTACAGAGACTGGTGAACACAGGAATACGTTACATCTTTGGTGTAAGGAGGGACGAGCACATCACCCCCTACAGACGTGAACTGCAATGGCTCACCACCGCCGGGCGTAGGAAGTACTTTGCGGCCTGTTTTCTCAGAAAACTATTCAACACTGCTACACCATCGTACATCTTGGCCTTCTTTGACTTCCACGTCGCACTCCGTCCAGTGAGGGGTGAGGTGACTGTTCTGGACATCCCCCCTTTGGGCACAGAGACGCTGAGGAACTCATTCCATATCAGCGCCTCATACCTCTGGAACTCCTTACCATCTCATCTTCGTGACAATAGATATATCACACAGTTCAAAACGCAAGCTAAGCGCTACTTCCTCGCACAAGAGAGTACATAACATTCACAAACAGCATTCGTCACCCATCTCTCGCCTCCATTACTCTCACACTCATTCACCACCCTTTCATCAATGAACCGCTATTTTACTTATTACTTTAATTTATGATTTGTACAACATAATGTACAGGAATAAAAATTATCTAAATCTAAATCTAGAAAAATCTCTCTTTCTCTCTCTCTCTCTCTCTCTCTCTCTCTCTCTCTCTCTCTCTCTCTCTCTCTCTCTCTCTTATGGAGGCTTCATCAGAAAGTCTTTAGAAAGTCTTTATTAACGAAATGTTGTCCCAGGATAAGTTCAAGCTGTTTAAAAACTTGAAGCCCATTGCACAGGGACTGGGCTTCAGGTATGTCTGGCACGCGGATGGCAGATTCCTGGTAAGGCGTAGGGGGGGGGGGGGTGAACGTGCGCACGTCTTTGCGTCTGCTGTCGACTTGCAAGCCATTCTCACGGCTTGTCAGACTGGCTCGAAAACACTATGACGACGACCAATCACACATGTGACTGTTACTACAGGAGACAGGGACGTGGACACTGCTACATTACGTAACGGACCTGAGCCTGGTCTGGCAGGCAATTCGGCAGCAGCACCGTCATCATCAGCATCATCCACGACTGCATTATCTGCACCCCCACCCTCACTGTCATCATTATCATCAACATCAACAACGTCATCAACGTCCTCATCATCAATTGCTCCCGCTTCTTGACTAGCGAGGCCTTTCGACAATGGGCCAGGGGTTAGGAGTAGCCTAAGGGCGGGTTTCTTAAATGTAAATTCCATCAGGGCCCGCATTGTAACGATTCGTGCCCTTCTAAGCGAGCGCTCCTCGTATGACATTTTTGGCTTCGTGGAGACATGGCTGGGTCCGATTGTGGATGACAGCTTCATTAACATCGACGGATACTCCGTCATAAGGCAAGACCGCAATGTGAACGGGGGTGGAGTCGCCCTCTTTGTACGCAACGATTTGAAAATTAAAAAGCTCGCCACTTCTGACACCATGGGACTGGGGAAACCCGGCATTCCTGAGTATCTTTTTTGCAGCGTGCAACGGGGCGACTCCCCTCCCGTATTACTCGGAATTATATACAGGCCCCCCAAAATTCCTATGCAGAGGGACTCCGACCTATTTGATGTTTTACGGGATCTTTGTAGCGAGTTTAGCCATAAGATCATCATGGGCGATCTGAATGCAGACCTACAGTCTGATTCAGATGACGCTGCTACTGTCAAGCGTCTATCTGAAGAGTTATCTCTTCAGATAATCAAACATGGTCCGCATCACACAACATCGTCTCACACATGGATTGATCTAATCTTGACTGACGAAAACGACACGATCTTAGACTCCAATAATGAGTGGTTGCCCAGTCTCGACAAGCACTGTGTCATAGATGTCTCCCTTGACATCTACTCTCCTGCCCCAGGGAGGGGCTCTTTTTCTTATCGTGACTACAGGAGCATCGATTCTTCTACTCTTTGTGAGCTCCTGTCTTGCTGCGACTGGACAGCCATGAATTCCATCGAAACCGATCTGGAAGGTGCTTTAAATGCTGTTAATAATAACTTAAAACTTGTAATCGATAAGTTGGCTCCTCTAAAAACGGTTCGCCCGCGAAAAGGATGCGCTCCTTGGTCTGGGCCGGAGTTGAGGCTCCTCATCGATAAACGCAACGCTACACTGAGGCGCTATGAACGCACGAAGAGCGGAGCTTTTCGATGAGGTTCTTCAACTCACTAATGAGGTCGACATGCATTCTGCTCAAGAGCGTGATTCCTTCCTTCGTTAACAACTCTCGGACGCTCTTACCGAGAACAAAAATATTTGGAAGATAATGCGTCATCTCGGCCTCCTATCTGGGCGTAAGGAGGAGGAGTTTTTCGGCTTCACGACGGGTGAGCTGAACGAGCACTTCGCGGGAGTATCGGCCTCGCCCCTCGAAAACATAGACGAAGCAACGGACACTATTCTAGCAGCAGGCGAGGAGGGATTTTCCTTCAGTCCTATAACTATGTGCCACGTGGTCCTTGCAATTTCGCATTTCTCCTCGCAAGCGAGGGGTGTCGACGGTGTTCCCTGCGGGGCGGTCGTCAATGCTCTACCAAATATTGGCGAATATTTTTTAAGTCTATTTAACTGCTCATTCGCTCAGGGGATCTTTCCGAGTATCTGGAAGCAGGCACAGTTGATTGTCCTAAGGAAGACCAGTGCTCCGTCAGACGTCACTGACTTTCGGCCTATCGTACTGCTATGCTTCCTCTCAAAGGTACTCGAGAAGATCGCACATACCCAGATCACGGAGTATCTTAGTAAAAATCATATACTCGATCCCTTCCAGACCGGTTTTAGAAAACACCACAGTACACAAACAGCTTTACTGAAACTGACCGACGATATACGCATGGCCATTGACGAAAAGAGGGTGACGCTTATGCTGTTGTTTGATTTCAGCAAAGCCTTTGACACCATCTCACCTTCAAAATTACTATCTAAACTGCGGCAGCTGGGGTTCTCACGGGCGGTTCTCCTGTGGATTAAATCATATTTACAAGGGCGATCTCAGATGCTAATTTCTAATAAAAATGGAAACTCGAAATGGCTTGAAACCAACCTGGGAGTTCCACAGGGTTATATCCTGGGACCCCTGCTGTTCAGCCTCTATGTCAACACCTGTTTTACGCGGACGACCTTCAGATTTACCTACACACTAGTAAGAATAAATTTCACGAGGGCGTGGCTCGGCTGGTAGAAGCCGCACGGCTGGTTTCTGACTGGGCGGGGAGCTCTGACCTGCGACTCAACCCTGGCAAAACTAAGTCCATCTTTTTTGGTTCTATGAGGAATGTTAATGACATTAAGTCATGGAAACTGCCAGGAGTTCCGTTGCCGGGCGGAGTGATTGTCCCTTTCAGCGAGTCGGTCGTGAGTCTCGGTGTTGTACTAGATAGTAAACTTACTTGGAAACCGCAAGTGGATTCAATCACGAAAAAAGTCAACAAAGCCCTGTACAGCTTGCAGTTCATCAGGGGCTGTACCACCGAGCCTCTCCGCAGAAGGCTAGTCGAATCTCTGATTCAACCGCACCTAGGCTACAGTAGTACTGTGACCATCCTGGACGCGTCAAATGAACAACGGATACGGATACAGAGACTGAGCAATTCATGTGTGAGATACATTTTCGGGGTCAGAAGGGATGAGCATATCAGTCCCTACCGGAGGCGTCTAGAATGGCTGCGCACCGATACCAGAAGACTCTATTTTGAAGCTATTCTTTTGTATAAGGTGATTTGGATCGGTGAACCAACTTATCTGGCTTCATTTTAGATATGAAACATCTAATGGCACGGCTCGGGAGTTCAACCGAATCGTTTTGTCGTGACGCTTTCCCCTCTCGTGCCTCTACAGTGCGCTCCCCTCTCCGCCTCTCTCTTGCCTCTATACAGCGCGCTCACCTCTCCGCCTCTATAGCGCGCTCCTCTATACTGGAGAGAGAGAGAGAGAGAGAGAGAGAGAGAGAGAGAGAGAGAGAGAGAGAGAGAGAGAGAGACAGAAGAGAAATATACGTGCGTACGCGCGTCGACCAGAGAGAGAGAGAGAGGAAGAGTATGTATGCGTGTGCGTATCTGTGAGTGTGCTATACACAGCGTTGGGACAGGCGTGCGCGCGTCGACCAAAGAGAGAGAGAGAGAGAGAGAGAGAGAGGAAGCGTATGTATGCGTGTGCGTATCTGTTAGTGCGCTTTAGACAGCGATGGGTCTAGAACTATAGAGTGTGTTTATGCGTGACTGTGCTTATCGATGAGTGCTTGCAGTATACGGTGCGCGCTATAGTCGCTTTACTTGTGTACACGGCATCGTCTCGTGCTGTACATTTGGCGTTCGACGCTTACAATCGATGCAGTATTTATAAGATACCTTGATGATGTTATGTCTAACACTTTCGTAGCATATTTTAGTTATCATCGGCCAATCGTCACTGTAATACCATCACAAACATTGACTGCTAGTATTACAGAAATAACTGATGATACGTCTGACAATATTTAACAGTATTGCAGAAGTGTAAATATTTGTAATATATTTATAAACAAAAATATTAATACTTGTTACTTTCATTTTACACTTCCTCCAATACAACATCCTTTCCATTACATACCTTCATAAAACTCAGTTTTTATGTTACAAAACAAAAAATATTTATTTACTTTATTTTATATAAACTTCTTTCAATAACCATAAATTTCAATGTTTCACATCTGCCAGGCGTCCCGTGACGGCTCACTTTTTTTTTTAGTAAACATAATCCGAGACCCTCCAGTAGGGGAGTTCCTCAAGAACTGAGCATACCTGCTATGAGTACTGAAACCGGGGCTAAGGCCTTCCTGGTTCAGGTTCTACTCTGTGCAATCTCCTATCACTCGCTTGGTTCAAGAGGGCACTGCGAGGACACTTGCTGCAAGTGGAATCGTAGCTGCTCCGAGCACGCTGGCGCTGCGTATATTAATTATTCTAGTCTGACTTGGCCTCTAGGCCGCATCATCTTCTTAATGTGCAATTAAGGCTGTAAAATGCAATGTAGATAGGTCTTTGACCAAACCACATGTGAAAAGCGAGGTAGATTGGTTTTCTTGTAATAAATGTGATATTATTTATATGTATAAGTGTGTGACGGTTTGCCTAGCAAGGTCCTACCTTTTCAGTATTATGATTTCGCGTACGACAAGCAATGACCATCTATCGCTATATTTATATGTAGACTCTCGCTTTACTTATATTTATATTCATCAATGTTTTTTATGCAACGAAGTTGCTTTTTTGTAATACTGTGAAGTACTGTATCAACATTACTGCATTATTTTTGCTCTAAGCAAATAAAAAGACTCTCTCTCTCTCTCTCTTTCTCTCTCTCTCTCTCTCTCTCTCTCTCTCTCTCTATCCCTCTATCCCTAACCATAATCAGAACTAACAAAATCAAGTTTTATAAGGCTTTAGTGCTCGATTACATAAGAGTGAAATTTATCAGCGGATCGCGAAACATCTTGCGCTATATTTAAATTCCAATGGGTGCTATAGTTGTTAGGTTATGTTTTCTGATGGGAAATGTTGTACTAATTCGATTTGAAAAGTTAAATGATAACATTTCATCGGGCTGTGTCAAATTGGGCTTCACACAATGCTCTGCGCCTCAATACTGACAAAACGAAGGCTGTAATTTTTGGATCAGAGCATAATATAAATCAACTACAAGGGTTAAACTTGCCCGGTATCGAGGTACAGGCAGGTGTCTTTGTTCCATTGGTCGATACTGTAACTAACCTCGGAGTGGTCATGGATTCGAAGTTAACGTGGAAACCGCAGGTGGATCCAATTAGCCGAAAGGTTAACAGAGCTCTTTATGGACTCAGATCATTTAGATTCTGTACCAACGAGGCGTTACGCAAGCAGCTGGCCAGCGCTCTTGTCGTCTCCCACCTAGACTATTGCTTTGTAGTCTATCTTGACTTGTCAGGGGAGCTCCAGACAGAATTGCAGAGATTGCAGAATTCATATGTACGGTACATTTATGGTGTGAGGAGGTGCGAGCATATCTCTCCCTTCAGGAGTAAGCTGGGCTAGATGGACACTATAGAGCGTAGAACGTATTTTGCGGCGGTGTTAATGTACAAGTTGTACTGTATAGGGCAACCGCCGTACCTCTCGGCCCTCTTCGAGAAGAACAAATGTAGGACCTCGGGTAGGTTGTCAAGGGACATCAATGTCCCAGGAACGAGAACCGATGCTGGCCTGAAATCGTTCAGGGCGCAGGGCACCCGCTTGTGGAATTCGCTCCCGCAAGGCATGCGGACGCTGCCTACGCTCTCGAAATTTAAAATAGCGATGCAAAATTTCCTTTTACCAGCGCCCTAGTGCAATATAACTCGGCATAGTTTAGTGTATGCGCCTGCGTCTTGTCTAGTTGTACCTGTCTTATTTAAAATCTAGTCTGCGTTATTATCTATATTGACGCGATAGAATAAGTGAATTATGTGTCATACACAAAAACTAAACGAGTACTTATAATTTATATATGTATGAAATTGTGATATTTACTGACTGTGATCTAACGAGCTGTGATAACCAGCTATAGTGACCTCGTATGGCACTTTGAACAATCGAAAAGAAATCATATTCTATTCTATTCTATTCTATTCTATTTCACAATTAGTACGTAAATGTTTGGTACAGAAATTATTATGAGTGATTCTTCAGCTTCTATGAAGTAGCAGTGTACAATGATTTAAACTGCGGGCTTTGTTTAGTCGCTTGATAAATCGAGCGATTTCGCGTTTCGCTGGCGAATTTCACTCCCATGTAATTGAGCCTTTAGTTTTTAAGAGAAGATGAAATGTAACAGGGTGACTGACACCAATAAAATATGCGGCCACAAAGATCCGGCGTGCCACCAAGTCTATGGTTTTCTCGTTTATCCTTCCCTCAGTATCAGCTGGACTAGAGTGAGCGGACGTTCGCCGTTAAATGCAGTGTTCCTCTCCGTGCTTTGCAATCGATGTTGGATAGAAATGCGGAGTGTGCCCGACACCACTCTTTTCTCCACTTATATTTCACGGCCTCAAGATTAGGTAATACAAAAAAGATGAAATAAAAGTATGTTGAATATACAAGGACAATTATACCCCAGTTTAATTTACAAAAGTCGCACGCATATCGACAAGAGGGACGCGTGCTGCATCGCTTCACGGTGCACGTGCGAATACACTGCAGCTAGCCGAAATACGACCTTGGCCGGTCCACCTACGAACTCGATAATACCCGAGGAAACGAGACTTGGTCTCGATTATAGCGCGGTTGTCTCTCCGCTCTGGTAGCTGCATCGCACGCAGCTAACGTCTGCGCGGCTATCGACACTGAGCAGAGCAGCCCCGTTATAAAATAAATAATTACGAGTACATTGGAATTAAAATATCACAACAAATCAAAAAGCAAGCAGTATTCAATGAAAAAACTAAAAACAAATCATTCTTGAATACGTTTGAAAACGTATAGACGCAGTATTCCAGAATAACAAGTTGCACCATAGCGGAGCAGCAGAGGAGCGAATAAAAGAGGGAGCCGAACACTACTCGCATTCCTCGATAAGAACGCATAACTCGGCAGCTTAAAAAGGGGGGCGAGGCGCGGGTCAAAGGTTGTCTATAAGATCAACACGTGCAGCGGCTACTGCATACGATGAAATAAAACCAGAACCGCAGAGCGTCCGTGGCTCAGTTGGCTAAGGCGCACGCCTTAACCGTCCGAAACACGTCCGCTCTAGGGGTCGTGGGTTCGATTCCCGGTGAAGTCACTCGGAGTTTTTTCTGAGTTATTTTCAACGGGAAAAGTACCCAAGACACCGGCTGTTTCGAGGCAGGTTTTTCCCCGAAATTTTCCTTCAGTGTGATTCCGGATTTTCCCTGCCTCACAGGCGTTAAGCCTGGGCGAATGCGAAACAGTGGTAGGGACCATAGGCAAAGGCAGGAATTAAAAAGGTAGCCAACCCGATGCACTAGGCAGGGAGCGCCGGCCTTACCGACGTGGAGCTGGTCTAATACACGGGACCTTCTCCGGGGAAAGCTACACTGAGAGACGGACCCGATGCCCTCTCGGGGGCAGAGAGTGCTGGCTTAACCAGCAAGGTGTGCGTCTGAAAATATGGTCCTCACCGGAGAAGTCTCTCAGGGTAGAAAAATAATAGGTGCACATACATTACATTTGAGGTAAAAAAGTGGTGGATAAATTAGGATTGGGCACTACTTCCACACAGAGGTGGTGGAAGGCCCCCGCCAGCTAGGCCTGAAAGGCCGCGGCGGTAAAAAAAAAAAAAAAGACTCTGGATTGCAGCAGTGGCGGGCGGCTGGATGGTCGTCTCCGGGGATGGATTCCTTCCTCGGGATGGCGGTCCAGGTCGTGATGTTGCTGCTGCTCTCCTCACATACTCCCTCTTCACACACTCGCACACTTCACATTCGCGTGCGATTCTCTCTCTCGTCGACGTGTCGCGTCGACGAGATCCAGACGAGAACTGCCGAGTCACGCTGCGTTCGCGCGCTTGGCGACACTCTCCTGGCCGTTAGGGCCCGGCCNCGCGCCAGCTCGGACCGGCGAACTTCTTCCCAGAGCTCACGACGGCTGGCAATTTCCGCGAATTCCCGGGACGTAGCTCACGTCCGAGAAACGCGGGCTTCGAACACGCCGACTGTCTCTTTCTCGGCCTTCTGCGTTTAAGGAGAATTTGCCGCGCAAAACAGCAACACACGTTTTGCGTGGCTGCGACGTTTGCAACGTCGCAAGCGGAGAATACCCTCAACACTGGTGTTCAGCCCGCGTTATCAATACAACTCGCCTCGAGAGCTGTTTCGCGAACTTCGAGTTAGCACGTGTGTCACTCTATCCGCACTTTTCTGTGTGGATCCGGCTACTCAGATACGCGTAGCAACCGTTTGTTGCAACACCCGCGGAGGTAGCGGTGTTCGTGGCGAGGATATAGGGAACGAGACGGAACAATTCGGGAAAATAATACGAACCCCGATTAGACTAGAATAAAGAATCAATGTATTGTGCGGCTATACTTGACTCTACACAAGTAAGCGCCGAGTCGCGTCAAGATCGGTGATATTGATAGCTCACTCGCTCGAACCGACGTCCTCTCGTCCGGTCGCTTGTCGATAGGTTGGTCCGTCCTTCTCTCTTGTAGCAGGAGTTGGTCAGGACGTCTTCTCGCGCTCGCACACACTCTCACACTATCGCACGCTATCGGTGTAGTCGTTCGAACAGTCAGTCTCACACACGAGAGCTAACGCGTTCGCAACGGTGGCCGGAAGCTATCTGTCCGTCCGACGGATTGCTAGTCTACGCATAGCCCCGAATCTTGCCTCGCGCCTGCGCAACATCGCGTTTATACGATGCGCGAATCTACTCATTTTCGCGCCTTGTTACACAGTACAATAATTAGTCAATTGCGAGCGAGCGTTAGACTGAAATTGTTTAAAGTGAATAAACAGCGGACCAGCACGCCTCATTATCACTCTCTTTTTCTTATTTTTTCGCATCAATCGTACACTGTAATTTGATCATATTTTCGAGATTTAAAGAATTGTCTGGCGACTATAAGCAGCTGTTCTTAGTCAGATCGCGAAAGTAGTCCGGCACCGACGGAGCTCAGACTTCGTGCGTCGAAGCTTTGTTCCCGTCCGCGTTTATAATAGAAGCCAACCCGTAGAGTTACTATTCGACAACAACTCTCACAAGTTTAGGACTTAACAATACACGCGCGCGCGCGCACACACACACACACACACACACACACACACATACACACACACACACACACACACACACACACCCACACACACACACACACACACACACATCCGTACGGTCATATTCTAAAAACACGTGATTCAAACCCCACAATTCTCCAAATAGATTTCTAACTTGTTTATGATGAAATCAAACATTTTACTATTACAAAGCTTTCTCTAGGAGAAAGCAGTACTTTATTATCAGAAGTGATCGACCAGTTCATTTAGTCAATTAAGTCCTACTAAAATCGTTAACAACCAACATTTTACAGATAATTCATTAAAGCTTTAATTATAAATCTTAATAATCATATCTTATTTGAATAGGCATACCTGTGTCTCTGAATGTATCACTGTTAATAAAGTATCTAAAAGAACTATTCTACCATCTTTGCCACCGCCAGTCATAATAGTTCCATCTTTTAGGACGCACATCGCAAATATTGATCCCTCGTGAAGTGTCCTGATTACCTTGGTTATCGTATTAGTCCCTGTAGAATAAAATACATTGGCATGATAAATATAGAATGTCGTTAGGGTACAATACATCTAGTATATTTTTACACTGTTCTTTTTAAAAGTTATTTTAAAATGCAAACAATTGATTCATCTTTTATCAATTCAAGCGAAAACCGCTGCCAATTCATTAGCACATAGCTTTCCCCAACTTAATTTGTAGGTCCAATAAATAAAATATAGTTTTAATATGCAGTATAGTTATTAAACAAATATGTGGTCAAATCGAAGATAGGTAAGCAAAAGCATGAAACGAATGTAAAAACGAAAACTCTCGAACCCAGATACCGCACGCGTTGTGAGTTTGTATTTTACTGTACGGCATACTGATATTTATATGCTGATATGCTGATATATATATATATATATATATATATATAAACATCAACTGTTAGAACTGACACAATTCTGCGGGAGAGTGCTTTCTAATTCACAAAATTATTTTTTGTTCCTGCGTCAGAAAAAATTCAGAAGGCAGGAGGTTCTTGTCGTAGTTCTTTATTGGTTGCTTGGGTCTCTCCAGACGTGTGCTCGCATGAGCGGTCCAAACGGAACTGAACGGCGTCGCTCGCTCGCAGTGCGGCGCTGCTCTCTCGCGGTCTCAGGTGGGACAGTGCCGCCACCTATCGGTGAGGCACCTACAGTACTCCCCCCATGGAATGAAAACAAAAATGAGAATCATTTTTTTTTGTTGATTCAGGAAACGGAATTATAGTGTTACACAATTCTTCCGTCTGGAGAGATTACAAAGTTTTGATTTTTGAAATTACAAAATTGTTTGCTTAAAAACTAAAGCAAAATGTCTTTGCTAAAACGAGTTTTAACAGTTTGATTTGTACTGTGAATCATGGAATGTTGATCGTTACCAGTGTGTTTCTTGTGTTAGGAATTTAAAGTTCAATCTGACTCTATTGTTTGATCTGACTCCATTAGTCTTTGGTTTCGATAAACGTTACAAAAGTGATACAAAACGCGGTTGTAAGACTGAATTCTACGCGTGAAATTCCTGAGTCTTTGTCGCTTGCTTAAGACTACTTACAAGGCTTATAATCTGTAATACGCTTAAGAGTTTCCTTAAATCAAATTTTTGGCGCATTTTATGCTTAATTGCTGGGATAAATCTAACCTTATGCCCCTCAGTAAAGGTTACTTTTTTGCTTCCTACAACCGATTGGACCGAGTTTACGTTTCTGTTCCGTTTGAGAATGCTCGGAATGACTTTGGTGCATTTCGGCGCGATCGGAGGAATCGGAGGACTGGGAGTGTCCGCAGGATCGTTAGAGGGAGGTGGAGGTGGTGTAGGAGGTAAGTCGTTTTCAGGAGAATTGTTGTCTCCATTGTGTGGAGTTGGAATCCTGATTGATTCAGGCGTGGGATCTGCCCTAGTACCATCAGGTCCCTCTTGCAAGATGAATGCAGGAAGGGAGAGGAGGAAATTTGTTTGCCCGATCGTAGTGTTAAGCCGGATTTACAATCACTCATGAATCGCGAAACGCAGCGCCTAAGCTATAAGTGTGTTGCTGCGAGACGTACAAAATTGTCGAATAAACTAAAATATACTCGCAGGTACAGAAATTAGCAAGGCAAAGTCTCGAGCAACTCGCCGTTCCCTGTGCTGAAGGTTGCGTAAAAAGAATTCTCCAAGTTCAGGCCAAGTTCACTGTTAAATTGCCAAGTTCAATGTTAAAAAACCAAGTTCAACGTTAATTCGCGAAGTTCTGGCCAAGTTCAACGTTAAAATACCAAGTTCAACGTTGATTCGCGAAGTTCAGGCCAATTCAACGTTAAAATACCAAGTTCAACATTGATTCGCGAAGTTCAGGCCAAGTTCAACGTTAAAATGCCAAGTTCAAGCTAATTTGTGTGGAGAAGTCTTTGCGGCAACTGTGTGCCGCACTCTTCACCGAAGTTCACATTGCGACACAAAGTTGTTATTGGTCGTGGCTGACCATGCACGCGTAGTGTAAGCGTGAGCGTAAGAGTTGAAAGCAAAATAATGATTCTCAGATTTGATTTTCGGAAAGGGGCTAACGTGGCGCAACGTATGCGTGACTTTTCGCGGAACTGTATAGTGCTCGCGCTGACTATTCTCGGAACGGAAGTCTTGTCGGAACACGATGGCGGCGAGAAGCGTGAGCTCGCGTGCTCGGCCGCGCTGCGAGTCGGTACCGAAAGCAAGATGGCGGCGTGGCGGTTGGCGCGCGCCTGCGCTTTTCCGAGAATACGCTTGTTTTTTCGCGAACGAGCCGCTGTTCGTTATTTCGGATCTCGCGATTTCACTGTTACCTCGAAATTTTCGTAACTCGCTCCGCAAGACGCTGCGACGGATCCGTTGACTCTGCCGTTGTGGAGGTGCCGGATGTGTGTCAGACAAGGCGCCGGTGTCGGTGGCTTCACGCAAAATCCATTGTTTGTTTGTTGATTGCTGCGGACGATGCAATAAGGCGCCGGTGACGTTGGCTTCGTGCAAAAGTCCAAAATCCCGCGGTGAGGGCTTCCACGTTGCGTAACAACACGTTGCTTGTCCGAGGAGAAGACGCTCACGTCTTCTCGAGAGATGGGCGTGAGACGTCGAAAGTGTGCGTCTTTGTATGCACCGGCGTGCCTGCACGCACACAAAGGAAAGATGGCGGCAGTCGCGTCGACCTGTTGCTGCCCGCCAAGACGCATGGAGAAGCGTTGTTTTTTTCGCTGCCGGAGAGACACTGAGCTGCTCCTGGAGATGCTCCAGTCGGGTCACCAATGTCGGAATGACGTGGTCGAGTGCACAAAGAGAAGGCAGGAAGTTCTTGTCGTAGCTCTTTATTGGTTGCTTGGGTCTCTCCAGACGTGTGCTCGCATGAGCGGTTCAAACGGAACTGAACGGCGGCGCTCGCTCGCAGTGCGGCGCTGCTCTCTCGCGGTCCCAGGTGGGACAGTGCCGCCACCTATCCGTGGGGCACCTACATACCGACCGATCCGTTACGAAATCTTATAGTTATTTTTAGGCACGACCACGACACGGAAGTGCCTTATAATTTCGTGCGCGAAAAATATGTGAGATGCGATATCTCACGCAATTTTTGACCGATCGGGCTGAAATTTTAGAAGGAGTATCCTCTCGCAAAAACTAAAAAAACTATTTTCTTTTATCCCGATCCTCTACGTTGTTTTGAAATGCGGGCACAATTTGTTTGATTTTACATGTAATTACATGTAATTTTTAATAAAAATTTTGTTGTGATGCAATTATCTCTGAGAGACTTTAGTCAATCAGGCTAAAAATTTGTTTGGCAACTCCTCTCATGATAGTAAGGTGCCGGTCCTATTTTGGACTTGATCCTGCACATATACGCAGAATGCGGTCACCTCAAAAAATCGCTAAAAACGGTTTTTTCGATGTATATCAAATTCTAAGCATTCTAAAAAAAAAATTAAATAGAAAAGTTGTAGATCATTCAAAAATACAACATTTTACCATTACATGAAATCATGAAAATGCTTATAACTCGAGTTTACAGCCAGAAATCGATTTTTTACAGCTAAAAAACCAATTATTTGCCATAAAACTTTGCGGATTTACGTTTTACACAAAAATGTTAAATGTAAAAGTTGTAAACATTTTTAAAATACAACTTTTTACCGTGTCAAAGATATTTTTTAACACTTTTTGACATACAACATTCCTAGAAGCGATTTTTTGATACATAAATTCAATAATAACTTCGCTGCAACATGCCCCATCTGACCCAGTGCGAAAAATGTGTGAGATTCGATATCTCAGCCTGATCTGAACAGCCTGACACGTCCCTTTGAACTATGCTATTATAATAAATTTTCTAAATGAAACCCTATTACTAAATGAAATCTTGATAAAATCTTGAATCTTCTGTTAACTATCTTTAAAATCCTCTTGAAAATCCTCTTGAGTCCTTCCATGTTAAATTGTTTTTTTTTTCACCTACAAGAAAAATAGAATTTAATTAATAAAACTATAAAACAATGACTGTATTGTTACGTCCTGACTACTCACTCTCGAATAGGCAGCAACGTAATGATATGTGTAGTGGCTAAGGCTGTATTTAAAAGGGTTAATCCGCGCCTAACACTCTCACTGTTAGTAAAATAACGAAGAAGATTTACCTTGAGTCCACGTACTGCTTGGCAATTACAGGCCACTTCAGGCGCGTGCTGAATATTTGAGTTTCTTCTTTAGAATAAATTAACGCACTGAGTCTATTTCATAGAACGCGAAACAAGTATAATGCTTTATTCAAATTATATAAAGTTCTCGGTAAATATTATTCGCGATTGACAGAGATAAAAGCGAGACGATTTATAATGAATAGAATTGCGGGTAAATATTGTCAAACCGGCGCGTACGGGACTCTGTCACCGAACTGTCTGTTTAAACGAATGCGGGGCTTTTTAAAGCCTCAGTTTATTACAAAAATCAAAATATTGATAATCTTAAAATTACTGACATAGCATGCATAAAAAAAGTAGCGCTCACTTGCTACGTCTCGAATGTCTTAGTTAGCGTTTCGCTGCTTTGGTGCTGACATTCTTTTGCCGTATGTTGACATACAGCGATGTAGGTTATTCGGAGAGTTTGAATTTTGGTGTTTTTAAACGCTTTTTTATTGAGGTCATTATATAGAGGCGGATGACGTAATACCTCGGGGTCTAAAACACTGCAATAATTGAAGATTATTGCAATGAAAAATGTTCATAGCAAAATTCGAACTCTCTATGCGCAAACTGTTAAATTAGAGAATTTCGGTTCGTTGACTCTTGGTCATTACAACATATGCTTAATAAGCAGATTTCTTGTTTAAAAGGCGTGCTATAACATTCGGTAAGTACAGTTTTATTCTTACAGCTTATAGATACAACAAGTTATTATTAAAATGTACGGTTTTTCCCGTAAACGCTGCAGCTTAGTTTGTGTAAGTATAAATGTTGTAATATATGAATTTATACAGTCGTAATCGTTGAACGAGTCAAGCTCTAGCGAACGCGAGCATAGTGCGCAAGTCTCGCGTATATACTCTAAGAGCACACTATACTGTATACTATACTTCGTGGAGTCAGACTATGCTGTACTGTGCTCCACACTTTCTCTTGCCTGCAAGACTCCGTGCTGAGCGGACGCACTGCCGACTACTATGGCTGATGCCATTTACCAATAAAACCACACTTATTATTATTAACCTCAGTCTAATTTATTTATCGACCCACTATTCCAACAAATTTCTTTTCTTTTAGTCTCTTTTCAATTTATTCAGATTGTTATTATTTATGCTATATGTATATGTGACCTTTTTTCTTGATTTAGTTCGAGGACTGGCAGTATACCCGTGCTGTGAAGCGAGCGCGCCGAGAAGGATTGCCGGCTCCCGTTCCTTCGAAGGCTGGACAATTCAAAAAACCGCTGCAGAGTCATTGGCACTTAGCTTCCTCCTATTCTGCTAGTGGAAGATAATTACATGGGACAATCAACTCATTCTTTGATTTAAATATTCGCTACTATTCGATACTAAAAGGATAGGTTTACTCGAATTCAGAATCAGAAAACATATATGCACGTCCAATCTTATTACGATCGATAAGAGAGATAAAGCTAGTTATTCCCTCCCATATGATAATCTTAAAATTACTGACATAGATCATAAAAAAAAGAGCGCTCACTGCTACGTCCGAATGTCTTGTTAGCTTCGCTGCTTTGGTGCTGACTTTTTTGCCGTATGTTGAATAACGATGTAGTTATTCGAGAGTGTTGATTTTGGGTTTTTAACGCTTTGTATTGAGGTCATTCGAGGCGGATGACGTCATACCGTGGGGTCTAAAACCTGCAATAATTGAAGATTATTGGCAATGAAAATGTTCATAGCATAAATTCGAACTCTCTATGCGCAAACTAGTTAAATTAGATGAATTTCGGTTCGTTGATCTGTCATGTACAACATATCTTGCAGATTCTTGTTTAAAAGGGCTACTAAATTCGGTAGTACAGTTTTATTCGTTACCAGCTTATAATATCAACAAAGTTATATAATGTAAGCGGTTTCCCGTCAAACGCGCAGCTTAGTTTGGTGTAGTATAAATGTTGTAATATATGAATTTATACAGTCGTAATCGGTGAAGCGAGTCAAGCTCTGAGCGAACGCGAGCAGAGTGCGCCAAGTCTCGCGTATATACTCTAAGAGCATCACTATAACTGTAATACTATACGTTCGTGGAGTCAGACTATGCTGTACTGTGCTCCACACTTTCCCCCCTTGCCTGCAAACTCCGTGCTGGAGCGGAACCACTGCCGACTACTATGGCTGATGGCCATTTACCAATAAAACCAACTTATATTATTAACCCAGTCTAATTTATTTATCGACCGCACTATTCCAACAAATTTCTTTTCTTTTAGTCTCTTTTTGAATTTATTCAGATGTTTATTATTTATGCATATGTTATCATGTGAGCCTTTTTCTTGATTTAGTTCGAGGACTGGCAGTAACCCGTGCTGTGAGCGAGCGCGCCGAGAAGGAATTGCGGCTCCCGTTCCTTCGAACGGCTGGACAATTCAAAACCGCGTGCAGAGTCATTGGCAGCTTAGCTTCCTCTATCTGCTATGTTGGAAATAAATTACATGGGACAATCAACTTCATTCTTTGATTTAAATATTCGCTACTATTGATACTAAAGTATTTCTCGAATTCAGAATCAGAAACATATATGCAGTCAATATTACGATTGATCACGTAGTCCAGAAATTATGATCAGTATACGTACGCACACACGCCACACACAGACCAAACCATCTGACACCGATCATTTTATAAAACCATGGAAAAGCTCTCAAAATATATTAAGCTTTAAATTAATCAATTATATGGTTTAACAAATATAGTTCAGTCACACTGAGTATACAGGGTGAGGTGAAGAATTTGAATCTTAATATGCTTTTAAAATAAAAGGTTTATAGCTACAAAAGAACCTAGCGAAGTGGATCAATAAGATCAATCTTTTCCTAAAAAATTTCAACCTCAGTTAAACCTTTTTACTCCCGTAATCGTACGACATAAAAAAACCATTTTTTTCTAGTTTTGATTTTTATCTCAAAAACTAGTCGCCATAAGTTGCTTAAAATTTTTACAACTAGTAGATATCGTTGGTTTTATTGTCATAAATTTTTTCAAAAACATTTAACTATTTATTTTTTGAGTTAATATGTTTATCGAAAATACCTTTATATCATAAAAAATGAACAGATCAGTCAATCTAGAAAATCTTGCGGGAAAAAGTAGAGCAAATTTATGTTCTTTTAAGATACACTATTATTGAAATATATTGTATAACATCATATTCATTATAAAAAAGCAAAAATATTTTTTCAAAAATAGAAAAATGGCTATAATATGGCCATAAAATGGTCAGAATCATAAAACAAAAAATGACCTAAATTCAGAATTAGAAAAAATATATGCATGTCAAATTTTATTACGATCCGTCGCATGGTTCCAAAATTATGGCGGTATACGTACATACACACACACACACACACACACACACACATACACACACACACACAGCCATCCGCACGGACATTTTCTAAAGACGTGTGATTCGTACTCCAAACACCTCCAAATGCGTTTCCACGAAGTATTAGCAAAACTGAAAATTTTACTATTACAAAGCTTCCTCTTGAGGAGGAAGCAAAAGTCTGTGTAAGTATCCTCTTATTTCTATACATACAATTTTTCCTTTGGTTATGAATTTTATCCTGTTATTAATATATTATTATTTTTCCTTTGCAGTTTGAAGATTGGCAGCTCTCCCGAACCTGGAGGTACTGCGACCGTTTCGTCAATGATCAGAATTTGGAGGGACACTATGGCCCGGATGAAGACACCTGGGGCATCGCGGCGTTGATGTTTTATGAGTTGAAGGTTTATTGTAACGATTTTAACCGCGTTTATATTGAAGTTTTTTCGAATTACTATAATGTTGTTGTGGGTCCGCTTATCCACCATAGATATGATTGTAATTGCATTTAATAATAATTTAGTTTTAATGTATTTACTATGTTAAATTATTTTCCTTGTCCCATTGTTCTATCCCTTGTCCTATCGATTTTCCTGAAATTATTTAGTTGAATATAATAGAATTATTTTAAATTTATCTACTAGTAGTTAATTATTACAAAAAGAACAAAAATTTTATAAACAAATATAACCTTAAAAAAAATTTTTTTTCAAACTTGGCGCTTTGTAACATAAAACACTTAGAGTCTAAAAATTACATCGTATGATGTAAATCCTCGGGGCCCAGATATGGCCATAGGAACCATAAAACATGAATATGTCTTATTGTTAGTACTATCTTAACAGAAGTATTTACAATTATCGTAGTTTATTCAAAATTTTAACTAATATTTGTGTTTAGAAACATTTAAGAAATTATATATTCAATCTAAACTCAAAGAGAAAATTCCGTTATTTTTTGAAACTGGAATAGCAGTTTTATTTTGTGCAGCGATTGGTGGTCTGTTTGGAACAGGAGGTGGTTGTATAGGTTTAGAAATTATTGGAATAACTTTGACCTCTTGCAGTTCTGTCTCTTCGTATACTGTGTTTTTTTTCTGCTTATTCTCGAATTCTTTATTGCTTGTATTATTTTGTAGTGATGTCAGCAAATGAGTGATAGAACTGATTAATGCTCCGATCAAATGTATCGACCATCCGTAAATCGTGTGAAGAGTGTATCCTCTTATAATTGTATCTATTATTAATTTTTCCATATGTAGAATAATTAATATCATTATGATTGACGAAGAAAACGAACCCCATGTTGTTAGTTTTTCAATTATTAAATGCCAGGTGCTATCGGCAATGTGTTTTAGTGTGTTTTCTATAAAAATATCTCCTGATGTATGTTCGCCTGCCATTTCTCTTGCTACTACGTTGAGAAGTGATGCTATTTCCATTGGAAACATCAATTGTTGTTGTAATTTATCCAAGTCGTTTTGTGAATAAACTCCACTTGTAGCTAGTCCTTCGATCGATTCAAACGTCCAGTCGATTTTCGTATTTGGGTTTAATGCGTTTGGTGCTCCTGTTTTAGAAGCTTTCGGTGCGAATTTTATCCATTCGTCAGCTATTTTATAATACGTAGGTATTATAGAATTACAATCAACTTGCATTCCTTTTTGCTTCCTCCTCAAGAGGAAGCTTTGTAATAGTAAAATTTTCAGTTTTGCTAATACTTCGTGGAAACGCATTTGGAGGTGTTTGGAGTACGAATCATACGTTTTTAGAAAATGTCCGTGCGGATGGCTGTGTGTGTGTGTGTGTGGGTGTGTGTGTATGTACGTATACCGCCATAATTTTGGAACCATGCGACGGATCGTAATAAAATTTGACATGCATATATTTTTTCTAATTCTGAATTTAGGTCATTTTTTGTTTTATGATTCTGACCATTTTATGGCCATATTATAGCCATTTTTCTATTTTTGAAAAAATATTTTTGCTTTTTTATAATGATATGATTTATCCAATATATCAATAATAGTGATCTAAAAGAACCTAAATTTGTCTACTTTTTCCCGCAAGATTTTCTAGATTGACTGATCTGTTCATTTTTTATGATATAAAAGGTAATTTCGATAACATCATATAAACTCAAAAATAAATAGTTAAATGTTTTGAAAAAATTTATGACAATAAAACAAACGATATCTACTAGTTGTAAAAATTTTAGCAATTATGGCGACTAGTTTTTGAGATAAAAATCAAAAACTAGAAAAAATGGTTTTTTATGTCGTACGATTACGGAGTAAAAAGGTTTAAATTGAGTTGAAATTTTAGGAAAAATTGATCTTTTGATCACTTCGCTAGGTTCTTTTTGTAGCTTATGAAACCTTTATTTTAAAAGATATTAAGATTCAAATTCTTCAACTCTCCCCTGTATACTCAGGTGACTGAACATTATTATTTTTGTTAAACCATATAATTTGATAATTAAAGCTTAATATATTTTGAGAGTTTTCATGGTTTTATAAAATGTCGGTGCAGATGGTTTTGTCTGTGTGTGTGCGTGCGTGCGTACGTATACTGTCATAATTCTGGAACTACGTGATCGATCGTAATAAGATTGGACGTGCATATATGTTTTCTGATTCAAAGAATGAGTTGATTGTCCCATGTAATTATCTTCCACTAGCAGAATAGGAGGAAGCTAAGTGCCAATGACTTGGCAGCGGTTTTTATTAAGATATGAGTTTATGGTGTTAAAAACCAAGTTTCATTCCCTGCTAGTACTGGTAAATGGTTATAGCATTCATTGAGATGTAAAATCTTGACTGTTCTTGGAGTACATTTTATGAGATGTACCACTTCTCCTGCAATCCTTGCGATGTATCCTGGTTGTTTCATTATGTTATAGGCAAATTCGTCTGGGGAAAGTGTGGCTATGGATAGGGAATTTTGGATAACCTTTCTTTCCAGTTCACATTTTTCTGTGATTACGATTACGTATAAGTCATTGATTTGTTTTCTTAAATGTTTCTCGATGTATACGAACTTGGAATTTACGTAAGTAAATAAGTCTAAATTTACAGAATGATCGCTATTCACTGTATCGCTTTCGTAAAAATACATATTAAATTTACTACTTTTTTCTGCAATCAATAATTTCGGATGTTCTGTTCTTATGAATTCTCGATTACAATGCATTATTTTATTCTGTACAGCTAACGCGAATGTGATATCGTTAGAACTAACTGCATAAACGATTTCTTTGTTTTCATTGCTATAATATTTAGTAGCAATGCCTTTAAATAACATGTCTTAAACATTTTTAAAACATTCACCTGTAGGTAAAACATCCCAATAAGTATGACCGCCTTTCATATCCATACAATTTTTGTCTGAAAATTTACATACTACTCCCGAGCTCAGCATTAACTTATCGTTATTTAAATTTACTCTAGCTGTGTTTTCCATTAATGTTATTTTGATTAAGCCATGAACAAACACTTTATTCCATGAGCCAAAATTATCTGCGTAGGAAGCGTCCGTACAAGATTTTCCCTCCGCACTCCTCGCGAAATCTACGCCTTTTGTCGTAGATGCATTTATTTTTAAATTAGATATAGTATGCATATTGTCGTACTTAAAAATACCTGTTTCATGAATAGTTTTACATTGTTCATGACTTATTTCTTCGATGTATTGTTGTTATATAATGGGTGATGCGCCCTTTCTAATGATCCGTTGGACTGGGGCGAAAAGGCTGTAGTTTTAATTTTTGAAAATTTAAATCTCTGCGATAGTTTTTAATAATTTACTAGTAAAGTTTGCACCTCTGTCTGTTAAGACTACTTTTGGTGAGCTAAATATATATATAAATTGTTTGATAAATGCATCAGCAACTGACTTCGCAGTTTGATCTCATAGCGGTACGGCTATTAAAAATTTAGATAGTTGATCTTGTATCGTTAAAATATATTTATTTTGGTTTTTTGTTAAATTCAGCGGGCCTACTATATCCATGGCTACTTTATCGAATGTCTTAAAAGTGGTATCTGTTATTATCATGGGTTGTCTTGTTTTTCCCTTTTAAGTTTATTTCTTTGGCAATCTTCGCAATTTTTAATTCTACTTTCAATATCTGTTTTTAAATTTTCCCAAAAATATTTACTTCTTATGCGATTGAATGTTCTGTTCACTCCTGAATGCCCTCCTATAGCACTTGAATGATTTATCTCTATCTTTTAAATCTACATATTCTATATAATTTATTTATTATAATTTATTTATTAAGTGCACAATATTATCTTTCCTAAATTCTATAGAACTTTTTGTATAAACAATGTTTTTATCTACTTTAGTGTTTATTATTTCCTCCTCGCATGTTTTTGGTTTAGTAGGTTCTTTAATTTTAGTTTTATTTTTGTTTGCTGTGGTTTTGCTTCTCATTTTCTTGTTAGTTTTTTTTTCTTTCAATTTAATCCGTTTTTCAATTAGCTTTTCTATTTTCATCTCGTTAGTTCATCATCTTCACCGATCTCTCCTTGCGATATTACGCAGCCAAGTGCATAATTAGATGCATCTGTAGTTATTATAAACGGTTTAGTCATATCGGGAAATTGCAATATTGGTGCTGAACATAAAGCTTCTTTTAGTCTCTCGAATGCTTCTTGTTGCTCTTTATTCCAAACAAATTTTGTTTGCTTTTAACTGTATAATTGGTTTAGCTATCTCCGAAAAATTATCTATAAACCGTCTGTAATAGCCTGTTAATCCTAGAAATTCTCTAATATTTTTAACGTTTCGTGGAATTGGGAATTTTGTTATGACTTCAATTTTCTTTGGATCTGTTTTCACTCCTTGTACACTAATAATATGACCTAAAATTTCCACTTATTTCTGGAAAAATGTACATTTACTCGTTTCCAATTTGAGTCCAGCTTCTCTTAATTTTTGTGCTACTAGATTAAATCTTTCGTTATGCTCTTCTATTGTATTTGATACTATAATTATGTCATCTATATAAACATAGCAAAATTATTTCTCTAGCAATTCTCCTAGTACTTTTGTTAATACTCTCTGAAATACTCTAGGTGAGTTAATTAGTCCAAACAGTATTACTTTGAATTCAAATCTTCCTAGTGGATGAACGCTAAACGCTGTTTTATGTACGTATATGGTAGTGGGAATTGTTTCACGTAAACTGGAGCTTCATCCATTAAATTTATCTCGTGCTCCTCGATGTTACATATCCCTAATTTATCTCCTTCTAGCCAGCATATATCTTTGTTACGTAATATTAAATCTTCAATAAATTTCCTTTTCTTTGTCGATAAATGATTTAAATTTATCGTATTTAGTAATAAATTTTTCCTCTCTTTTTTACTTAATTTTCCTACTTCTTCAAGACTTCTTCCACTTTGTGACGTTAAATATATAGAGCCACAATTTAAAGTTTCTTCCTCTTTTGGCAGTGGTAATCCTGAAATTCCCATGACTGTATCTGGCATATCTTCGATATCAAATGTAAGAAAATTTATTTCGTTTGTATGACGTAAATATTTTTCATCTCCCTCGAAATCTATATTATCTTTGAGTCTTTTTATGAATGTCGGGAAATTTTGTATACAATACTCCTCAGTTTCTTCTTTTCCTGTACTTACAAGAGTTTCATTAATGTTCCCTATAAACTGTTGAATATTTGACTTTGAATCATGAATAAACTCTGTAAGTTTTACGTTACTCCAATTACTCGGCTGTCCTCTTTCCGAAATTTCTTCCACGAAATCTGGTGAGTCACCTGCGTATTCTGAATTGTTTTTGTTTTCTGAAATTCCATTAATTATATTATCTTGAATTTTTCCTACTATATCTAATACTTTTTCTAAATCTTGTAGTACTGTAATGTTTTCTCCCATGGTTTCTTGAGTACTTGCGTCTTTCTCACGCTCTTTAGCTATAATGCTAGTATTTATTTGATTTGTATACATTGTAGATTTTAATTCGATTTTTTCGTTATTTATCTCTAAATATCCTTTATCTAGTCTTAATTTTTGTTGCAATAAAACTTTTATTCCAATGATTCCATCGTACGGGATAGCAAACGTTTCCGGAGCTACGTGAAACTCAAAAAATATTCCATTTATTGGTAATTTTATTGATCCCAGAGTACGTATAGCGTTCTCCGTTATTCCTGATATTAAATATTCAAATATTTGTTTATCATTATTTATTTGATTTAGTGATATGTTTTGTTCTTTAATAATGTTTTATTGTGCACCACTATCTACCAATAATTTATTTATTCTCTTAGAGTGTTGATCTTCTACTTCTATATATTGTAGTAAATATTCAAGTTTCAAAACATATGTTTGTAATATACTGTCTACTTTAATGTTATTATTTTTGTCTATATTTTCCTTGTCCTGCGTATAATTAATAATTTTATTTCTGGATATTTCTAGTGGGAACGCTTTATTATCGTTTTCCCTTCCTAGGCGCTCCCTCCAGGAAGAGTGTTGTAGTTTTCCTGCCTGTTTTTGTTTCTGTAGCATTGCTTTGCCGTATGGTTAGTATTTTTGCATATTGTGCAAAGTTCTTCTTGCTTTCGTTCTAGGCTTTTGATCTTCTCGCAATTATCTATTTTGTGCCCTGCTTTGTTGCAGTACTAGCAAAACGCCTGTTTGGCTTTTCCTCGATTTTTGAACGCTATTAATTTTTTGCATTTGCTGACTACGTGGCCAGCAGTTTTACAGTATTCACAAAATTTTCTTTGAAAGCCCCTGTTGTAATTTTTGCTGCAGTTTTGCTGCGTTTGTTGTTTATTTTAATGTTTAGGTAGAATAGGCTCAAATAAATGACTCAAGTTCGTTGATAATTGCTTCCGTTTATTTAACCACTCACACCTTCACCTCGAGTCTTCTATACTCGGTACAATACACGGTATAAATTATCCACCACTCTTAGCGCAGCCCAAAGACCTGTTCACAGCAGATGCGACACAATATAGGTAGACGGACCGATATTTACGCCGCTTATATACGCGTCATACACACACAGACTCACGGACCTTTAATACATACATACGCACTTACGTGCTGAAAAGAGAGTTACGCGAGTGGGGATAAGAAAGCGTTGGACCTATACTCACCTAGATACATAAATATCCCATTCGTACTTACACACTAGAAAATACGGAAAATACGCTTATTTCAATACTTCCCCTTTTTACGTATTTTACCAAAATGATTTTATGCGCTAAGGTGTACTAGCCCTATCCCCTTGCACATTCTCTCATGACAATTTCTCGTTAGTGCTTTTGTGAATACATCGGCGAGTTGACACTCTGTTGATACATATTTTACATCAATTTCTCCTCTCTCATATTTTTCTCTTATAAAGTGACATCGGATGTCAATGTGCTTTGTGCGTTTGTGCATTACGGGATTTTTGACTAACTTGATTGCACTTTGGTTGTCTACATTCAAAACTGTCGCACTTGCACAAGGACATCCGACGCTACTTAATAATCTTCGCAACCAAATTGCCTCTCTCGATGCTAAACTCGCGGCTACATATTCAGCCTCAGTTGTGCTAAGTGCTACGTCTTTTTGACGACCTACATTCCAGGTTATTGGACCCCCACACATTTTAAAAACAAAACCAGACGTCGATTTTCGCGTCAGCTGATCGCCCGCAAAATCGGAATCACAATAGCCAACAAGTAGTGGTTCGCTTTCGTTAGATGTATATAGGATTCCCATATGTAAAGAGCCTTTCAAATATTTTAAAACTCTTTTTGCTAATTCCCAATGGGTTCTATTAAAATTATTCAAGAAACGGCTCAATACATTAACAGCATAGGCTATGTCTGGACGCGATACAACTGTCAAAAACATTAGAGAGCCTATTAGCTCTCTGTACGGCAATTTTTCGATTTGCTGAGAATGTTGCTGCACCTCTGACGAAATAGCATTTTTCTCCATAGGTGTGCTTACAGAATTTGCATCTGTCATGTTGAACTTTTCCAAGACTTTACTTGCATATTCGGCTTGGTGCAGAAACATTGTCTTATTTGCCCTATCACGCACAATTTTAAGACCGACAAAGTTATCGACATCACTTACAGTAATCTGGAATTTATTTCGCAGAGAGTCTAAAATTTCACTTAATACATCTTTGTCTTCTGTTAAAACTAAACCGTCGTCTACAAATAACAACAAAAACACTTTTACATTTCTCTTTACCGCTATAAAGATCGAGCTATCTATATCACTACATTTAAAATCTAAACTAAACAAAAAATTCTTAAAAGTCTCGTTCCAGCATCTGGACGCTTGTTTCAGGCCGTATAGGGACTTATTGAGCCGGCACACATATTCCTCTTTACCGCTGTTGATTTGTAGTCCCTCAGGAATCTTCATGTACACCTCTTCTTCTAACTTGCCATGCAGAAATGCCGTTGTCACATCAAACTGTACAATTTCAAGATCCCGATGAGTGGCTATCGCAAGCATAACTCGGAGTGCATCGTAACGGATTACTGGAGAGAAGGTTTCGTTAAAATCGATGCCATACTCTTGTCTGAAACCTCTCGCACATAGACGTGCCTTGTACCGATTTTCTTTTCCAGCTTTCGGATCTTGTACTTTAAATATCCACCTCGAATCTATGACTTTTCGTCCTTGCGGTCGAGGTACAATAGTCCACGTACCATTTCTTTCGTGGGCGAGCAATTCTTCTTGAATAGCCTGAGTCCATTTTGTAGCATCTGGAGATTCTATCGCTTCCTGGTACGTTGCTGGTTCATACTCTGTGACATTTCCTTCATACCGTTCGGGTTTCTTGATATTTTCTCTTACTCTCAGTTGGCGACATGAGGAGAAAATTGAAGGATCCACTGCGTCGTTTTTCTTTCTCGTAGTCTGTTTGTTGACAGTTTTCTTCATAGTTGTTGGTCCTTCTTGGGTTACGTCCGCAGTAGATTCATCAGCACCTTCTGTTGAATCGCTGGAAATCCTTTGATATGCATTGTCAACAGGATTCTCAACCATTTCTTCCCCGTCGCATGAAGGCAATGGCAAAGTGGCTTGAACCTGTTGATATTCATTGGCACAACAATTTTCATTTTCAACAAATGTAACATTCCGGGAAACAAATACCTTTCTTGTTTTATAATCGTACAATCTATAATTCCGTGATTCGTCCTGATAACCAACGAAAATGCTTTTCTTTGCCTTCGCATCCAGCTTATCTCGAAACATCTTTGGCACATGTGCATAAGCCGGCACACCAAAAACTTTGAGATGCGAATAATCAGGCTTCCTGCCTATCCAGCACTCATAGGGCGTTGTCTCTGGCCTTTTACTCGTGGCTGTCATGTTGAGAACGTATACTGCTGTATTTACAGCCTCAGCCCATAAATACTTCGGTACCTGGCGATGCAGCATCATGGTTCGAGCACTCTCGACCACGGTTCTATTTTCTCTCTCAACTTTTCCATTTTGCTGGGGTGTGTATGGCGCAGTCGTTTCCAGCCTGATGCCTTTTTGCGCTAGAAATTTCTTCATTTGTCCGTTACAATATTCTCGTCCATTGTCTGTATGAAGCACCTTGATACGACAGTTGAATTTATTATAAATAAGACGTTCTACTTCTTTAAACTTATCAAAAACGTCTGACTTATGCTTAATAAAATACACAAGCCTGTAACTGGACGCATCATCTTTAAATAGCACAAAATACCTTGCACCTTTTATGGAGTTTGTCGACATCGGCCCGCATACATCGCTGTAGATGCACTCTCCCATTTTCCACTGTCGATGCTCAACTTCCTTCTTGAAGGGTAGAATATGGGCTTTACCCATCTGGCAGGCTTCACATACAAAATCTTCTACGTCGCTTATCTTGACTCCTTCAATGACGCCATTTTTTATCATCTCTTGAAGAGTTCGTCTATTTACATGGCCTGCTCGTTCATGCCATTGTTGAAGGCTGCTGGCCGAGAGATGAGCTTCACATTGAGCAACAGATCTAAAAAACATTCGATAAATTCCATTATTCTGTTTTTCTCCTTGCGCGACCACGGAGCCGTCCAAACATATTTTCACAACGTTGTCATAAAAGGATACCTCGTAACCAAGGGCCGTACATACACCAATGGAAAATAAATTTTTCTTTAATTCCGGAATGTATAATACATTTTCAATTCGACCGCGATGCCATTTTCCGTTTAAAAATTTCTCAATAATGATTGTACCGGAGCCTCTTACGTCGCACACCTTGTTATTTCCAAGTACAATTGTGGCACCATGTTCTGAGGTGAAAGAAGAAAACCAATCACGCCTGTAAGTCATATGTCGCGATGCGCCACTATCGCCAATCCAGATCTCCGACGAGTCCGATTTCATAAGCCGTTCAATTTCTTGGTGTGTAGCGGCTTTTTCACGCGAGAAATTATCATCGATAGTGGTAACGAAAGCACTTACATGATCGGATTTGTCTTTTGGAGTATCGGCTTGTTTACCTTTCGTGTTTCTTCTACGACGACAAAATCTCATGATGTGGCCTGGCTTCTTACAATTGTGGCATATTACCTGCGATAAATTTCGATAGCCCTCGCGTCTTGTGTTTTGATTATTGCCAGTCTCTCTACTTGCCTTGTTTACATGTCGCACATTCGAAACCGTAAATGCGCCTGTTTCGTTCTCTTCCGTCTCGCTTAGCCGTCTCTCTTCCTTTATTAGCCTCTCTTGAAGGTTATCAATATTTTGCTTGTCGCTATCAACACTGTCCCAAGCTGTAATAAGACTGCTGTATTTCGACGGCAAGCTTCCGAGAATTTTTGCGATTACGCCGGCTTCTGAAATTTTCTCACCCAAGTCTTCTAGCGTCCTTGCCATATTTTGAATTTTTGTAACGAATGCTATAGCCGGTTCACTAGTTTCCATTTTGCAGGTATAAAATTTTTGCAATAGCGTCGATCTATTTGTTGCCGACTTGTGCTCGTGTATGAGAGTCATTTTCATCCACATCTCGTGGGCAGTTTCGCATGTAATACAGGACTCTAACTGATTTATTTCCATCGCAGACGAGAGTATGCACATGGCTTTGGCGTTGTCTTTTAACCATTTCTCTTCCTTTTCTTGATCGTAGCCAGTTTCGCCGCTGCGCACTCTTTTCTTCGTCCCGAGCACAATGTCGTATACGCTATTTGCTGTGAGCACTGCGCGCATTTGGAATTTCCAAACCTGATAGTTTGTACCATCGAACTTGGTAAAATGATAATTGGAGTGTTCTTGAGACATCTTGATTTCTTGATAAATTACTTCACAAAACTTTACTTGCCACGTATTTCTCCGTCTATTCTCGTCGCGAGCCTGGGCCCATAACCTTTTAATGTTTAGGTAGAATAGGCTCAAATAAATGACTCAAGTTCGTTGATAATTGCTTCCGTTTATTTAACCACTCACACCTTCACCTCGAGTCTTCTATACTCGGTACAATACACGGTATAAATTATCCACCACTCTTAGCGCAGCCCAAAGACCTGTTCACAGCAGATGCGACACAATATAGGTAGACGGACCGATATTTACGCCGCTTATATACGCGTCATACACACACAGACTCACGGACCTTTAATACATACATACGCACTTACGTACTGAAAAGAGAGTTACGCGAGTGGGGATAAGAAAGCGTTGGACCTATACTCACCTAGATACATAAATATCCCATTCGTACTTACACACTAGAAAATACGGAAAATACGCTTATTTCAATAGTTTATTTTTAAATTTTTCACAAAATTTGGCTGTGTGGCCCGTTTCGTCGCATATCTGGCATTTAAACTGTTGTTTGGCTTTATATTCTGCAACAAGAATTCTTGCTTGTTCGTACTCTGCTTCTTCATGTCCGACTGTTTCACAAATTGTGCAAATTCTGGATGGAGACCTGCCTTCGCCTACTTTACAATGTTTTGAGCATATATTTGGGTTATGTCCTGTTTTCTTACATTTCCAGCATACTTCATAATCTCTTATATAAGGACATTGTCCCACATCGTGCCCCATTTCTTGACAGTATTGACAATGATTATTTTGTTTTTTGTTGAATCGACAAGCGCTGATCGAATATCCTGGTTGGCTGCAAAATTTGCAGATAGTAAGGTTTCCTTCGTCCACGGTGTCTATAAGGTTTCTGACTTGTTTTAATTTTTTTATGTATTCTGCCCCTGACATATTTTTTCCGTCGTATTCTGGGACGTAATTTGCTATATCCTTGAGATTCAGTTTTATTGGTGTTGCCGGGGGACTCATGTTTGCGTTGTTTCTTACTCCTTGATTCAGCTTATCTCCGTTGATTCCTATTGACTCGCAGTGATTTGACTTTCTTGCTTATTACTCGCTGTTATGTTATTGTTGTTTGTAAAATTATTTTGGGTTAGGCTTTAGTCTATTTTATTTATGTTGTGTGTGTTGCTCTGCTCGTTGTTAGTGATGTCTTGCAAGTTACGGATTTCCTCGCTGACTTGCTTCTCAAAATCTATTAGAGGTTTATTATCTTCAAAACTTGTGTTGAATGAAAAGCTTGCCGAAGATTCGTCGTAGTTTAATAAGTTTAGCTGTGGATCTCTCGCAGTCCCTACTACAAGGCTTTGTTATGCTAAAAATCCTCCTATGTCCGAATATCTATCGTCCTTTTCCAACTCGAGTGTCCTGTCTAAAATTGACTCGTTTACTTGGAACGCGGATAAACTTAATTGAAACGTTGAGGTTTTTTGTGTGTTTATTGCGCTGGTATTTTCCAAATTTTCTTGCTGTTGATTTGTAGGGCTTTTTTGTGTATTCGACTTAGACAAATTATTATCTTTTCGATCCTTGGTTTTTGTTTTTTGTTTTATTGTTTCTTCAGATTTCGCTTCGATTTTACTTCTACTTGTAATCGGTATTTTCTGTGTAGCTCCTGTATTTTTGTTTAATGATTCCTTGGCTTGTTTGTCTTCTTCATTCGGTGTTTTTTGCTCTTTTGTTGGTGACCGTGCTAGTTTTGTGCTTCTTCTGAACGCGTGGTCCTTAAGTGATTCTGTTAGTAAATTTTTCAAGGCTGGGTTTTGTTGCACTTGTTGTGTAGTAATTCTTGTGTTCTCTGACTTTTTATTGTCTGAGTTTGTTTGAAACTCATTATTTGAAACTTTCATTATTATATTAGAAATATAATTTAGTTATTTAATCTCGGCCCATATAGTTTTGTATATTTTTATCCGTGACCTAGTTATTTTCCGCGGTCGTTTGCGCTTTCCTCGATTTCCGCGTCTACATGTCTTCCTATACTGCAGCACTCCTTCATGAACTGACACTCACACTGCTCACACATCGCATCGTCGGTGCCATTACGGGTGCATCACTTTTGAATACCTTTTGCACTATCTTACAAAGCAACAACCGCGAGTAGCTGATCCGCGAGCAAATGAATCCTCCTCGTTAGATGAATTAAAGATTGATATCTTCTTGACTGGTGAACGATACAGCAGCGATTCGTTAGAATTCTTCCCCTTCTCTGCATGACGACGTTGAGGCGAAATGTCAGGCGATGACGCAAGATCGATCATCTCCGGTGGTGTATTCTGCGGAGTCGGTATAATCTCTTTGAGAAAGTCGTTGGAGAAAGTTTTAGAACAATCGTTGATCAACTTCAAAAGCTAATTGAATCGGAAGATAAGAAATCTATCACTACATTACCAGTGGTGAGCAACTCGCATAAAAATCCTTTTAAACGAAGAGAAAAAAAGGGTGAACCGTCACGGGACGCCTGGCAGATGTGAAACATAGAAATTAAAGGTTACTGGAAAATATATAATTGAGTTTAATAAGAAAAGGATGCAATGGAAAGGAATACACGAGTATTGAAAAAAATATATATTTAGATTTATGACGCGTCTCGAAGGCTTATAGACTGCCGTCTGTCCTCCACTATAAGGGTATTACGATCCCTCGGAGACGCAGTCCAAACATCTGATTGAAAAAGAGACGCCAATATCCAGGTATGAGACAACGCATTAAAAGCGCGGGCGGACTGAACCTTCATTTTATTACCCCCGCTGCCACTGCCGCTTACCTGGGTATAATCTAGCGCGCGGTCAGCGAAGTGCGCTGTGCGCACCCCTCTCTAATGCTTATTTAGGGAACAGACATGATTTTTAAAACCGTTTTTAAAATAAAGCTAAGGTTAAATCTTAATTCAACTTAATTCAGTCGAACTTTCGAGCACATACGATTTACGGATAAATTGCATAGAATCAATTACAAATAGTCATTTTTAATATTAAAGTCATTTAATATTAAACAATTTAAGAAAGAAAGAGAAGCACGTCCAACTTAACTGTTCATTTTTACTCTTTACAGACACATTCCCATGAACTGTTTCTTATTTAATTTTTCCTGGACTATTTTTAAACTATGTAATTTCTACTCACGTTATCCAATCCGTCATTGTAATTTGAATTTATGATCGTTACCAGTTCAATCCATTGTGCTCCTACTTTTTTTGCAGTTGCCCTCTCGACAGGTCATTTTGTTTCACAAAAAACCAGCATTTGACAGTCACTCAAGGAAGTTATTTTGGGCTGAATGTATTCGTACGCTGACATATTCCGTGAAATCAGCAGTCTCATCCTCATTGAGCTTGTTCATTATATCTAAAAATTGAACAATATTATTAAAATGTGAAAAATTGAATTTTCAATATCAGTATCATTCTTATTTGATACATAATCGAGCTTTCGTTTTCCAACTTATCTTGAACAAAATTGTTAAAAACAAAATTTGCTGAATCCAAATGATTGCTATCATTTTGTTTCTTGTCCACACATTCCAACTTAGACTTTCAAGCTATTTTTCAACAGAACTTATTATCATGTTTTTCTCGAACTAAATGTTCCAACTATGTGTCCTCAGCCTTAGACGGATTTTTAATTTAACAGATCCAAATCCAGTTTTATATTTTTTTATGCAATTATAACTGGGGTGGGTTTTACACCTTGCAATTACAATACAAGTTTTCCAACATTTTGAACTTATTATATCCAACAATATCGAACTGATTGCTGGCACACCGTCAGGCTCAATCATATTTCATACTGGACCGAGTTTCTTTATACTGGCTCAAAGAAAACTCCTTAGCTGAAGCCACCTCTTCGGTTTTTTTTCTGTAGATTTCGTTTCACACTTACTCCTCTGACGAACGACAATCAAAAGAATAGCATTTTATCACAGGAGGCAATGTTGTATAGAGTAAATGTTCTGTTGACGAACGACAATCAAAAGAACAATGCTAATTGCCCAACTCATCTCGTGACCTGTGATTTCACAGCACACATAGTGTAGCAGCAACAACATACACTACACTACAAGTACTGGCCAGCACAATAATTTGAATCTGATGTACACACGTTTACGCATACACATGTACGCAAATACATATACACACGCACGTATGCACATAAAGCATGCTATTTGAATTTCGATATGTACATATTTATTTGGAAACGTTTCAATTTTTCAAGCTGTCAAATTTATTTTCTTCGAGCTTTGATCGATCTCATTCTCGTCCTTCTGGACATCACAAAACTTTCTTATAATTCATCTGTGAAGATAATTATATTGTTTTCTCTGAATGTCTTTCAGAAATTCCCAATTCAATATCCTGAATTGGCAGTTATAACCGTTATTTATTTAATTAATTAAATCAAGCATAATAATAATTATTATTAAAATAATTTTAAATCAAACTAATTTTCATTTCTATTTCGCCAAAATATTGACTTTGACAATTTTGTGATTTTCCAACTGATTTAAACTTTAGTCAAGGTATCGTTTGTTTTAATTTCACAAATTTTCCATAAACCATCAGTGCGGCGCGACACGATTCGAACAGCATGCATGCATATATTGTGCATGTATACTAGTAAATTGTAACGTCAAGCTGTCACAATTTTACTTAGTTATACACTAGCACATTATCAGCCTAAGCGCAGTTGCGATCAAGCTATGGTCAGGGAGCAACGCTCACCTCCGTCAAGCTTATAGGAACGCCGTGGACACATATACCAGCATCGAGTTCGCTCCGCATCTCTCTCGCTCAGCCTGTCCCAGACCGACGCAAGCGCGCGCGAGCTTCTATATCATGCTGTCTTTCTCACTCAGGGAAAGCAACATGGCGCCCGCCTGTGTTAACGGCTCCTTCTTCACGCGCGTCCCCGCGCACTCGCATACCGCCATCTTGATGACGTCGAAAAACAACCGACGCCACATGCCGATATGCACGTCCAAACCTGCTGCTCAACCGCGGGTGATTTCTTGGAACTTGGCAACGCTATGCTCATGTTCCAACAAAAATTTTGACGAGGCGATTGCACACGAAAACAAACACAATTTTCCTGCAACACTCGCGATCGCGCACTTTTCAGAAATCTTGATTATTCGAGCTTTTACCTGACTAAAATATCACAAAACCTTTCTACTCGAGCTGTTGGCCATTTTTAACATCGTCGAACTTAGAATCGAGCTGGGTTGAACGAGATCTCGAACTAGAGAAAAATAATGTCTTCGTTAAGACGCCGTCTGTGTCGAGGTTCAAACTTAAAATCAGGCTGCATTGACCGAGATCTCGAACAAAGAAAATGCCGCGCCGGTACTCTCCACAGCAAACTCTGTCCTCGTCGAGACGCTGTCCACGTCTTAGTCCACGTTGAACGTAGTACTTTGAACTGAGAAACCTGCTAGCACTTACAACACTTTTCACTCGCGAGTTATTTCAACCAAGCATACAAAAGTCCAGCAAAGTCTTAGCGCGCAGCGGAAGCGTGCTGGGCCCATTACCTGTTGATACTCTAACGTGCTCGGACCATGCATGCTTGGGGAGAAATAATGTGTACACAGGATTTCACAATAAATCACTATTTATTGATAACACCTCAAGCTAATCATCTATTGATGATACAACGTAGCCAAGCTATTATATAAGAATATAATTAATATAACAAAAGTAATCGAACAGACAAGCTAAAACGCGTGTTGACCGCTCGAGTGCACAAGGCGAAGTGAGCGCCGCCGTCGCACAGTGACGTCGGCGGTGACCGACTCGCGGCATAGAGAGGGGAGAGTTGAGTCGCGTAGCTCTGCGTTGGGCCTGCCGTCTCTAGCAAGCAGAGATCTGCTCGCTCATATCCAACATTATTCCAAAACCTGAGAGAGCTAGTTACACGACTGTCAAGGATTCCAGGCCCAGTAGCCTGAACTCCTTTGTGTTTAAAAGACTTGAGAGGTTAGTGGACAGATATATACAAGGTGAAATTCGAACGAAAGAGTCAAGCTTTGGAGAAGTTCATCAAATCTCTGCAGGATTTTTTAGTACAAACCCCTACTGATGCGTTCGACACAGAATGCCGTCTGAAACATATTCAGAGCGTATTTAAAAGTTATCCCACAAATCACGAGAAATTACTCGCATTGAAACCTGATAGCGTGCGTATCGACGCGTTTGAGCACACCGAGTCTGCCTATTATTCAGTTTCAGTTTGAGTGAAGCAATTAGCAGCAAAATCTCCTCATGCTAATTCGACTTCGATAAACTCTTCCAGCGTTACTTATATTGAAAGGCGAGATTTGCCCCAACTTCCTGTTGTTGAAATATGTAAATACGATGGTAGTCACGAAAACTGGAACGAATGGAAAAATTATTTTCAATCGGTAGTTCACAATCGCACGGATATATCTAATTACGTGAAGCATTCTCAGCTTAGCAATGCCGTACAGGTACACGCTGCACAGGTCATAGAAGAGTTTGAAATTAGTGACGCAAATTATCCTCTCGCGTAGGAAGCTCCCTGCAATGCGTACGATCCAAGGCGTCTCCTCGTATACGAACACATTGATAACATCTTTACGTTACCCAAACTTACAGAAGCTAAACATAAACCTTAAGCTAGTCTCATGTATACATTACGTCAGCATGTCAAAATACTGAAAATGTTAGATGTGAAGATCCCAGAAGTAGTATTAGTTTGCAAGTTAGAACGTAGTTTACCGAATACTGTAATGTCAAGATGGGTGGATCGTTTATCTGGCGACACGTTACCTACTCTAGAGCCTCTTTATGCTTTTATACGAGAAACTATTAACAATTGCGCCAGAAAGATGGTCCGTCTCAGAGCAGGCAAGTAGGTCAGAAACGGGCCAGCGATAAAACCCATTCCGTCCTTTTTAAGAGTCAGAAGACTAATGCAGGAAGCTTTGTTACAACATCGGATACTTCTTTTAGTCCATGAGTGAAATGTAATCAATCTCACAGGCTTTATCGTTGCCCCGAATTCAATAAGCTTTCATTGAAGGACAGATGGGATATCGTTAACTCTCAAAAATTCTGTCGTAATTGCCTTAATGTGCATACATCTTCTTGCTCCAGCACTAAGCGATGCAAGGAATGTCAGAGAGATCATCACACTTTGCTTCACAATCATAAGAAGTCCCAGGGTACCAATTCACAGAACAAAAAGGTTCGTTTAGAAGCTTTTTCGTCTTGACTAATTTCTAGTCACACTTACGCTTCTAATGCGTATAACACAGATTCTTGACTTATGACAACCGCAGTTTTACGGTTCCAATCACACCAGGGACAAAGTTTCAGGGTTTGTGCTCTATTGGATTCTTGCTCAAACGCTAATTTAATGACTTCTACATTAGCTTCTCGTTTACAAGTATCGACTAATCAATCTTTAGTCAACTTCGGGGCAGTTGACAACGTGAATACTGTTTCAGATAAATTTGCTAAAGTCACCTTTTATTCAACTTACAATAATTCAAAATTTCAGTTAAACTGTTTGATTTTATCCAAAATCGCAGATAAAGTGCCCACTGAAACTTTTCCTCGGGAGAAATTTGACACTCCTAAAAACATCAAGTTAGCTGACCCTCAATTTCATATTCCTAAATCTATAGATGTTTTGTTGGCTTCCGGTACTACCTTGCAATAGGTCAGATTAAATTAGGTGATCCTCAGTCACAACTCATACTTCAAAAAACATCATTTGGATGGGTAGCAGCCGGAGGTTCGATACCCAATCGAACTCCTAACAAAATGTCTTGTAATGCCGTAAAATTAGATCAGCTCCTTGAGAAATCCATGGCTGTCGAGGATCAACCAGTCAAGGTTCCCGATGACGTTGCTTGCGAGGAACATTACGTCAAACACACCACTCGCGATAGCTCAGGTCGTTATACCGTTCGACTACCATTTAAAAATGGTAAATACGATTTAGGTTCATCCAAAGAGCAGGCTTTGAAACGATTTCATTCGTTACATAGGCGGTTAGAAGCAAATCCTATTCTTAAGTTTTTATTTGAAAGATCTCTTCTTTACCGGGCCTACTATACAGGAAATGCTTCTGAAGCAGGTTTTGCGTTTCCGTACGCATCGTCATGTCGTTACCGCCGATATAGAAAAAATGTATATGTAAAGACCGTATTTAGTATGAATACGGGCTGCGCGAGTCGTACAAATAATTATTTTATTCGCGGAAACTAGCATAGGCTCGTGAGCCTTATTGTTACTAGAGGTGTTGAATCTACAATCTACGTGGACAAGTGGCACGTGACTATCGCGGCGATGGGTCTGCTACGCGGACGCTCGTGCGCGGACAGTAGTCTGTCCACTTTCTATTCTTGCGCGGACCGGTTCTTTCGGGCGGACGCTGTTGGTGTGTCCGCAGTCGCGATGAATTGAATCACGGACAATAGTATATCACGCTGCAGATGCTCGGACGATGGAATGTCCGCAAGTGAATTGCTCGCTCTTACCTTCGGTCTTGATGATGCTGGCAAGCTTACTTTGTTCCTTTATTCTTAGTTGTTTAGGTTGTTTTAAGGATACGCTTATAATAATAATAATTATTATTATAGAATCTGATTAATTGTTATAGTTTCTTTATTGGAGACAACCCGGAACTCAGCTGATGTTACACAATTTAATACAGGATGTTTGATAGTTTAATCTAATAATTATACAATTGTGGACTTACAATTATTGTTGCTCTGCGCACTAGAAATGGCTCTAATCACTCGTTCGTGGCAGGTGCTATTTGTTCTTAATCTACACGATTACTCGTGGCAATAATGAGTAAGATTGGCCTACTGCACAGATGAAGGTTACTTCACTTGCTTTCGCCGGAGATGCCACTCGGCGGTCCTTCGCTATTACTGTACTACGTTCAACTCACGTCTAGCAACGAAGAGTTATACTATATTCTACCCACAGAGTTTGAGTGGGTTCTAGGCACTCAATAAGCGATGCGAGCAGGAATACAGCACTCGTATTCAATCACCAGGTCCAGTTGTCGGTAGGAAGAGTATACGTGAAAAGGCACTGCGTGGATCGATCCCGGAGCTTATAAAGCCTCGGTGTCGATACACGCAATTGACATGATTTTATTGAGAAGGCACTACGCGACCAATCAGCATCTGCCACTACGAGGGTACACGCATGCAGGTGTTGCAATTAACCGCGCGCGAGCAGTGCTGACTCGCAGGTCAATTACTGCTCCGATTTTCGGCGATCGGTTTTGTAATGTCGCAGTCTGTTTCGGTAGACGTCGTCTGTGCGTGTGCATGAATGCCATCGCACAGGCGTTATACATATACTTATTTCCTGTGTATAAACGTGGGACATTACATATAGGCAGATTTGGATTCATCCTGATGATAGGAAATTTAAAATCTTTTGGTATCACGAAGGCAAAATAAGGGCATTCACTTTAAACACGGTGACGTTTGGTGTCAGGTGCGCTTCCTTTTTAACAATTCGAACATTACATCAGCTGGCCATGGACGAGGAGGCGGGCTTCCCTAAAGCTGCGATGCTGCTTCGTAGAAGACTTTCTTTCCGGGGCGGACACTCTAGAGGACATCCTAGAGGTTCAAGACGAGATGATCCAGCTTCTAAGTCGTGGAGGTTTTGTAATCCGTAAGTGGTCGTCCAATCATCCATCCGCCTTGAAAAACATCGATTGATGTTTGTAAAATAGAGTCGAGCGAAAACATTGAGGATATTTTTACCAAAGCACTATGTAAACAAAAATTTGAAAATATATTTGGTTGAATCTAACGGTCTCTCCGAGGCAGGTGGTGTGGATAGATAGAATGAAAGAAGAAATTATTTCACTTTTCTTTCGATGTTTCAGCGAGCAATGTCGCCCTCATCAGGGAGCTGAGAAATCTAGTTATTTGTTAGAAATAGGTGAAAAATTATACAACAGTTTTGTACAATGCACATGAGACGCGGTACTTACAATTATGGAGATTTATAGTCGTTAAAGTTCGAAAGCCGCTACCCCGCCGGGCGGCGGAGGGAGAGCGTCTGTGGTAGCGCTGGTGTCTCTCTCGGCTGCTCGATTCGAAGTCGCACGAGTTGGTTTTTTGCGAGGCTTATATCGACGCCTGAGGGAAATAACGTCCTATCTTAGAAGCCGCTTCGAGAACGTCATATCTCGGAAACCGCTTCGAGAACCTCCTATCTCGCGATACGCTGCGAGAAAGTCCTATCTCGGAAGCGTATTTATTTTCTTAAATTTCGTAGTGGCAGGCATGAAAAATTTTAAAGCGCTATTTCGGCCTGAAATACGCGGTGAAAAATTCTGAAAAATTTTAGAGTCGACCTCAAAGTTGACTCTAAGCTGTCACTCGTCTTATCATTATATTGAACAACTAAGTCTTTAGCGCCATAGTGTTCAGTTTAATAAATCATTGTACCAAAAGTAAAGGTTAATCGGACTCTTAGTTTTTCTGCAAGCCCGGAAATACGAATGTTTACGCGATTATAACTTAAGGGGACCTAACCACCTTAAATTGTCAAAAAATGAAAAATCGGATTTTATTTTTATATTAACATTAAATTGTTTAAAAAATGTATTAAACAAACATTTAAACTTAAAAAAACTATAGAGAACAAGAAACAATTTTTATAAGTACTAAATACCAAGTGCAACATTTCTTCGAAGGCCAAAATTCAGTTTTCATTATTTAATATTTTGTTTAAATTGATTATAACTTTTTAAGATTTAATTTACTTACAAATCCCCACACTCATGTCAGAATTATGTATTTAAAACATGTTTGTAAAATTTTAGTGCTCTTCGATGCCTAGAACTGAAGTAAGTCTGCGGTGAGTGAAAAAATGAAAACTGTAGGTATATAGGTATATATAGGTAGCGCTTAGGTTCCCTAAAAAATTAAGGGTTATTTACAGATGTCACGTATATTTTGACAGTACTAGCAAATACATGATTCTAAAATAAAATTATCCATAACTGAGGGGTGGGGGGAAATGTAACGAAAGTTAAATTTACAGATAGGTATAAATGCCGAATATATTTTACCAAAGGTTAGGTTTGCCGAAAGTCGAAAGTACCAACGATTAAAATATACGATTTTCAAAAGTGCTAAAAAATGTCACGAAGGGTAAAAATGCCGAAATTTAGAAATATTGAAAATGAAATGCCGAAAATAAATGTTGATAGGTTAAAACTAAAAATTATAATTATTTTAACCAAATCTTAGTTTTCGGCATTTTTATCCGTCGTAACTTTTTTTTCGGCAATTTAAACTATTGGCATTTTTATCCGCCGTAACTTTTTTTTCGGCTATTTTAGCTTTTGATATTTTTACTGATCTGCAAATTTAACATTCGTTACATTTCCCCCCACCCACACCTGAGCTAATCCGTTTCATGTCAAGGATGTGTTGACAGAACGATCCATGACCTTCCTACAGCGCTACTGCACTTCCCAGCGTAACGAGCCTTACGCGCTACCGACTATTGCCGAGATGGTATCAGCATTTTCACTGGACTGAAGGACGTTGAGTACTAGAGATTACTATAGGAGCGTTCGCACCCGAGTCGAAACGTTGCTTGATAGCAAGCAAAAATGGGACAAGATTACGTGGAAACGGTTCTCCGCTCGAAAAATAATGGCGGGTGTCTACAAAATAAGTTAACTGCTAGATTAGCATAGGACAGGCAACCCCCCGAATAAATGCAAAGGCGGGTACCAGGGTGATTTTTATGGCCCCATGACAGGTGGAGTTTTAGTGGGTATGCCTAATGTTGTGTCACGCCAGAAGAGTCCCACACACGAGGAGCATTGCATGGCTCAAGTGATGGTGCATTAAGCATTGCTTAAACCCTCCGGACAAACAGTGAGAGACGCCAAGCTGTACTATCAGAACGTCCACTTACTGGTAAATATGTTATCATAATAATCTTAATCTTCCTCAACTGACTTATTTACCTGACTTCATCGTCTTCACAGAGACTTGGCTAAAACCCTCGATATTGTCCAGCAAACTTGGCCTTGCAGGCTATTATGTGTACAGAAGTGATCGCAATCTGGAAGTCCTTGAAGTGTCGAAAGGAGGTGGTGTGCTTATTGCGGCAAGGGAACGCCGCAATGCCACGATTTTAACTTTTTATTCCATTCTGGAAGTGTTGTTCATAAAAATCTTCCTTCCAGGCTCTAAGCTAATATTCGGAACCGCGTATCTCCAGCCCAGTTCTAATCCTGGGTCATACCTGAAACTGGCAAATACCATCAAGACGGTCGCTGACGCTAATAGGGACTGTCAGCTGATCATGACTGGATACTACAATCTTCCGTCTATCGTCTGGGGCTCCAATCCACCACAGTTCTCTCAAACTGGGTATGTCGATCCCAAGCATCAATCGAGCGCTGATGTCATCAGAGTCTGTTTCTCACTTTTGGAGTCTACTCAGCACTTCCCACCGTACCCGATAAGGGATACTCGTTCGACCTGCTCTTTGCTCCCCCTGGATTACTAACGTCGTTGGATCTTCAAGAACAACTGCTTTCTACGGATGGCTATCATGTGCATGGTTTTATTGAACTAAATTTGAAAAAAATCATGGACAAACCTTATAAAAGCACTGACCAAAAATCATGAAATTTTACTACATAAATCAGTGTTTTTAGTCACTTGCCACAGCTTTCTGAAAGATCCGAGCCATCTTCTTAACTCTATCCAGACTTAAGATGTTCCTTAAACATACTTTCTCAGACTAAGCGAGATACATTCCTATAAAATATCAATTAAACATTGTTAGTCACAAAAAAAAAAAGTGAAAAATATTAATTAAAATTATTAGCGGACCATTTAATTGATGGCGAACCATGTTTAATTGATATTTTATAGGAATGTCTTTGGATTAGTCTGAGAATTTATGTTTGAGGAACATCTTAAGCCTGGATAAAGTTAAGAAGATGGCTCGGATCTTTGCAGAAAGCTGTATTAAGTGACTAAAAACACTGATTTATGTAGTGAAATGTCATGATTGTTGGTCAGTGATTTTAGAAGGTTTGTCCATGATTTTTTTCAGTAAAAGTAGTGTATATTATATATTTTTTCGACAGAAAAAATTGTTCAATGTTCCATCATAAAACAAGTGTTTTACTCGTAACAATATTTTTTTTTTTTGTTTTTTTTTGCAAGATTTAACCCAGGCTTGACCTCTTAAGCTTAAGAAATTGGTACATGTGTTGTGTAAGGAGGGCGGTGACACTCAGGATGAGATTGAATTTAAGAGACTTAGAGCGAAGTGTATTCATCTGTCCCGTAGTAAATATCGTGAGCACATACGCTCCATTAAGGCTAGTCTTAGGGGCAATATTGGAGGTTTCTGGTCGTTCGTGCGGAATTGGAACAAAGATTCCGGTATTCCTGTAGATACGTTTCTGGGAGAGAGTAAGGAGAAAGGTGAGTCTGAAACGGCCAGTTTATTTTCGCGGAGCTTTGGTCCGGTCTACGATGGTCGGGCGGCTAACTTGCTAGGACTCGAGAGAGCCCATCTCCACCGCAAGTGTTGCGGGCTGCGGCGATTGACCTGCATCCTATATTGTAAGTAATCTTAAGGAATCGGCTAAACTCGGTGCGGACGGTGTGCCTAATTTGTTCGTAAAAAGTTGCTGGGTCGCTTTGAAGAGGCCGGTTCTTAGCCTGTTTAGCAAAATGCTTAGTACTGGTTACTTTCCGAAGCTTTCTTATGTTTTTCCAGTTTTCAAAAGCGGTAATAGGCACGATATTACTAATTACCGACCAATGTCCCTTATTAGCAGCATTCCAAAGATTTTTGACGCCTTTTTAACCAATATTTTATCTCTAAAACTACTTTGTATGATTTCCGACCAGGGACACGGTTTCCTGCCAGGTCGTTCAACCCTTACAAATCTTCTGATCTTTAATGACTTAATTTCAGAATCGATAGAGAAATCTTATCAAGTATTAATACCAACTTTTCTAAGGCATTTGACTGGGTAGACTATGGCAGTTTGCTGCCTGAGCTTTGAAATGCTGATGTTAGTATCATCATATTTAACGGATCGCTATCAGGCAGTTCGCATTAATAATTGTATTTCCCCACTAGTTATGGTGTCGTCAGACGTGCTGCAGGGATCGCATCTCGGACCTTTATTATTTTATCTTTATATTAATGACTTAGTTAGTCGTATACAATTTGCGAAAATGTTGCGGTACGCTGATGACGTCAAACTGTACGCGCGTACCCAGACAGGTGAGGACACGACAAGGCTCAATGCTGACAATTGAGCCTTGCCGTGGTGCCGGCTTGATGCTTTGGGCGGCTGGGCAAGGGATAATGGCCTCCGGCTTAATTTAGCGAAATGTCGAGTTATCTCCTTTCATAGAGGAAGATCTGTATTGGGGCTCCCTTACTCGCTTACTGGCTCTATCATCGAGCGTGTCGACGTAGTAAGGGATCTGGGGGTCCTATATGCATCTAAAATGACCTTCTTCCATCACGTTGATGCGGTGAGCTCTAGGTGACGGGGCTTGATTGGGTTTATTAAAAGTACTACTGTTGATTTTTCCGACGTATCTGCAATAATTCATTTCTACAAAGCAATAGTCATGCCTCACTTCATTTATTGTTCCCAAATTTGGTCTCCGTTTACACAAGTTGCTATTTATGCTTTAGAAAAAGTTCAACATATATTTCTCTGTTACGTAGCGAATAAATCTGGTAACCTCATGGCGCTTATTGATCACGACTATAAACCGTCAGGCTATTAGCTTCACTCATCGTTATCACGATGGCCATGTCGCTTCTAAGATGCTTCGCGGGAAATTGAATTGTAATACTGTCTCTAACCTGTTGTTATGCCCTAAACTGATGAGAGTTGTCAACGGACAGTAACACTATGTTTCTTCTATAAGTATGGACGAGGACAAAGCTTCAACGCATGACGTCTGAGCGCCGTCGGTACCTGACTACCTTCGCGATCTTAATAGAACAGCCTCCAGTAGCCGCCGGATAATACTTTGAAACCGCACTGAATTCCCTAATTCGCTATAAACAGTTTAATTAACGATTTTTTAATAACACTTCTTAGCAATCACTAAGGCGGGACGTTACTCTATTTGAATCTAAATTCTCGTAGACACAATAATATATAATAGTGACAAAATCGTCTGAGTGTCGACAAGAGTGAAACTTTCTAAGTCCTAAAGAGCCAAAATTTGATAAGTCCGACGGAGCCGAAAAATTCTAAGTGCCGAAATTACGACTGAACCGAGCTCTGGCAGAGCTTACGCACGCGACAATTTTTCTATCGAAAATGGTCTTTGGAATCTGTTGCCGGGTCCTAATATACCTTCTGGGGTATTGCGATCTGCTGCTTGCTTAAAATTTTTATGGAATTACGTTTCGGCCAATTGGAGGTCCCAGATGCATTACTTCTATTTAGCATCTTCTCTAGGTTTTACTGTGACTCCGTGCCTAATGAAAAAATTCGATGGATAATTGTTGCGTGTACATACTCTAGGTGTTTCCGCTCGTTTGCTGTCAGACTTACTGAAATTTATCGTTTTATGGCGGGCTATCCTCGAATATTTCCTATCCTTGATGCTGGCTTGCATGGTTTTATTCTTCGTGCGGCAACTCTTTTATGGTTTCTGACTTTTATTTCTTTTTCATCCCTATTAGCCATCGCACATCTTCTAAGCCGCATTCGATCCGTACCTACATTCCTCTTTTTATGTGCCGAATTATGTCTTCTTACAGGGCACGCGAGTAATAAATTGAGCCGTGTTCGAGCATGCCTCCGGGATTTGAGGAACTGCTCTTGGCGCCCGTTGCAAAATACTGATTTGAATGTTTATTCTTCGTGGTGTTATTATTCTTCCATGGCTCTGCAATAGGCACGGCATGTGTTGGTCTGGACATCCTTCGACTCTTTCTCTTTTCTTCTGTTACCGAGTTGTACTCTCTTGTCGAGATTTGCGAATGATGATCTAGTTCTAGATACTTAATGCGTGTGTTTATTTTTGTATGCATAATGATCCTTAGTGTGATTCTCGGGTTATCTCTATTTATCAATGCTGCTGAGCGGTGCTTTTTGTGCCAATTTTCGCTCGCGTCTTTGCTTTCGGGTCGTAATGTGTGCGTGCGTATCTGTGTCGCTCTTTGGTCGCATGCCGCTGCGATACAACTGTTGTGTGTGCGTGTATCGGTGTGCATTCTCGGTAGTGGGCCTTTGCTGTTTCGCCGTAGTGTGTGCGTATCGGTGTCTCCCTTTGTTTAATTGTTATTATACATAAATCTAAATGATTTTACTTGTAACTTTCAATTAAATTATAGTTTTACTCTTACTTCACATCAAGTTGCCGTTACTCGACTTTAATTAATTAATCCATACTGGATGTATCGGATACTATCGTTCTCTATTTGTAATCAGTTTAAATGGTAACGTTCCGTTAAATGTCAAGTCCGATGTCAAGAGGCATTTGAACTATAATCTTAGAAATCACAGACCTCTGGAGGAGAGTTTGCGTCACTCAAATTTCGGATTCTTCTAGACATTGCTGCGTCTCCGGCACGCCTGGAACCTTCTCCCAACGAAAATAACGTCTATTGAAACGTTATATAGTTTTAAGACTGGTCTCGGAGAACTTGTATCAACCTTTTAATATTGTCACTGTGATAATTCGCTTAAAATTTTGTCATTACATTTAAGATTTGTACCATCTACTTTGTTATTAAATTTAATGTTGTACTTTCTACTCTGTTAATCGACCTATGGTTACTTGTAAGGGGCAGCTATGCCCGTTAATTGAATAAATAAAAAATAAAAAAATACTGATCGAAATAAACAGAGAATACGAAATTTAAATTAAAGTAAAAATAAAATGGAGATAAGTAAAACATGAAGAATACCTCTTGCCCAAATAATAATATTGCCATTACTATCTCCTGTAAGGACATCTCCATTTTGATTAAAAGCAAGACAAGTAACATATTTAGGTTTTTCACGACTTTCAAATAATCCTATACGTTTATAGAGCAGTCCACTGTTATCCAAGTTCCAGAAGGATATATGTCCCTTACCACAAGTAACAATTTGATTTCTATCTAGTGGATGCCATTCAGCACAAACCACGGTATCAACTGAACACTGTAACAAATTTTCAAGCATATTATTCATTATTAATACTTTATTTCTCGGTTTCCTATCATCATTATGCATTTATTGTTGCTTTACTATTGAAACATAATATATACAGAATTGTTCCCAATGAAATTGGACAAGTTTTTTTTTCAAGAAATACACAAATAAATATATATTTGATTATAAGAGTTATTACTATTATCAAGGCCTATAAATATCTTTAATCTAGCGAAAATAAATAGCGAAAAATTGTTTTAAGGGTATGCCGCACTCCTGCTTTATCGATTAACCAACCTGATTTCAATTTCACTTTCAGACAAAACGGCTATGTAGGCTGCTCTACGGAGCAGTGTCGCGCTCGGAGCTTGTGCAATATATTAATTAACACAATATTCAACAAAAGGAAGTAAAAATTCAATCGTAACTCTGAAATTTAAAGTGACTGAAAATATTTATATATATATTCTTGAATCAAAATATATAAACACGAAGTGCTCGACTTCGTGTCGCTATCGGGACTGACTCTGCAGATAACGCAAGGCAACGCTCACCCCCGCAAAGTCCCCGAAAAACGGCTTTCGTTTTCTGGGTCCTTGTTTTTTATTTTGATTGCCAGATGCTGACGCATCTGACATCCCAAAGTTTTCCTTGACGGAGAGCTATACAACTCCGACCTAACGCCGTGCTCGACGCTGAGTCAACATAAACGACGGGCGCGTTCTCACAGCTCGAAATCCGACCCCATGCCAAGTACAGCGCTGGGCTGTAAAAATCCGTGACGCGAACAAAGACCTTTTTTTCTAATTGCACACGTGCTCCGCAGTGCGTACCGGTCTTCACATACCGACCCTGTACTGTTCCCGCATTCTCTCAAGCTTTCGCCTGCGACGTAGGAAAAAACCTCACGGGAAAAGAACCTACACCAGGAACAGTTCTTATACATAAACAGAATCTTAACTCAAACGCCTGTCAAAAACTCGATGTCGACCATAAAACTAAAAACTTATAAATATTGTTGTTGTTCCTCTCTATGATTAAATCAAGATCTAAAAACTTATAATATTCCTACTTGTACGCTCGCTTGACCAAAGCGTAGAACAATGACCCATGCTTTTATTCATAGAGTCGATCTGGATGACATGCTCCGAAAAAACACCGCATGTGTTTGTTTTAGTCTAAATGCATCCGCGCAGAAAAGTCTAGACATTTTCTTGCCCCGCAGTCTCTCCAATTGTCGGGTGTATCCACCAGAGGTAGAAAAATAAATTAAATGGTCACCCATACCACGATGCTTTCGCGACACTTAGCATGTCGCGCTAGAGCACTCATCCGCTGATCTTTATTCTCGCCACGATCGTCTGACACACGTTGGGAACAGGCTGCACGGTATAAGATTTCCCTTCAGGAATCGCAAACTTAGAGTCAAATAGAGGGTGACTGATTGCTATCACGTTTGTTTTCCAAAAAGATTTAATTTCCTATTAATCAATAATCAATTTTTAGCGTATGAAGCCGTTGGTGCGGTTGCCATATTGGTTTCCATGGATATTGATATAGTCGTTTGCTTATTTTCATTTGGAAATAAATTTACTTTTGAGAAAATAAATAACATAAAGGCAATCATCCGCTCTTTGTTCGACCCTCAGGATACGTTTTCCAAAAGGAAAATCTACTTCAAACAGCCGTACCGAAGAAAAGTGAAACTGAAGTTAACGTCGGTAAAACAGGAGTATGTCGTGCCCTTGATTTTAGTTTGATATTCACCAGAAAGTATCGTCATGTTAAAGATTGCCTTCTTCAGACCACCAAACCCATAGAGATTCCCCCATTTTAAAGGCTTTCATTCTTGATCCCTAGACAACCCCGCACTATCGGCTACACCCTGACTCTACCATCTTTCAGGTGTCAGTCTAAATTCTGAGGGCAGCTACATCGGCTGATGGTGGCTTCATCGCGATCTAACACCTTCGAGTGCTACTGCCTCCAGGATTTCTCACCAGGCTGGTGGACCCGTTTTCGGCACAAAAATACATAAGGGAATAAAAGCTACTTTAGTTCTGCTTTTTAGATAATTAAGTGGCTATTATAGCTAAGCCGTGAATATAAATAAATAAATAAATTATTAATAAAAAAAACCGCTGCCAATTAATTGGCACGTAGCTTCAGTAGTTTCTTTCTAGCTTTCGTAGTTCCAATAAATAAAATATTATTTTAAAATACAGTATGTGAATGCTATTTTAAATATTTCCAAGTTTAATTATTTTGCTGTAAAAGCAATTTTCTTATTACAAAAGAAATATAATTAATTAGAATTACAGAATCGACCGTTTCATTTTAAAGATGTATATATGTAGAAATCGTAAGAAAGTGAGTATACGCGAGGAATAAATATAAAACAAAACTCTTAAACTCGCTATCTCACGCGTCATGAGTTTTAATGACAATAACGTAAAAGGAATATTGATGAGTGGCGGACAAGTTGCTATGGAGAAATGTGTGGCAATGAAAATAATAATTAAAAAAAAAAGTGAATCGAAGTATTTTGCGCCGTCTTACTCAAGCTGATGCAGGAGCAACATTGCGCAGAAATTGGATTATGATGAATTTTCATCTTATCAGCAGACCCATCAACATGCTTTTTACGTGTTTTAAAAAACTCACCTTTTTCATTTTAGCTGCCGAAGGGAGCGATCGATCCAAGGACCAAACGGGGAGAAGTGGGTGATTTTGGTATCTTTCAAATGCATTTTAGATGCATTTTTTGTAACAATGGGATGATTGGAAAAAACGCGGAATAGTATTTTTCAAAAATCAAAAAATAGCCATAAAATGCATTTGAAAGATAACAAAATCACCTACTTTTCCCCGCACTTTATTTTCTTGTTTTATGCACTATACTTAAATATTGTGTTTGTAGTGAACGGCGGTAAACACAGAATGAGAAAAAGGTAGTAAAAGGTATGTAAAGTAATGGATGCTTCTGATTTATTATGATGTATTACACAAACCTGTCCGCCTGGATATACTGCCGTAGCTATTCTCTCTGTAGCTACGCATGCACGCTCGCACTCGCGCTGCTCGCGACGCATGTGCGAAAACCCCTGCGCACATACTGTACACGTATACCCTCACATACTTTACATGCTCACCCAACACTTCCCTCTGTAAAAAAAATGGCTGTCTTGGGAACAGCCGATAGAAGTGAATACTGAAATAGTTGTATTGTAGATTTTTATTTTGTTTTTTTTTTAATAGGTGAAATAATAAAAATATGTTTATCGTTATTCGTACATTATTTTATTTCTTACATACTTTATTTACAACTTTACTTATCTATGGTAGAATCACAGGTATCTTCATTTTTTAATTCAATTAAAGAAACAATCAGTTTGTGGTAACTAAAGTATGATATAAATGTTTTAGAATCTATTTTATATAAAAATCTTGAAAATACTGCATCTCATGTTGTGCCATACTTAGTAGTTGATTGTTGAGCATCATTATTCATTTCTAATTGACATTTATTTTTGAGGAATGCAATTAATGGTTGTGCACTTTCGTCGACAAAGTTAACATTAAAATCTCCTGCCAAAATCAGTGGCATTTCATGGTCATTTGTATCGAGTTCCCGTGCTCCTACTTCAGAGTATGCAAGTAGTGATCTATGGATAAATTTAATTATGTCTGTAATACTTTGATTGGGTGAAATGTAAATCGCAGCCATGATACATATTTGACCGTCTTCTAAAACGCAGTGAGCACAACATATTTCAGCTATTTCTGATACCTGAACATCTAAGTTTATAGATCTTCTAATTTGCAATGCTATATGTTTAGTGACTATATTGGTAGTGTCTTGTTTATTTTGAAAACGCCGAGCGCGTTGTGTATAAAGAACGCCGAGAGCGCCGAGGGGCCCGAAAGCCAGCGGAAAGGTACGGAAGGCGAGAGCGGTGAAGGAAGAGGTGCGCGTACGTGTTGCGCGGCGACGAGAGCGCGGTGGAGGGGAGCGAGAGAGAGAGAGAGAGAGAGAGAGAGTGAGAAGGAGAGCGCAACGAAGGGAGAGGTGCGCGTATAGTCCGTACGAAGGGAGCGCGGTGGAGGGGGGAGAGAGCTCTTCCCCTGCGGTCGTTCGCTTATTGCCCCTCCTAGCGTTCGCGTGACGGTCGGTTTTTTCTCGATTCACTCCCCGGCAAAAATGTGTACCTAACGAGCCTATAGAAGTATTCACTTCAAAAAGACTTTACACTGAATATGCACACAATATTAGTGGTACATATCCATAGCGTTCAGGAGGTTTTACGTTTCTTTTAGGTCTATCGCTAGTTGCCGCTTGAATACTTCGTGCAGTGCTTTTGACTACAACTTCCTTGTCCGTTCTGGCAACAGAACTTTCTTTGGCATTACTTAATAGTACAACAATTTAGCGGATTCTTTGATAGAAGCTGTTTGCTATCGGGTAAATTATAATGAAGATTTCTCTGATATTCGTACACTCTTACTTTTGCTTGGTTGTAACAAGTTCAATTGACATCTCATCTTCCTCCCTAAGAATAATTCAGCTGGGGAATTACCCGTTGTGTGATGCGGCATATTGCTATACAGAGCTAAAATTCTATTTACATCACTATGTACATTTTTATCATCGTTCATTTTTTTAGTGCATTTTTAACTATCTGCACAAATCGCTCAGGTTGCCCATTTTTGGCAGGATGGAAAAGTGCAGTAAGTTTGTGCTCAATCTCATGACTTTCCAAAAAATTCTGAAAGGTATCGGAAACAAAAGTCCTATTATTATCGGATACTAACATTTGTGGTAATCCAAATTTTGCGAAAATGTCCTCGCATTTTCCTATGGTTATTCCTGCGAGTATATTTTGCGACTTGTTCACATTGACTTCTCAGCAAAGTCAATGTGAACAAATCTTCCCTGGCATAGAGAGTCAAGACAGACAATCTGCGTTACAATTTTGTTTAGATCGACGATACTTAATGTCGTTATTAAACCTAGGTAAAAAAATTGCCTAGTGTTACATACGCATAGCGCTGTAGGTTGGAAGTGTTTTGTCCGGACTGAAGATTTGTACTAGCGGTCGATTGTAGCAAATTAAAAGTGAATTTATGACCGTATAGACACGGATGCAATTTCTTTATTGCGAAAACTATCACGTAAGCATGGTCAATCTGACTATATTTCCTTTGAACCTCATTCAAGGTTGAAATACATTGTATTGGACGTTCTAAACCATCCTCATACGTTTGTGACAAAACCGCATCCACTCCCAGAGGGCTAGCGCCTGTAGCTAATACTAGAGGTCTACTAGGATCGAAAAAAGCTGGACATGTATCTTGTGTGAATATATTATTTTCATTTCAAATGCGTGTTGACATTCCTTCGACTAGATATATTTGACCTTTTCACTCAACAATTTGTAAAGGGTGCAGTATGTCACTAATGTTTTTCATAAATCTATTGTTATATGTAATCATACCTATAAACAAACGCAATTTACTGATGCTGATCGGTGGCGGCATTTTAATCACAGCTTTAAATTTTGCTGGATCTTTATGAATACCTTTTGAATCAATGATGAGACCGCAGTGTACATCTAGGGGCAAAAATGAGCTTTTTCAAGCGAGGATGATATTTGAGCACGAGTGGTAGTCAAGGGTGCCGTAGGCATCCGAGACGGATACGAGTGCTCAAATATCATCCGAGTCTGGAATAGCACATTCGCCCTTATTTTTTACCATATTTTTTAATAAAAAGTGCATACATAAGGCCATATTTTCCGTCCTCAAAGTGGATTGAGAATAGAAATTTTCGATTCGTCCACTTAAATGTAGATATATAGATGTATATTACAAAAATTATCAAATTTTCTAATGTTACGAGTGAAGAGTGCAACGAAAAAGTGACAGACCCCGGACATAAACCGAGGACCTCTTTCTTGCAAGGCAGACGTTCTGTCGTCGTGCCATGGCCGCCACGAAATTGCACTCTTCTACTAGTCTTCTTATAGTAATTAGACACCAGTGACGTATATCCACACGTAACACTAAACGTTTCAAAGTTTTTGAAAATTATTATATACATTTTTGTAACCTTTTTTTTGGAGCTCGGAAAACTCTGTTTTTAGTCCTCTTTATAGGCGCTGAAAACTGTCTTTTTAATGCACATGCTATTAAAAATATTTTCTTTAAAGAAACTAAATTTGTTCCAATTTACCCTTATATTGTGATTTTGAAACACATTGAGTTTTTGAAACACTGCATGAATTAAACTAATGAACTCATTTAGAGTAGCGGCCGCCAACTGAATATAGTCTTGAAACACGCACATACCCTTCCGATCAAAACAATGCATTCGTGTGTGCTTGCCAAATCGCAGGCGCAGCTGCCACACTGAACATTAAACGCCATACTCTGTATAATCCGCGTCGCGTATTGATCATAAACACATCCGCGGTATCTTTGTCAAACAGTCATTGCAAATGCGCCTTCAAGCAATCAATTTTACCAAAATAACGACAACCTGCTAAATCCACAAACAGTTCATCAGTTTTAGGCAGCGGGCATTCGTTGATGATCAGCTGAGCGTTGACAGTCATGCTGTGATCTCCACAGATACAAATTGTTCCGACCTTCTTCAAAGCCGTAACAATCGGTGTGGCGAAAAGAGACAAGTTGACTCTCTCCTTTTCCAAGTAATCCAACACCTCGTCAACAGGTGTAATGAGTCGGAATGGCAAACTCCAAGCCTTGAGGAAAACGTATTGACGGAGTTTTTGTCGTCGACTTCGACTAACTCTTTCGTCAAATGTTGGGAATTACTCACTGAGTTTTTATAAGTCGAGTCGTCGTCAACTCCCTCCTCCGTTTTTAACAAAAAGTTCTTGATTCGATAAATCTTGATAACTGTGTAGCACCAGAACACTTATTTTCTTTTAGTATTTTCTAATCACTGTAGAATAAGTTCTGTAATTTTTGTAGGCACTAGCACTGACTAACACGTAGTGATTTTTGAGGTTATGACGCACCTAATTTTCCCACAAAAGTACAACGTAATTTTGTAATAATTTAGCACTCGAGTGTTACCAGCACGAGCACTTGCAGGGTAGATGTGTGAACCAGGAGTAATTGTAGTAATTGTAATCAGAAGTAACTGTAGTCACTTGTATGAGGAACCTGGTACACTTTTGCTTTTTTACTAAGGAAGCCTTGTAATAGTAATTTTAGAGTTTGTGTAAAAACATGAAGGAAATATGTTTTGAGGCATTATAAGTCGAAAAATAGTGTTTTTAGAAAATGTCCGTATGGATGTGTGTGTGTATTTTTTTTGTGACGTAGGCAGAGCATGGTCTGCACAAGTGGCCCTCCGACACCGAAACCCCACAGGCACCATTGTTAAACAATACTTCCGTGGGGCCCGTTAATTAGCCTGGTTGGCTTCTTCTTTAGGATTTGACATTTCCATACATCCCCCATCCACCAAAGTGATTAGGGGTTCAGGATTGTTCAAGTAGAATCATTAAATTTGAATTCGCCGAGAAAGCGACAGAGTCGGAGCTAGCCGTTACGTAAGTTTTTGAACGCTGCTGGTCAACTCGATCAAATAGGGGGTTGCTATGGCAACGCTCGAGCGCTCTCTCTCTCTCTCTCTCTCTCTCTCTCTCTCTCGCTCTCTCGGCAGTACCTGTTGCCCGACTGTAGTCAGTCAAGCTGTAGAATCGGAGCTGTACACACTGCAGTGTCAACTACTGATATCGTTCTCAGTTGGAGAACGACCGTTTAGTCCATATATTAGCATTCACTTTTCCTTGTTTTTAACAAGTGTACTTACACACTCTTTTAAATATATTTCGTTCTTACTGAGCCATTTGTTATTTCAAACGCTGAGTGTGCTTTATTTCACCAACCTAGAGTCGACAAAGATCCACCGTCTACTCACTAGAATAGACGTTAAAACATTTGGTAGCAGAGCGTGTGAAAGTGTTGGTGTTGATTGTCGGTTGTTTAAAAGTGAGTGTACTAAACGGCTACAGCGACCGATTGCGTCCTTGTAATTGTCGCAACGGTCAACTTTCGTTAGAGGTAATAGAATACACGAATTATTAGAGGTTGTTTAGAAGTCTAGAAGTTAAAGGTTTAGAGGTCATCAGAAGAAACCAAGTTTTATCGTCGTCGCATCCTAGTGGCAAGCCGAGTACAGCGGAGGGACGCCTTTTACTGTAAAGAGGCAACAACGGGACCAGCTTGTCGTCATCGAACTCCAAGGGACTCAGCCTTCGCCAGCAATCTGATTAGCGTTTGGAGCATCTCCTGGGCCAGCAGTCATTGTCGTAAGCAACGGACGGAGAGGAGTTGGTAAATTGTTTATATTGTTGTTCTCTCTTCGCCCAGCTTTTGTTGTGGTTTGGTCTCTGTTGACAAATTGTCGATTACGTGAGTGCAGGCGTATCCATATATACGTATCTGCCTCAGTAAAGTCGAAAACATTTTTCATTTTCAAAAGTTTAAAAGCCGTTATCGGCTTCTCAATTTTCCCTCGGAGCGCAGTAGCGTTCGAGGTGTTTCGCACGGCGCGAGGTGGGAGTAGCGTCTCTCCCCCCGCTCTTCTCGGCCGCTCGGCAACAGCTTCACGTGTATAGCGAAGCGTTAGCTATACGCGGCAGCGTTTCGTACAGTTGAATCTCTCACTTCTTCGTACGTGTATTTCGCACGGCCACGCGCTGTTGCGCAATGGCCTACGACATTTTCCTCTCGCTTGCTGATAGCGTAGCGGTACCTTGTCGCGTATCGGCTCGCGCGCTCAAGTAGAGGGCCATATTGGCTTGCTCTCTCTCTCTCCTACTCATACCTGCGGCGTTCAGCGTCGGTTTTTCGCGCGCTTTTCGCGCGTTTCTTCGGAGTCATCGCTCGTTCTTTCTCTGAGTGGTGTGGTATTGGAGTCGAGGTTTCGCGTTATACGCTGAAAATTTTTTTTCTCCTTCCTGCTTCTTCACTTTAGCTTTATTCGTTGGCCTTTTGGCAGCTTCATCTATCATGGCATCGGCCGCAGATTTGCAAACGTTGTCTGGGCAACGTCGTAAGGCCAAATATATCGCCAACTTTATAATTAATACAAAAAAGGTTGCTACGCTGAACGCGCACGCTCTTCAAGCGCGATTGAAGTTGCTGGACACATATTGGAGCGACTTCCTCGATCGAGATATGGTGTTGCAAGGTAAAAGGGAGAAGTTTTAGGATCATGAATATTTCGAGAGTGATGAATTCAATGCCACGGAGTGTGCCTATATAAGCGCACAGGTTGACTTGATGGCAGCTCTGGCTGATCTTGAGGATCTAGATCGACCCGTGAATCCAGAACGCAGGAACAAAGCGACTGATGCGCAGGCTGCTGCGATCGAACGTGAATTTCGAGCGTCTGAGATAAATAGCATGCCGAAACTTCACATTCTTAAATTCTCCGGGAAACAGTCAGAGTGGGAGTCCTTTATTCAGTCGAGGCTGGACCTGAAGGAAAGTTTAGAGTAGTGTTTAATGGATCATACGGGAAAGTTTCACTTAACGATGTACTGTTGACTGGGCAGAAGTTCCAGTCGGACGTGACTCTAATCATTTCCATTTAGCGTTGTTTTGCAATTGTTTTCACGGCGAGTATAGTAAAGGAGTTTAGACAGATACGAGTTCATCCCGACGACGTTGATTATCAGAGAATCGTTTGGAGGGACGACGGGTCAATGCCCATCGAAGATTTTCGTTTATTGACCGTTACCTACGGCACCAAATCTGCTCCATATTTGTCGATCCGCACTTTGTTGCAACTTGCAAAAGAGGGATGTAGAGAGTTTCCCCTCGCTGCACAAGTACTGCGTCACAACATGTACGTTGACGATGCTTTCGCTGGGGCTGATAGTGTTTCGGAATCGATTGAAATCAGGAACCAGCTCGTAGCATTGCTCGCTTCGGCTGGCATGGAACTGGGTAAATGGGCATCGAATCGCTCGGAGATATTAGAAGATATTCAGGTGGAGAAACAAAAGGAGCTGTCGCTAGATTGGGATGAGGCGGTGTCGACGCTGGGTTTGAAGTGGATGCCAACTGGCGATTCATTTCGTTTCAAGGTTAGTTTGCCAGCAACACCAAAGACCGTCACTAAGAGAGTTATTCTTTCTGAGATCGCAAAATTGTTTGATCCATTGGGATGGCTTGCTCCTGTTTTGGTGAGAGCTAAGCTCATGTTACAGGACCTGTGAATTCATGGTTTGGATTGGGACTCGCCCTTGGATGAAGACTTGTTGCAACAGTGGCAGTCGTTGAGGGCTGAGTTGCCAGAATTAGCACAGGTTCGAATATCGAGGTGGTTTGGGTCGGGTTTTCCGATGCGTCACTAAGGGCGTACGCCGCTGCAGCCTACATGGTGGTCCCTGGAAAACGAGCTACGTTGATTATGGCCAAGACAAAGGTTGCACCGATTAAGACTGAGAGTTTGCCGAGGCTTGAGCTCTGTGGAGCTGTGCTTCTAACCAGGCTGTTAAAGCACCTGCTGGATGGTGTGTTGTTGAAGCCTCCAGCTGTTCATTGTTGGACAGATTCGAAAGTGGTGCTGGATTGGCTGGACAATCATCCATCGAAGTGGCAAACTTTTGTTGCCAACAGAGTCAGTCAAATCGTGACTACGTTACTTGGAGTTCAATGGAAACATGTAAAGTTGGAGGATAACCCGGCCGATTGTGCGACCAGAGGTTTTACTCCCTCTCAGTTGATGCAGTCTTCTTTGTGGTGTGAGGGTCCTGAGTGGATCAGGACAAACTGGAAAGCACTGGATAGACCGAGTTGCACGGACGATGCAACTGTGCAGGCTCAGGTGGTGATTGAGGAGTTGGTAAAGCAAGAGGAGGAATTGCCATCGCTAATGTACTTGGAAAAGTACTTCAGTTACAGTAAGGTAGTACGAATTATCGCGTTTTGTTATAGATTCCGCTTTAATGCAGCCAAACCTAAGGGAAATCGCTGTGCTGGATCTTTATCTGCTGAGGAGATGGACGCGGCTCGAGTGAGGTTGACCCGCTACATTCAGGCACTGCACTTCGGGAAGGAGATTCAATCAATCAGGAGTGGTCAGCGATTGAACGCGCGCAGCCCACTACTCCGCTTGGTTTCTTTTATTTGTGAGAGGGGTCTGCTCAGAGTTAGAGGACGTTTGCAGAACTCGTTGCTGCTTTACAATGAGAAGCATCCTATTGTCTTGCCTGGGTCCAGCTGGTTGGTAAAGAGGTACGTGGAAACAGATGCATCGAGACACGATGCACGGAGGAGTGCAGCTCATGATCAGCTGCATCTGCCGGACTTATTGGATTCTCAGAGGAATGAGAATCGTTCAAGGCGTCAACAGGAGATGCTTGCGCTGCATTAGATATGCAGCGCAGCCATTGCAGCATCAAATGGCACCACTTCCAGCGTTTCGTGTGGCCCCAAAGAGGCCATTTTTGGCAACTGCAGTGGACTACGGAGGACCATTTCCCATCTTGTTTTCGAGAGGACGAGGCGCCAAAACCACGAAAGGCTATATTTGTATTTTCGTGTGCATGGTAGTACGCGCCGTGCACATAGAGGTGGTATCGGATTTGACGACGGCGGCGTTTCTGGCAGCTTTTCAACGGTCCAGTGCCAGACGGGGAATTCCAGAGGTCTTGTTGAGCAACAACGGTACCAACTTTAAGGGAGCGGCGACGAAATTAGATCGATTGTTTCAGGAAGCTTCATCGTTCTCTCATGAGGTTGCTGAGGCTCTGACAAAGGACAATACCAAATGGCTATTTATTCCACCTCGAACGCCACATTTCGGCGGACTTTCGGAAGCTTCGGTAAGAAGCATCAAGCATCATTTTCGGAGAGTTGTTGGAGAGACTCTTTTAACGTTCGAAGAGATGGCGACGGTGGCGGCTCAGATTGATGCCTGCTTGAACTCGAGGCCGTTGAGTCCTCTCAGCTCAGAGCCCACAGACTGGGTTGCTCTCACTCCTGGTTATTTTTTGATCGGCGCACCGCTGAGGGTGTTGCCGGAGCCTTTTTATGAATTAGATTTGGGTTCTAGGACTTGCCTTTGGCGTCACCTCTCAATTATGAGAAATTACTTCTGGTCCAGATGACAGTCGGAGGTGCTGCATCATCTGCAGCAGCGTAATAAGTGGCTGCACCCCAGTCGCCCGTTGGTCGAAGGCGACATGGTTTTACTGAAGGAGGACCTCAGCCCTCCGGCCCATTGGCCCATGGGACGGGTCGTCAAGGTGCATCCTGGACGGGATGGTCAAGTTCGAGTGGTCACGGTTAAGACTGCTACTTCGGAGGTGCAATGGCCATCTGTGAAGTTAATCTACCTGCCCATTGATGATGACACTAAGAGGGTCCACTCGCGGCTTAGGGCTTCGTCAGATAAAGAGTGAAGAGCTCCTGTCGTCTCTGAAGACACATACAACACTCACACTGTTAGAGTCTGTAGCTCGTGGTTAGGTGTTATTCTTGTAATTTCTTAATTTTGTTGAAAGTCTTTAGTTTAGTTAATTAATTATGTAATTAGAGTCAAGTTTAAGGTGGAACTCCACTGATTTTTAATTTTTCTTACCTTTTGCCCCATCCATTGTCAGATTTTAGGGGTTTGATTGTGGTGATAAAAGAAGGTTACATAGCAATTTTGGGCCATTTTTATACACATATACTCAAGTTATGATATAAAAACCAAAAATAATCATTAAAATTAAAGGTTTTTTAAAAAGTTGCTTGCGCACAGGGCTTCGACTAAATTAATCCAAAAAATTTGGACATACATTTTGACCCGTACTTAACAAAAGTTAATATTTTGCTTCCTCCTCAAGAGGAAGCTTTGTAATAGTAAAATTTTCAGTTTTGCTAATACTTCGTGGAAACGCATTTGGAGGTGTTTGGGTAGAATCGTCGCTTTTAGAAATGTCGTGCGGATGGCTCTGTGTGTGTGTGTGTGTGTTGTGTGTGAGGTGTGGTTGTGTTTGTGGATGTACGTATACCGCCATAATTTTGGAACCATGCGACGCGTGTAATAAAATTTGACATGCGTATACTTTTTCTAATTTCTGATTTAGGTCATTTTTTGTTTTTATGATTTGCCATTTTATGGCATATTTAGCATTTTTCTATTTTTGAAAATATTTTTGTTTTTTATGATATGATGTTATACAATATATTCACATGTGGTATTAAAAACATATTTGTTACTTTTTCCGCAAGATTTTTTCTAAATTGATATCTGTTCATTTTTTCTGATATAAGGTATTTTTTTGAAAACATATATATCTCAAATTAATGGTTAAATGTTGTTTTGAAAAAAGCATGCAATAAACAACGTATCTATGTTGTAAAATTTTAAGATTTTTTGGCGCTAGTTTTGAGATCAAAATCAAAAACTAAAAATGGTTTTTTAGGGTGTACGTTACGTGGTAAAAGGTTTAAATTGGTTGAAATTTTAGAAGATTATCTTTTGATCATTCGCTTAGTCTTTTGTAGTTATGCACCTTTTAGTTTAAGATATTAGGTTCAATTTTTCACCTCGTCACCTGTATCTCTGTGTGGCTGAAATTTTTTTTTGTTAACATATATTTGATATTAAGCTTGTATGTTTTGAGGTTTTCATGGTTTTATAAATGTCGTGCAGATTAGTTTTGTCTGTGTGTGTGGTGTGTGTGCGTGCGTCCGTGTGTGCGTCGTATGTGTTATGTTTGGAACTACGTGATCGTCGTTATAAGTTAGACGTGATATATGTTTTTTGATTCTGAAATTTCGAGTATTTTTCTTTTAAGATTTAGACTATTTTTATGACCATTTTCTGGCCCATTTTTCATTTTGAAATATTTTTTGCTTTTTTGTATGTATGATTTTACAATATATTCACAATGTGTACTAAAACTTCCGTTTAGAGAGCTCGGGGTTCAATCCGACGGGGATCTCCGGCGAGCTCTCTCCCAGGAGCTATGGATAACGAAATATCGAGGGTCTTAAAGGCGACGGCGGAGTATGAAATGAGTTTTAAATTTAATAGGCGATTAGGGATATAGAAACACGTCAAGGGTCTTGAAAGGCGGCTGTGGGTATATTGTAGAATCTATTGCAAGGTCAAAGGCGATGCTGCGGATACCAGAAGATTACGTGGTCTAAATGCGTGTGCGGTGTGCTCAAATGAGCTTTAATTTTCAAAAGGCGATTTTGGGTTATGAAACAAGTCAGGGTCTAAAGGGGCTGTGGGTATGTAGAATCTTGAACAATAATTAATCAAAAAATGATGCCACCCGACATTTGTAATTTGCAGTTGTTAATGTTGATTACGTTCTGCAGATTATTGGTATTTTTTTATTTACGATATATGTAGTTTTTTAGGATGTTCACGGAGCTCTCTTTGTATCCCTTTACCCCATGCCCCTGATACCCTTCCCCTCAAGTGTCTTCTAATTCTTTTGTATCGAGATAGTAGTGAATATTTCATCAATGTGCGGTGCTTGTCCCATGTAAATTATCTTCTATGCGATTAGGAGGAGCTTAAGTGCCATGACTGGCGAGCGGTTTTTTATTGGAACTCGCATGTTATCTGTATATCGAAGTTTATTAAACAACTAAATCTATGAAAAAACCCTATAATTTACTAATATTTATAATAAAACAAATTTTTCTAAAACAGATACCTTAACTTAAAATATTAAGTTTTGTTCCAAATGTTCTAAAGAATACGCGTAAAAATTTTCAAAAGGATTAATAGAAATGCCTTGCGCAAGGAACTTTTTAAAGTCAAACGAACAAGTTACGAGAAAAACGCGTTTAAAGTTTTATTTTTGTTGCTATCTAATGCAAAATATTTTACTCAACTGCCCATAACATTGGTATAACTTTAAGTTTTTACATCGGGTTGGTTTCAAAATGTTCATAAAACTATAAGCAACTAAAATATATAATAAAAAATTTTTCGAGTTTTTGACCAAAAATCAGTGGAGTTTCCCCTTAATGCTTTAAAAAATTGTTGTATTGTAATTTAGCTGTGGTGATTTAAACTCACACTTGTAAATGACAGTCTGTTAAGGGAATATTCCTATTGAAATTTTGCGTAGACTGATCATCTTGTTGGATAGGTTAGCTTCTTTCGTAATAGGCTTTCCTATCTTTCGTTTGTTGTTGTACAGCTGTTTCCTTGTTGCTGCGAGGCAGCAAGGGGGCGGTATGTTCAAATAGAATCATTAAATTTGAATTCGCCGAGAAAGCGACAGAGTCGGAGCTAGCCGTTACGTAAGTTTCTGAACGCTGATGGTCAGCTCGATCAAATAGGGGGTTGCTATGACAACGCCCGAGCGCTCTCTCTCTCTCTCTCTCTCTCTCTCTCTCTCTCTCTCTCGCTCTCTCGGCAGTACCTGTTGCCCGACTGTAGTCAGTGGAGCTGTAAAATCGGAGCTGAACACACTGCAGTGTCAGCTACTGATATCGCTATCAATTGGAGAACGACCGTTTAGTCGTATATTAGCATTCACTTTTCCTTGTTTTTAACAAGTGTACTTACGCACTCTTTTAAATATATTTCGCTCTTACTGAGCCATTTGTTATTTCAAACGCTGAGTGTGCTTTATTTCACCAACCTAGAGTCGACAAAGATCCACCGTCTACTCACTAGAATAGACGTTAAAACAAGGATCAAACTCGTCTTCTTCTTTCTGTATTTTCCAGCCGTCTGCTTCTTGCAGCATCGTCCGGTCGTATACTTCTTGCAGCATCGTCCGGTCATCCTCTGGGCAGACTCAACCCCGACACCTACGTTCCTCTGCATCGGGTGAGGGAGTCTGGGCTTCAACTCAGTTACCTACGTTCCTCTGCATCGGTCTGAGGAGTACTTAAAGGTACTCGACCCTAGCCCCTACGTTCCTCTGCCAATCAGTCCAAGGAGCTTTTCGTATTTAAGGTTCAGTGGTTTTCATATAGCATATCTTACTCGGCTGTTTCGCCTTGTCTTTCTTCATCATTTCTAACTTTCTTGAGTGTAGGCGCTACACGAGTAGCTACACCCAAGAAATACTCGGAGACAGTTTTTATTGAAATAGGTTTTATTTTCGCACACGTCCAAACTCGATTAGATATCGACGGAGACTGACAAACAGAAAAGATGTTCGCTTCTTCTACAATTTTTCGTTACGCTTTTGTTTTGCAAAATAACGACGCATCGCTTCGTGCACCTTCACGCAAATATAAATTGAACACACATACTCAAACACACATACGTACATACATTTTCATACGCATCCATACATGCATGCATACCCGTTGCCGTGCGGACGCATAGAGCCTCTTTGCTCTATGCCCGCGCCTCTCCAATTATCGACTTTAGTCGGGGGAGAGACAATGCGGCCCCGATCGATCCTCTTCGATCGTCGTGCACGCGGCAGACGCGCCCAAATGTAGCGCGTTGGGTTTTTGGCGGTATAACCACTCCACATACTGCAAATGTGTCGGGAACATTGAGGATGGTCCTTACGTAATTGTTGACTGCGTACCAACCATCCTCCGACGTTAGCATAGCTATCATCATTAACTCAGGTGTCACTCTGGTCTGGAGGTAGCACTCGAGTACTTCTCGTTCACTTTCGTATCGCGAACAGTCACAGAAGACATGCTCTGCATCTTCGCTAGTTTCCAAGCAGACTGGGCAGTTCGGACTGTCGTCAAGTTTAAACCGGTGTAGGTACACCCGGAAGCATCCTTGCCCGGTCAAAAACTGCGTGAGGTAGTAGTTAACCTCTCCATGCCTTCTTCCAATCCAGTCTTCTATCCTTGGTATAAGGCGATGAGTCCATCGCCCCTTGTCACTAGCTTCCCATCTTGTTTGCCGTGTGTGTGTGTGTGTGTGTGTGTGTGTGTGTGTGTGTGTGTGTGTCTGTGTTTTCGTTCGTATCGGCTCTAGCTCAGCTTCTACTTACAAGGAGAATTACCAGGCTCCGAGAAAGGGATTCCGCTAGGACTTTCAGAAATGTTTTCTGGTAATTAAAAATGAGAGAAACCAGTTGTAGTTTGATCTCATAGGCCTTTATTCGGGAGTAATAGTCAATTTTAGTAAAATTCAACCAAAAAACCTAGTTCATTCAAACGAGTATAACTTTTAAGGCATAATTCCTAGAGCTTCCTGTATAAAATTTACTTCAAGTGCGGAAAATTTCCTATCAATTAAGGTGCTTTTTGAAACCAAAATATCATTTTACATGCCAGCGGCCGGAAAGTGACATTTATTTTTTATCGTGACGCGCAGCGGACGGGAAAATGTCACTATCCGACCGCTGAGGCATGTAAAATCGCGTACGCATCACGGCCGGGAACAAAGAATGCTCAGATCGCATGTTTGCCACCCTCGGCTTCGCCTCGGATGGCAATACACATGCGATTTGGGATATTCTTTATTTCCCCGGCCTAGATACGTAATATACTATTTTTGAAAAATATAACCAATGAAAGATTTTACAAATTTTTCACGATCATTCTTTACACTATTTTCCAAGTCAGAAATACGATAAAATTTTCATTTAGCGGTATCATTCAAAGAAAATGATCTTTTGGCCTTTGTAATTACCTCATTTTATAAGAAATTTTCCGTACTTGAAGTAAATTTCATACAGGATGCTCTAGAAATTTTTCCTAAGAAGTTATACTCGTTTGAATGAACTAGGTTTTTAGGTTGAATTTGACTAAAATTGGCTATAACTCTCGAATAAAGGTCTATGAGATCAATCTACAACTGGTTTCTCTCATTTTTAATTACCAGAAAACATTTCAGAAAGTCTTAGCAAAATCCCCTTCCCGGAGCCTGGTAACTCTCCTTGTTAGTGGATTTCAATTTACCAAGTCTCATTTTCTTTGTTTTTACGAATACTCGGCAGGATAACAGTCCGGTTTTACATTTTCTGGACCCGTTTTTTTATATCGATTTTTTAGTTTTGAGATTTCAGTTTTTTCTGATAAAGTTATTGGAAAAGTTGATGGAAGTAAATTGCTTAGTATGCACATGAAAGAGAATAAAATTACTTATCTTATTACTGCGGAAAATTTATATTACCGTTCGTCGTTTTTTATTACACACCATAAAGTGCAATTTTTTGAAATCGTTATAACTCGAAAACTAAATGTCAAACCTTTCTAAAAAACATAATTATTTAAAGTTATTATATCTATACACCACTTCACTTTTAAGTCATTTTATGGGGCAGATCCTGAGAAAAACAAAAAACTGAAAAAAGTCGTTTTTGTGCGTGACGCGATATCTGGAGTAAAAAAGCATTAATCAAGTTTACATTTTAGATATAGTTAGTATTATATAGCACTTCGATTCCTATGTTTGGGTGGTTTACGAAACCAATTAGTTTCAAAGATATTGAGCTTCAAAATTTGTTTTCTCACCCTGTATACTATGAATGGTTTTTTTACGTGACGCGATAACTGAAGTAAAAACGTAATAATCAATTTAAAATGTTAGATTTAGTTAGCATATTATAGCATCTTGATCCCTTTTTTATGTTGTTTATGATACCAATTAGTTTCAAAAATATTAAGCTTATATAAAAATTTTGAAAATACTGCATCTAATGTTGTGCCATACTTAGTAGTAGATTTTTGCGCATCATTGTTTATTTCTAATTAAAATTTATGTTTGAGGAATGTAATTAATGGTTGTGCACTTTCGTCAGCATAGTTAACATTAAAATCTCCAGCTAAAATCAGTGGCATTTCGTGGTCATTTGTACCAAGCTCCCGAGATCCTACTTCAGTGTTTGCCGACATGATACATATTTGACCGTCTTCTAAAACGCAGTACTTATGCCATGCGCGGCGAAGAGTGTGTATAGTCGAAGCGAGAGAGAGAGAGAGAGAGAGAGAGAGAGAGAGAGAGAGAGATGTGATGCCTTGTGCGACGAGGAGAGTGCAGTGGAGGGGAGATAGAGAGAGAGATCTGCCTCGATTTCGTCACGGTCGCTTTTTTGTTCGGTCGTTCGGTTTTTTCTCGATTCACTCCCCGGAAAAAAATGTGTACATGGCGAGCCTATAGAAGTATTCACTTCTTTAGACTTGTTTAGAATTGATTATCTACAAAGTTACCGGAGAATATTGATGAAAAAACCTTTCTATCAAATATCGCATTACAATAATTGAAAAAACACGTTCGTTGTCAAATCCAATAGGCGTCGCCTTGGGTATAATAGTTTCTTTAAAACTATTTATACGCGGCAAGTGCCTAAAAATGGCATATTTTTCCAAAAAATTGTTACTGCGATCCTTCTAGAACTCACTCGTATTTATCGCTGAAATCTTACAGGTTCATTAAGTAGATCCTAACAAAGAACTGATTAGATTTTTTAGCTGTATGACGAGGAACGTTGTTAACCCGTCATAACCTCTCCAGCATACAATTTATGTAATATACTATGTTCTATAGCAATGTTACAGATAAGCAGCGGCAGAGGAACTAGAGAGAGCACGGTAAGTGGGTAGAGAGAGAGAGAAAGAGAGAGAGAGAGGGGGAGCTCCACGAGCGTCAGATTCGTTTCGGCTAGCTAACTTAATACACGCGCTATCGAAACTCGTGCCCGAAGGACTGCTAGGTACTTACGTGTGAGAAGACCTGGGACCACGACTACACCGCGAGGGTCAGCATCATCGCTTTGGGCTCGTCAACGTGTAATCTCGCCTTCCTCTCGTCTACGTGCAACTTCGCTCTCGGAGAAGACGTCCTGGAGCTCGAGCTGCTTCCTGGGAATGACAGGAATCGTCCACTCGTAAGTGTCACTCTCTATCTCTCTCACCGCGCGTGTGCTCGTGTAAACTACCACCTTATTCTTTACAATATAGTAAAATTTGTGTAATATTGTATTTGCATTCTTTACTGGTATGACTCCACTTCCCTTTCCTAACACGGACGAAGCTCCCCGCCGCCTCCGCGGACACGCGTATCGCTTCACGATCCGCATGCAGAAACATCCGTAGCTAGCCCGGCCCGTGACCTTGGCAGGTAGATGCCTACTACGTACCTCGCACGAGCTCGAGGAAACGAGACGTAGTCTTGATTATTACGAGGTGGTTTTCTACTGACAGTAGTCGCATATGACGCAGCTAACGTCTGCGCAGCTACTGCTAGCTCTAGATTCACCCCATTATAGCTGATTGATAAAAATAACGTGTTTTTTTACATGTCCTTTAACCGTAAAAAATTATGTAGGAACTGTGAACTATCCGCAGTTTTTTTAATTTCTCCAATCAGAGCTCTCGATTCTCAAAAACTAATGAATCAGGTTGCGTCAGTTCAAAAAAATCCGCGAAAATACCTTGCCGCCAAGTGTATTCTAAAATTGATAAGCATGGCAGTCATGAACGATGCTATTATTAGTATGTGTTAAGTTTTAAATATTTTTATTAAGATGCTTGGATCATTGTATAAGAGAAAAACGATTCGTTTTATCATCACTACTCTTCGAAAAAGCAAACTCTTAATGAAGTTGGCAACGGTTTTTTAGGCATTTGCTAGTATAAATACTTTCAAATAAATATTATACCCAAGAAAACCTATTGGATTTGATCATAAATGTGTTTTTTTTTTCGATGATTTATTTATTTATTTACTTATTCACGGCTTAACTATAATAGCAACTTAATTATCTGAAAAGCGGAACTAAAGTAGCTTTCATTTCGTCGTGTATTTTTTGTCCCGAAAACTAAAGGGTCCATCGCCTGGTGAGAACATTCCGAAGGCAGTAGCACGCGAAGGTATTGGATTGCGATGTAGCTATCATGCCCTCAGAAGAAGACTGACACCTGGCTGATGGTAGAGTCAGGGTGTAGCCGATAGTGCGGAGTTGTGTAGGGATCGAGAACAAAAGCCTTTGAAATGGAATCTTTATTAATTTGATGCTCTGGCATAGAAGCAGATATCGTCGTAAGGCAGAGCGTTTAAATTATCGCGTGCGAGAAGAACGCAGTGGCAGCACACTTTATCGCTTTGAAGAGCAAGAGCAGACTGAGCACTAAGGCCGCAGTTTTGGCGATTTATATACGTTTTTGCGCATGCGCAAAATGAATGTATGAAGGGCAAAACTTATCAAAATAAATTCAAGGATAATATTACAATAGCCTGCAAACACTGCAAGCTTTACGTTTACTAGAAATCGTTATTACGACTTGCAATGATCACGCTTAGAGTAAGAGCGAAAGCAGACTAAGCACTAAAACCGTTGTTCTGGCTATTTATATACATATTTTCGCGCATGCACATAAGTTTAAGAAAATTTATTTTTAAACACTTTTAATTTTTACCCATCTTAAAATTATAAATTTAAAAATAACTTTTGTAAAGCGCAATAGTGGGAGGATAACCCTGGATTTTAAAATTATTAACACATCATATATTACTAGAAAACGGCAACGTTTAGTCCTAGGTGGGGACCTCCTCAAGTCTTTATTAAAAAAACAAAAATATATAAATGTACAAAAATATTTACAACATATCGAAATCACAGGTACAAGTTGTTTCACTATAATCGAAAAAATGATCATACCATAATAAATAAGTAAATAAATAATATCACAAGAGACAAAACGTGTCTCTTTTTAAAATAATTTGGTTATTTATCTAGAATTTTTACATTATTAAAAGCAAAACTATGTGAAAAATCCTTTATATGAGTAGGAATTGGTAAAATTTTGTCTAACGGAGTTTTTTTAGTGTTCATCTATTCTCTTTTTCAAACTTCTCTTAGTTTGGCCTACATAGGTAGTATTGCAGTTGTTGCATGGAATCTCGTATACAACATTTGTCTTACACCATTTATCCAGCTAATCCTTACCTAACTTAATAATACTATTTAATTTATTTGACATGCAAGGAACAATAGTAAAACCATATTTTTTAAAGGACGATTTGCATGTAAAAAATAATTTTCATGGAAAGGAATAGTTATAACATTTTTAACTGTAGGTTCATTACTTTTAATTTCTGAGCAGCCAAAGGTGTGATATCTAACACGATAACGGATGCAACTATCAATAAATTTCTCTGGATAATTATTTTCACAAAGTATATTTTTAACTACGAACAAATTTTTGTTATGAAATTGGCTGTGTGAGAGATTTCTGTGAGAACAAAGTAGACGAAATTGTCGAAGACTATTAGAGGAATTAAAAGAAAAACACGAAAAAGAAAATTTTGACGATGAAAGCTATCAAGATACTGTTCAATACTATCAAGCGTGGCACGAGACAAGAGAAAGCGAGGAGAGGTGCGCGAGGACGGCCCTTTAAGGACGCGGTCTTAGCTAGTGCTGGGAGCAAGAGGTCAAGAGGAAGCTCGACTAATAGCCCTGAAGAGAAGAGCGCGGAAAAGCAAGTCAGAAAAAGGCAACGACATGAAAGAACAGTAATGCAACGTGAGACTTTTACCCCGAGAGTTCCTCACAATGCACCAGAGCCACCGGCGAAAGCCAGGCCCATCAAAAACAAGCGTTCAGAAGAAGTACTAGTTAAAGTGGGGCAAAATAAGACGTATGCGGAAGTCCTGGGGAAAATTCGAAAGGAAGCAAACCCGGACACTACTAGAACGATGGTGCTGGGAGTTAAGCAAACAAGAAGTGGAGACGTCCTCCTTAAACTAGGGAAAGGGTCTGACAGGACAGAGTTTACTGCGAAAGTAGAAAAAGCAGTGCTGGGCCTTGGACAGGTCAAAAAGGAAGAACGGAAGGCCACCCTAGAAATAAGGGACATGGACTCGGAAGCAACGGAAGAAGAGGTGAGAGAAGCAATATGAAGAGCCTTCAGAAAGCCGGACAACGGCAGGAGGATGGCTCTATTAAAGCCCAATACGAAGGGCCTTAGAATGGCCATAGTGATATTCAGTGAGAGAGAGGCTCAGGAGCTTCTAGAAATAGGACACATTCGCGTGGGCCTTCTAAGTTGTAAGATTAGAAAGCGAGTAGAGGTAGGGCGGTACCACAAGTGCCTAGGCTTCGGACACTGGAAGAATGAGTGCAACGGAGCAGATAGGACAAACCTGTGCTTTAAATGTGAAGAAGCCGATCACCGCATGGCTCAATGCCAGATGGAAGCGAGCTGTTTTCTCTGCAGAGAGGATGGACAAAAGGAAGAAGGCAGCAAACATGTAGCTGGCTCCGGCGGCTGCAACGTATTCAGGCGCGCCCTGGACACGGCGAAAAAAAAGAGTCTGAAAGATGGTAATAGTTGGCAAAGCGCTGGATATACCATCATCGAGAGCAGAAAGAAAAAGACGTGATGACGACCACATCAATTAGAAGTGGGCATAGAAGCCTTCGCCCACCGCGAAGCACTACTCGACGGTCGTACCGCGGGGATCAGGGCGCAGAAGACGTGGATAGGTGCGCCTTTACTGAGGATCGATAAAGGCAAAGAGGGCGTTCCCTGGTACGGTTAGTTGTTTTGCTTCCTTCCCAAGGAAGCCTTGTAATAGTATTATTTTGGGTTTGTGTAAAAACATGTAGGAAGTGCGTTTTGATGAATTTTTAGTCGAAAATTAGTGTTATTAGAAAATGTCCGTATGGATGTGTGTGTGTGTGTGTGTGTGTGTGTGTTCGTCAACATCTGTATCTCAGCTTTTACTCAGTGGATTTTAATCCACCAACTCTCATTTTCTTCGTTTTTACTATAGCATGATGGGGAAACAGTCCGTTTTACATTTTGGAGGCTTGTTGAAAAACAAAAATTTTGTTGCTTCATTATGACTAAATATAATAAACTTGACTTTATTTGATTGATCTCAGTTCTTTTTTATCTGTGATTTCGTTACAGAATAAATTGTAACACCCCACACCGGCTCCGCAGGGTTTTCAATTTAAAACTATAAAAAACTAAAGTCTCGCGACTTGTTTTTTTAGAAAAATGACACGCAAATAAGCGTACTCTCCCATTTTTCTCACCGACATCCGTCAGGGGCTACTCTGTCCTTCGGCAGGATAGGAATACCCATGGAGGAGGTGTAGCATTATACATTCACAACAGCTACAAGGCGACCATTTTGTGCTCCTCGCAAACAACAGCGGACGATGAAAAACCCGGTATACCGGAGTACCTTATGTGTAAAGTCCAGAGGGGCCGCTCGCCTTCTATCTTTGTCGCCGTTATTTATAGACCGCCGGGTAATTCTTTCACGAACAACTCTGATCTAGTCGACAAATTAACATTGTATGCGGAAGATTATGACCATCGAATCATTATGGGGGACCTGAATGCGAATATGTTGTCGATGTCTCAAGATGCGATTTTTATCAGAGATCTAGCCTGTGAGCTGAATCTCAAACTAGTAGATCATGGCGCTACGCACCACGTCGGGGAGTCTCACACATGGATAGACGTAATCTACACTGACGACAATGAAGTAGTGCTGAATGCGAACAACATGATGGCGACCTTTCCGAGTAGACATAACATCATTGATATTACAATTAAGACTCCAAAGTCAAAATCACCTACTCTCACTCCATTCTTTTACCGCGATTTTAAATCAATCAGGCGGGAAGAACTTCTTTCTCTTCTCGAAACCTGTGATTGGTCGGCCATCAGTTGTCCTAACACAAATGTAGACAGCAAATTAGAATCGCTCAGCTGCAACATTATGACAGTCCTCGACAAATTAGCCCCCTTAAAAGAGTTCAAACCCAAAAACAAGAAGGTTTCACCATGGGTCAATGCAGAATTGCAAGATCTATATGATCAACGTGATGCTGTCCGGCGAAGATATCAGCGAACCCGTGACGAGAGGTTCTCGCAGGAGTTCCAGTCTCTTGCGCTTCAAGCAGAACAACGCACGATTGAGGCGCGAGAGACTTTTATCCAGAATAGAATTTCCGAGACCTTGAACAATAACAAAAACATCTGGAACGAGCTTCGCAATCTGGGACTTTTGTCCGCGACCAAGGAGGAGCTACATGGCTTCTCCCCAGATGAGCTCAACGCTCACTTTGCCGGGGTTTCTGTGTCTGAATCCGAGAGCGAGGTGAACTTGGATGACATCGTGGCGACCGCCAGTGAAGCTGGTTTCACCTTCCGTGAAATCACTTTTTCGGATGTCGTCCTCGCCGTTGCGCACTTCTCTTCACAGGCTAAAGGGGAAGATGGTATCCCTCAAGATGTCATTGCTAAATCCCTTCCAGTCCTGGGTCATCACCTCGCTTCTATTTTTAACTCCTCTCTGTCTTGTGGCGTTTTCCCTGGAGCCTGGAAAAAGGCCTGCTTAGTGCCTCTTAAGAAAACGGCTATTCCATCAGCCGCCTCAGACTTTCGCCCGATCGCTCTGTTGTGTTTTCTTGCCAAGGTTCTGGAGAAGATTGTTCACGATCAGATATCCGAGTACGTAGAGTCAAGGAAACTTCTTGATCCACGCCAAACGGGTTTCAGGCGGTTTCATAGCACGCAAACAGCACTACTGAGTCTGTCAGAAGACATTAGGGCAGGTATTGATAGCAAAAAACAACTGCTTACTATCCTCCTAATGTTTGATTTCAGTAAAGCGTTCGACAAGATCTCGCCCTCCAAACTTCTCCGTAAGCTAATAGGAATGGGATTCTCTAGGTCTGTTGTCCTGTGGATTAAGTCGTATATTACAGGTCGTAACCATCGAGTGGTTACGAAAACAATTGGCAATTCTGATTGGCTCACTACCAATCTCGGCGTTCCACAGGGCTCGGTTCTGGGGCCTCTTCTGTTTAGTCTTTATATTAACGATCTCCGAGACATTTTGTCTACCTTTAAAGGCCCTAGAGGCCCTGAGGGCGAATTATTGGATGGTGTCGAACATTGCTATATGCTGATGACCTTCAAACCTATACTCAGGTGACAAGGGACGACTTGAGCGGGGGTATCGGTCGTCTGTCCGCTGTTGCACGTTCGGTATCGGCTTGGG
>CM053172.1:14074372-14118274 GCA_012977825.3 Pteromalus puparum | reverse complement strand
ATTCTGTTCATAAAAGTCAGTGAGATGTAACACTAGCTTGTGACCGTTGAGCTTTTGACCGTTGACGAATATGATACTTTCTTTCCTGTTGCGTCAGGCTACTTTGATAAAACTGATCGTGGTCTAAACAATACTGTTCTGAGAAGTCAGTGAAATGTAACCTTAGCTTTTGACCGTTGACCGTTAACCGTTGACGAATATGATACTTCCTTTCCTCTTGCGTCAGGCTTCTTTCTATTGTTTCGGGGATACACGTGTAGGAATGCATCCCCACTACTACTGAATTGAGCTAGTGGGGGGATTCACTCGACGAGAGGATAAAAGAGCGAGCACAGAGAGGAGACGGATCAGTACTGACTTGTGGAGCTCACAAAACGTTTCTCACGTGTAGTTCTCTCGTGCCGTTTTAAGTGTGAAAGTTTTATTGACCATGGCTCAATCAAGTAGTAGTGTCCAAGCTCGTCTGCAGAATATTCTGCCCAACATGCTGCTGTCTACGACCTACGCAGTTAATAAGTCAAATTCTAAAAGGATTTCTCTTGGATTGGAGTGTCATCGGGGTAGCTTCCGTCCAGTAGTGAAACTTTCCACGGCTACAGGGTGTTTCAAATCTATCAAATTCGATGTGAACAGCTGGAAAGTTTTCAAGAATTACTTTGATCTTATAAACACCTATTTCCAAGATGCGTACAGATTCCAAAGTGAATACGGTCGACCAACAAAAGTGTACATGGAGAACCATGATCTGATGTTTACAACTTCGTATAACACAAAGTCTATATTGATTGAGGAAAGACCCGTTGGTACACCTATCTTTCCAAATCTTTTCATAGACGAAGAAGACGAGGAGGAAGTGTATACTGCTGTTGACAGCGGTTCTGGCAATGTTGCTGATGCTGGCACTTCTGGTGGTGCTGCCGTAGAAAGACATCAACCTCCAAGAGCATCAAAGAAACAAAAAACATCGCATATTCAACCTGCTATCTGCATGCAAAAAGTTACTTTCGATGGATTGAGGGTTGTCTCGCCATGTGTCGATGAACGTCTCGATAAACTTGAAGCTTGTGTTGGTAAGGTAAATGAAATTGTGGCTTGTATCAAAGAATTTGTAATTGGTTGTATTAAAAATGATACAGAAAACTCGAATGAAAATGCCAAAGCCACTATGATGAGAACCTACGAAACATTTCAACAATACTACACGCTCTATAACGATAATATTAAAATTAATGTCGCCGATAAGTTTAAGGATGACTTTAATGAGTCATTGTTGAATATAATTGTTTGTGAAATCGCTGCTTTTAAATTGTTTGATATCTATAAAGATATATACAGTACTATAATCATACTATAAAAAATTAAGATGTTATTTTTCGTGATTACGCTTTGTACATACGCATTTTTTACTTGTAATAAACCAGAAAATTTAGATATATTTTATCTTGTTACGTCATTCGAACCCTGCTTATCCCCTCCATTCTCCTTGACCGTGGGTATAAATATCAAGCCACTACGTATACCTTGTCATTACGAGTAATCTAACCCTTGAAGCAACATCTCAGCACAATGGATAAAATAAAAAACGCATTCTCGTCAGGCAAGAAGGAGGGGGATAAAAAGCCGCTCATCGAAAAAGATAAAACGTCGAGATTCGACTTTAAAAAGTATTGTCCTCAATACTCTACAAACACCTCTTCGTTTCCAAAACAAGAAGGCTATAAAAGCTTTCAGGAATAAATCTTAAATTAATAAACTTTATCATATCAATCGGTCCTTTTAAGGACCACAATATTTTCAAAACGTAGTGCAAAATAATATATACATTCCTTATCCTAAATCCATAAAATTACTATTATGAATCAGAAGAGGGGGGGGGGGTAAAAAGGGAGGGAGGTCAGTAAAAATGTCATCGTTATCTTGTCAACAACTTATAAAGATACCTTATCTTTGTTAATTATTTGTTTATATGATAAGCTTGGGTCAGTGAGGTTTATATAAACATGATATTGTTTATTATGATGCTCTTATCTTAATTATCTGTTTATTACTTGTTTACGTGATACCTTATCTTATCTTTATTACTTGTATACATGATACCTTATCTTATCTTCATTACTTGTATACATGATACCTTATCTTATCTTAATGGTTTGTTTACATGATAAGATAAGAAGGCGCCGGTGATGACGTCATTTGTTGTGTCTCGCCATAACTGCCTATATACTACTTATATAAATTTTATACTAATATGGTATCATACTAACATGGTTTGATTGGGCTAAAATTTTAGGAGCATGCTTTGTACACTTATACTTTTGGTATGAATACAGGAATTTTGATTTGAATGCTTAGAAAATCTTTTATGAAAAAGAATGTGGCATAAAAATGTTAAAAAAGGCCAAAAATTAATTATTTTCATTGTTAAACATTTTCTAAGCATTCAAATCAAAATCCCTTCATTCATACCAAAAGTACAAGTGTTCAAAGTATGCTCCTAAAATTTTAGCCCAATCAAACCATGTGGTCACATGGAATCCTACGGACAGTGCCAAAATGCTCAAAACAGTATACGGAGAGTCACTATGGGTAAGTAGGTGGTAATATGGATTCACCATGGTAAAAATACAGGTAATATAATTTTATATTAGTATACAAATTATATAACAATTATAATTTATTTTTGTTATTATTTATAAGAAGTTTATTTTTCAGAGTTTAAAAGAGGTGCGTCCCCTTAAGTCATTTTGTCCAAAACAAATTCGGAAAACTGGACTGATGGACTTATTTTTTAAGTGTTTAATCTTAGTATTAGGGCAACCTATCGGCAACCCTCTACATTTTCACATGAAAAAGGGCTGTTTGAAGGTATGAAATGCACAGTTATCTCGATTTTCGCTAACACTGGACTCGTTTTGCTGCGACGTTGCAAACGTCGCAGCCACGCAAAATGTGTGTTACTGTTTTGCGCGGAAAATTCTCCTTAACGCATAAGGCCGAGAAAGAGACAGTCGGCGCGTGCGAAGCCCGCGTTTCTCGGACGTGAGCTACGTCCCGGGAATTCGCGGAAATTGCCAGCCGTCGTGAGCTCTGGGAAGAAGTTCGCCGGTCCGAGCTGGCGCGAGACAAGCAACCAATCAGCCCGTCTCGCGCCTCGCTTGGCCAATCGGACTACGTTATCGGCCGGGCCCTTACGGCCGGGAGAGTGTCGCCGAGCGCACGAACGCAGTGTGACTCGGCAGTTCTCGCCTGGATCTCGTCGACGCGACACGTCGACGAGAGAGAGAATCGCACGCGAGTGTGAAGTGTGCGAGTGTGTGGAGAGAGAGAGTGTGTGAGGAGAGCAGCAGCAGCATCACGACCTGGACCGCCATCCCGAGGAAGGAGTCCATCCCCGGAGACGACCATCCAGCCGCCCGCCACTGCTGCAATCCAGAGTCTTCACCGCCTGGCTGCCATCTTCCGTCGAGCAGGCACGAGAGGAAGGGAGCCAGAACGGAAGGAAGGACGTCGGCAGGAGAGCCTTTGCCGTCCCGTCGCCATCCGCCGTCGAGCAGGCACGAGAGGAAGGCCGCTGTCGTCGAGTCTACGTGAGAGAGAGAGAGAGAGAGAGAGNGAGAGAGAGAGAGAGAGAGAGAGAGAGAGAGAGAGAGAGAGAGAGAGAGAGAGTAAGAGAGACAGAGGACAAGAGGAAGCGGGAAACCAGCGGCCGCGAGGCCAGCGAGGCTACCTTGCATTTGGGAGTGAGAGAGAGCGAGAGAGAGAGAGAGAGAGAGAGAGAGAGAGAGACGGGAGTGTCGGTGCGTGGTGCGGGCGCATACCACGACGTCATCTGCGCGAGGCGTCGAGCCAGCGCTCGCGAGTGTGTGTGTGTGAGAGAAAGAGCGAAGACGCGAAGAAAGCGCGGGAAAGCTGTGCGGGTTAGCAGCAAGACGGGCTTGCCGCCAACGTCGGGCATAGCCTGCGCGCGGAGTAGCGAGAACCAAAGAGAGAGAGAGAGAGAGAGAGAGAGAGAGAGAGAGAGAGAGAGAGAGAGCGAGGGAACGAGACGAGGGAGAGCCGGCCGTGCGCCTGGCGCGGGTGTGTGTGCGAGAGAGAGAGAGACACGTGACGTCACCGGCTACGGCTTGGGAACTAGCGCGTGTACGAGAGAGAGTGAGAGAGAGGGTCAGCTGTGTTCCGAGGTGAGAGCCTCAGGACTATAGCGTGGCAGTATCTGCGGGCCCTCGTGGCTACCTTGCGTGGGAGGCTAAGGCCACCACGTTGTAGGGAAGGGCTGGGCGAAATACAAGTGCAGAAACGTGAATAAAGTTTTGTTTGTTTTTGACTTCTTTCCTGTTTCCCACCTCTCCCCAGCGTACTCCCATACGTCGGCGATCGCGTGTAAAATCCCGCGAAATAAAGAAATCCTAGTGCACGCGGAGGCGCTAGGTGTTGCGCACCTGTGTTGGGAGGCACAGCGTCGCATTGCATGTAGGCCACAGAATTAATGTGCGCGTTTGAGGTTCTTGCCTCTGACTTATTTCTAATTTTTTACAAATATTAACAAGTTTGCGGCTTGGTTTTTGCTGGACTATCGCAGAGATTATAATTTCAGATTGGCTTTCTGCCTTAGTCTTTTGGTATTTGTCCATTCAACTAAGATAGTCCGCCACCGCATTTTGCTTTTCTGGTATATATGACGGGTTTATGTTCTGGATCGTGAGGTTCCATCTCTAAAGTCTCTGGTTGTTAAATTTACAAGTTCTCAGAAATGTTAAAGATTCGTGATCCGTAAGAACTTTTATCTCCACTGCCCCCTTCAGGTATGTATCGAGATTGTTGAGCGCCCACACAAGGGCGAGCATTTCTTTTTCTGTTGTAAAGTATGAGCATTTACTTCCCTTGAGTGTTCTACTTATGAAGCATATGACTTTCTCTCCTTCATCGTTTAGTTGAGAAAGTTGCGAGGTTGACGCGTCCGTCGTCAGTATGTACGGCTTTTTTGGATTTGTGTATTCGCTTGTTTTTATATCGAACGATCCGCTTGTTTTTATATCGAACGGTACAACGCTAAATTTATAGACATGTTTACTCTGAATGCGGTGTATTTACGCGAATTCTCTGCGAGTTTGATCTGCCAGTAACTAGATGAAAGTCTGTAACACTAGTTACTGGTTGGTCAGTGCATCTTTGAAGTACCTCGTCTACCAAGAGAGGACCTTCATAACTGTTTTGGAGGACCATATTCAATTTTTGCGCGTTTAGGCACGGCCGTACCAATCCATCGCCTTCTCGCACCATGTGTATCGGGTTTATGTATACGCTATTTGAGCGTCTAATCATGTTTAATTTTAACATTCTGTCAAAGCAAAAGGAATTAGGTGTGGTCGGCAAAACCACGGTGTATTATCTGTTATCAATAATTCATGTTCATACGTAGTCAAATGACCGGATTTTTTTCAAATACCTCTTTTCTTTTAATTATTAGATTTTGCAATATAGTTTTTTGTACCTCGTTGGGGTTTTCACAAAAATTAATTTTTTCGTCGATCTCCTCAATACCGTGATCGTACGAGTTTTCATAATTATTTTCGTTATCTTCGTAAAGATTATTAAGGTCCGTATGATACTCTTATTCGGTTTATCTTCCGGCATCTTGGATTAATAAAGTCGAGAACTCTTTACGTGCCATCTTTTTGTCTACGTATGATATTATTTCGTCGTTATCTTGTATTGAAAAGAGTATTTCGTCGCTCCCTACGAAGAATGGTAGATTTCAGATTTAGCCACAAATAGTAGTAGATTTCAATTCTTGTAACAGATCCCAGATCTTCTACATATGAATGGTGCCATTATTAAAAAAAAATAATGAAACAGTAATTCGGTAGCAACTAATAAAATTCTAGTATCCTTAGAATTATTGAAAAAAATTTTAATTTTGTTGGAACCCTAAAAATGGCAAATTTTTTAATTTTCTCAAATTTTTAAGGTTCCGATAAAAAATGTTGAAATAATGAAATTTAAAAAAAAATTTCGGTAATTTTAAAGATGTTAGTATTTTATTACTTGCTACCAAATTATTATTTGTGTTTTTTTTTCTCTTTAATGATGGAACTATTCATATGGGAAAGATCTGGGATCTGTTACTTTTCGTGGCAAGAATTGAAATCTACTACTCTTCGTAGCAAATCTGAAATCTACTACTCTTCGTAGGGAGCGACGATTTGTTCATTGATCGTGTCGATTAACATTTTTGATAATTTTATAGTATTGAAACCGATTATACACGGCTTTATTAACTTTGGAATTACAATGACGATTATTTTTTCAGATGATTTTTCGAATTTCATATTCACTCGTTACTGTTTTTTTAGTTTAGCTGATTTGCTCTACCCATGGGTAGCTTTGGACAAATTTTAAAAATTTCATAATTTTGGTGACAGAATTCTTTGGAAATTGCCGTGACTTGGCTCCCGCGTCGACGAGTGCGTTTACTTCTAAGTTCTCGATAAATATTTTGATTTCTGGGCAATGATGGATTTCAGCTTCGCGACCGTCAGGATCGATGTAGTGCAACAACTCGTTACGCAGATTTTGCATAATGGATGCGATTTTTAGGTACTCGATGCGTATAAAAAGTTTTAAAGAAACTGTTATACCCGAGCCGAACGCCTATTGAATTTGACCACGAAAGTGTTTTTTTTTTTAAATTATTGTAATGCCATATTTGTTAAAAAGGTTTTTTCATCGATATTCTGCCGTAGATTTGTAGAGAATTGAATTCTGAACAAACCCTCTTTATTAAAAGATCCAGAATGTTCAATAAAAAAATGTTTCATGGAGGCGAAGCCTGATTTACAAAACTGGTCATTCCGTCCGTGCGCAGCCTCTGATGCACATAAGTATTACAAATTGTACCTACTCGGAACAACTTCTCATATCTAAACCCACTATGTATATTGAATAAATGACATGTTATATGACCACCATGTGTCTACATAGGTGCACTTGTATCGGGCCAAGGGAGCCACAAAGATATTTTGACCCCGAAATCGCATGAAAATCCATCACCGACTTTCTGCTGACCTACTCAAACGGGATCTTGGCCATTCCAACTATTCGTGCTTATTCTTTAGCCCCATACATCTCCGCCACTTTTGCGATATCTGTCAATCCGGCCAAGTGGGAGCCACAAAGACATTTTGACCTCGAAATCGCAAAAAAATCCATTATTGACTTTCTGCTAACCATTCCACCTAAGCAGACGGGACCTCAGCCATGTCAACTATTTATTTTTACCCATTAGCCTAATACCCATATAAGGTTCCGCGAATTTCGCGGTATGCCATGCGTTTCATTCAACCTCAGAAGATAGGCGAGTGTCTCATGTAAAAAGTAAAGCGTTTCGCTTTTAGTAGAGCTGACTACAGGCAGGGGGTTTTCGACGCGAGAAAGTTTTTAAATTTTGAGTTTTCTCATGTCGCCGGTTATTTTTGCTAGTTTCCATTCGTAGCTCTCAAGTCCAGCCTCGATTTTTAAAAATCGTTTTTGCGTTTGCATCTGATACTCGGTCATTCGTTCATAAAGCTCGACATTCTCTTCGTCAAGAGCGTGAATATCCTCTATCGCGTCGCGCAGCCCCATATCGACATTCACGATACTTATATGGCATGTTTGCACGTTCCAATTGAGCTAGACAATATCCTCGCGTAACTGATGTTGACGCACCGTTAAATCATGGAAAAACACGAACACGTCATCTAAACGTCAGTGCAATTGCGGCTCGAAAGTGGACAATTGTGGATATTCTCGTTTGAATTCTCCTTTCGATAACCCGGGCCTCACGTTGGGCGCCAATGAAACACTCCGTAGAATTAATATAGAAACTTGTGAGCACTTTGGACCCAAGGTTAGTCAGAATAGGGAAGAGTACACTCGAAGATCGTTGAGAAACACCCAATCACTCCGCACTGTCGGTTGAGTGATTGTGTGCTACCCCCTGTAGTGGATACCCACCAGGGGGAAGCTGCTCGTATGTACCACGAGATGCGGAGGAATATCTACCTCGCGAACTCCGTACACTTAGGCAACCCACGCAGCTTCAGGCGAGTATGTGAGAATCTACCATCTCACTACTAACCTGTAACCAGATAACCTCACTTAAGGGGGCACACCACCTTTAAACTCTGAAAAATAATCGAGATAACTGTGCATTTCATACCTTCAAACAGCCCTTTTTCATGTGAAAATGTAGAGGGTTGCCGAAAGGTTGCCCTAATACTAAGATACACTTAAAAAATAAGTCCATCAGTCCAGTTTTCCGAATTTGTTTTGGACAAAATGACTTAAGGGGACGCACCACTTTTAAACTCTGAAAAATAAACTTCTTATAAATAAAAACAAAAATAAATTATAATTGTTATATAATTTTTATACTAATATTAGGTTATATTACCTGTATTTTTACCATGGTAAATCCATATTAGCATCTACTTACCCATGGTGACTCTCCGTATACTGTTTTGAGCATTTTGGCACTGTCCGTAGGATTCCATGTGACCACATGGTTTGATTGGGCTAAAATTTTAGGAGCATACTTTGAACACTTGTACTTTTGGTATGAATGAAGGGATTTTGATTTGAATGCTTAGAAAATGTTTAACAATGAAAATAATTAATTTTTGGCCTTTTTTATCCTACGGACAGTGCCAAAATGCTCAAAACAGTATACGGAGAGTCGCACCGTTTCGCACTTTTTCCTTGGCAACTCTTTCTCTGTGTTATCACGATCACTTGTCTCGTTCTAGCCTCGTTCTAGACTCGTTCTAGCCTCCGCTCATGCTCTAGCGTGACTAACTCGTCTCGCAGCTTCGCTCGGCCTTCCAGGAGGACTTCCTCGTAAGCTTCTCTCCAAGCTACTGAAACCTCCTCCTCTAAGACTCGAGCTCTCGCCTCTGTAAGGGTGAATCCGCACTCTTCCAGCTCCCTCACACGAGCGTCTCTCTCACTGCGAGCAACGCTCACTCGGCTTGCATAGCCGCTATCCTCGCTGACGTTTGCGTTAGAGCCTGGTCGTTCTCGCACCACATCCGCGTGGGCTACATCGCCGACTGTGATGGAGTTTCCACAGGCCTTGGTTCTTGCCGTCGTCTTTTCGGACAATCTAAATCTAATCTAATCTCTCTCTCTCTCTCTCTCTCTCTCTCTCTCTCTCTCTCTCTCTCACTCGAGCTTAAACTCGTAGAGCTCTCTTGGTCCTCATTTTCACTCGAACATGGAACCGGAGACTCTTCTCGCTTTCGAAATTTATCGAAAGGCTTCACTCGCAAGCCCCGCCGACGACGCTTACGACGCACCGTACACCAGCCGTCGCGGTCTGCTAACTCACTGTCGCTATNTCGCTAGAGCGCACGCGCTGCAGCACATCTCGCGGGGACTTGATAGAGCCTCCCACGCTATCGCGTTGAGCGTTGGGCTCTACTTCAAGTCCCGCTACGAGTGGCGGTTCCACCAGCTGATTCATCGCACGAACATCGTGCGACTGCAACAGCTGGAGCCAGATCGCTGAGCGCTCCTCGGCATCACTCTCCTCGCGGAAACGCATCAACAGCTGGCCTCGCGGCCTGCTGTGCATCTTTCCGTCACTCACACTACGCGCACTTTACTCTCACACTCAACCGCGAAATCTTTCCTCCTCTCCCTCTCGGTGATCGCGAATCCCCACAAGGGATGCCAATTGCGACGCTGTGCCTCCCAACACAGGTGCGCAACACCTAGCGCCTCCGCGTGCACTAGGATTTCTTTATTTCGCGGGTATTTACACGCGATCGCCGACGTATGGGAGTACGCTGGGGAGAGGTGGGAAACAGGAAAGAAGTCAAACACAAACAACACTTTATTCACGTTTCTGCACTTGTATTTCGCCCAGCCCTTCCCTACAACGTGGTGGCCTTAGCCGCCCACGCAAGGTAGCCACGCAGGGCCCGCAGACTCCGCACACACACACTCTGCCACGCTATAGTCCTGAGGCTCTCACCTCTGAACGCAGCTGACTCTCTCTCTCTCTCTCTCTCTCACGTACACGCGCTAGTCCCCAAGCCGTAGCCGGTGACGTCACGCAACTCTCCGTCTCTCTCGCACACACACATGCGCCAGCCGCACGGCCGGCTCTCCCTCGTCTCGTTCCCTCTCTCTCTCTCTCTCTCTCTCTCTCTCTCTGGTTCTTCGCTACTCCGCGCGCAGGCTATGCCCGACGTTGACGGCAAACCCGTCCTGCTGCTACACACGCACAGCGTTCCCGCGCTTTCTTCCGCGTCTCGTCTTTTCTCTACACACAACACACTCCGAGCGCTGGCTCGACGACTCGCGCAGCAATGACGTCGTGTATCGCCGCACCACGGCACCGCAACCCGTCTCTCTAATCTCTCTCACACCTCTCTCTCTCTCCTCCTCTCTCTCACTCCCAAATGCAAGGTAGCCTCGCTGGCCTCGCGGCCGCTGGTTTCCCGCTTCCTCTTGTCCTCTGTCTCTCTCTCTCTCTCTCTCTCTCTCTCTCTCTCTCTCTCTAAAGTTTACAATTAGATAGGTCTATGACCAAATTGTAAACTTTGTTTTATGCGCTAAATTATAATCTTGATTATCAGCGGTGTATATTCACCAAAGTATTATTTTTATTGTTATATTCTGACGTATATTGTTTGTAAAACATGCGAATTTTTAGTACCATGACTCCGTATTGAATTTATAGCAATATTGTTGCTTTAATATTATTTATGTATTAATANGCCCCATTGCGTACTGTGACACCTGGACCGAAACGCCACCCATGGTTTACTGCGGCTCTTCGTGGCCTTTTGTCCGAGCGGGATCATCTCTATAGAAGGTTTCGCAGATCTCGTCTACCTTGTGATCTATATTTTTATAGAATAGCAAGGGATGACGCTCACAGACAGGTTGAGGAAGCCAGGCTGAATTACTATCATTCACGCCTGTCAACCTTGACTGAACCTGCTGAGATTTGGAGAGAGCTTGAGAACCTTGGAATCACCACCTCCAAGGCACCTCCACCTTCTCGCTTCTCCACGGATGACCTCAATCAACACTTCAGCTCAATCTCCTACGATCCGTTGGCTCCGTCGGTTGAGGAATATCTGCGATGCCTTGGGAGCCGGAGTTTCCCCGAACACTTCAATTTCAGAGCTATTACGGAATCGGATGTATTAGCTGCCGTACAGCACTTCGACACACAGGCTAGAGGCATTGATGGCATTCCACAGGTTGTAATTTATAAGGCAATATCAGTACTCGCTCCCATACTATGTAGGATCTTCAACCTGTCCTTGAGCGAGTCATGCTTCCCCTCTGTCTGGAAGAAGTCGCTGGTGCGTGCACTAAACAAGATCAGTTCACCAACATCTGTTACTGACTACCGCCCGATCTCCCTGCTCTGTTTTCTATCCAAGGCGCTGGAGTGGCTAGTGCATAGGCAAGTCTCTGAGTACCTTGAATCAAGACTTTTTCTTGACAATCTACAGACTGGCTTCCGCACTGGTCACAGCACACAGTCCGGCTTAATCAAGTTGACTGATGATGTCAGGCTTGGCATAGACAAAAAGAAGGTCACTCTTCTACTTCTATTTGACTTTAGCAAGGCGTTTGATAAGGTGTGTCACGTTGAGCTCTTGAGAAAGCTACCATCCTTCGGCTTCTCCAAGCAGGTAATCCGCTGGCTTGCGTCGTACCTTACAGGAAGAGAACAGGCCGTCGTTGGTGAAAGCAATGAACTCTCCACCTTCCGACCCCTCAACACCGGAGTCCCGCAAGGATCAGTGTTAGGTCCATTATTGTTTGCGCTGTACATCAACGACATAGGATTTTGCCTAGATCCAGATGTGTCCCATCTGATCTATGCGGATGACCTGCAGATTTACAGCCAATGTCGCCTCGATGAGCTCGACTCTTGTTCTGACAAGATGAGAACTAACGCAGAGAGGATCATGGACTGGGCTACACAGAACCGTCTGAAGCTCAATGTTGCTAAAACTAAAGCAATCGTCCTGGGCTCCTCTTACTACATTAATGCGTTGCCAACCGTATCCAACACCTACATTAACATAGGCGGAGCCCGTGTTGAATACGAATCCTCGGTCCGCAATCTGGGGTTGGTGCTAGACTCGAAAATAACATGGAAAGAGCATGTTGCACAATTATGTAAACGTGCTCACTCATTAATGTACAGACTATACTTTTTTCGTAAATGCACCAACCTTAGGCTGCGTAAACATCTCATCCAGGAGCTCCTTTTTCCAATCATGGACTACTGCTCATTGGTATACTGTGATCTGACTGAAGAACTTGACACCAAATTACAGAGACTCATAAATACGGGAATCCGGTACATCTTTGGTGTGAGGAGGGATGAGCACATCTCCCCTTACAGACGTGAATTGTACTGGCTAACCACTGCCGGGCGCAGGAGGTACTTCATGGCCTGCTTTCTGCGATAAATGTTCAATACAGCCGTACCTTCTTACATCTTAGCATTTTTTGACTTTCATGTAGCGCTCCGGCCTGTGAGGGGTGAGGCGGCAACACTTGACATTCGACCTTGTAAGACAGAGGCGCTGAAGGGCTCATTCCATGTAAGCGCTTCATATCTGTGGAACTCATTACCATCTCGACTTCGCAACACTAGATCTATCGCTCATTTCAAAACAATAGCCAAAGACCACTTTTTCACCATAGAAAATTCTCCATAGACACAGACCACCCTCAATACAAATATCGACACCATTTCACTCATCATCACCATATAGAAATACACTTTCATTAGTCACTCACACACACATCAACGAATAGTCTGTATGTCGAATATATACATACCACTTATGTATATATACTTGTCTTATATTTTTGTACAACATAATGTACAGTAATAAAACCTATTAAATCTAAATCTAAAAATCTCTCTCTCTCTCTCTCTCTCTCTCTCTCTCTCTCTCTTACTGCTGCACATTGGTCCAACCGTAACAAAAGAATTTTTACGCATGCAAAATGATCCTGGAGAGGCACATGAAGTGCTCTCTCAAGTCCTCTAAATCGATTTTTAATATATTGTTTTTGTTAGCTTAAGTTAATTTAAATACTGACAAATTTATTTTTAGATTTACATGACAAATACATTTTCTTTTTAGGGTCATTCAAGTTATGTAACTCATTTGGATTGGTCTGTTGATGCTCAATATTTGAGAAGTAATAGCAAGAATTATGAACTATTGTATTGTAAGTATCCAATATATTTAAGGAAGGATATACTGATAGGAATATGACGGTTCAGAAATTGATGAAATTTGGTATACAGGTAGATTTTACTATAAAATGATATAATTAAAGCTTAGTGAACTTTCGGAGCCTTAACAAAAACTCATCAAAATATTTCCGCTGTATCTATCGGTCTGCCCGTGGCAGGTAATGTGGATAGGTAGATGAAGAAAAAACTATTTTATTTTTTGGTACGAGGTTCCTTATTGCACGTTACGTACGCTTGGCGGATGGGGGCCAACGATGGCCCTGGGGTAATTCTGGAAGTCCTTCGGCTATGCTCAGACCACAGAAAATGATTCCCAAGTTTGTTCCGTCCGTTCCGAATTCCTCCGAGTCGTCTGCTATGTTTCTCGCAAGTCGCGATGCTCGTCAGCGTGAGCGTAAAAGGTTATCAACGACAGTATTAGCAAATTAGATTAAATATAAAAGTTTTTTAAGAAAACGATATAAAGCAGTTCCGTGACGCGGTCGTGCCTAAAAACGCAGTTTGTTGTCAGATAAGTTTTGTTAACATTTATTTATATAATCAAAGTTTTCTTCTTGTCATATGTGTTCATATAATATGTGATCATATTATTGAAGATCAGGAAGATTACGTTGTTTACCTCACTGTTTCTTAAAATTGAGCAGATGTTTTGTGTTATATAAATTACTCTTTTTCAGACTATTCAACGCCCTTTCCCTTTTGGATCACATGATTATCAGTACGTATCTTTGGTATCTTAATAAAATTATTTATATTAGGGCGAGTAATAAACTTATGTATATTCTTAATTATAAAGTTATTTATACATAACAATTATTCTGACATTATTGGTGCTTGACTCTAAACAATGACTTGATCATATTATTATCTATATTCTTAATGTCTAAGTGCTTTTAATAATGTCCAGGTGTGGCGGTGCCTTGCTCTAGATGATGTCCAGGTGTGACGGTCCCTCCAGGTTGACGTGACATCATATACAAGGAGTTGTACCAGTACATGACATCATATAAAAGGAAAAGTTCCACCAAAAATGAGATGTGACACATCGTATACTATTAAGAGTACCACCAAGTATATCAAAACCAAACTGTTACACTAGACGATCTCCAGGTGTGCAAGCGATCCCTTGATCAACGTGAAATCATCATCTATGAGAAGGGGCAATTTTTATTCTTTTTTCAAAGATTATAAAATTTATTTGTATGTGTGCAAACAAATGTATTATTTGTCACAGATGATTGTTATGAAACATGGGGAACTCGTGTTAAAATGTCCTTAACAGCCTTGCAGATTAATAGTATAAAAGGAGAATATATTTTATCATGTGAATTTTGGAAAGCAGCTTTCATAATTAGTAAAAGTTGAAACCAAGTGCCAATAAATATAAGTTATGAAGGTATCTGTGGTTAGAGTGAACTCCTTGTTGAAGTCCGGAAATTGTAAAATCGGTTCCTTCATGAGTCATTCTTTGAGTTTTTGGGAGCTTTCTTCGCATTTTTGCTTCCACTCAAATTTGACATTTTTCTTCAATAGGTCATTCAAAGGTTTTGCTATTTTGGCAAAATCTTTTATGTATTTCCGGTAATAGCCAAACATTCCAAGTACTTCACGGATATTTTTGGCACACTTGGGCGTTGCTAAATTGGCGATAGCAGCAACCTTCTCTGGGTTCGGTTCCACTCCTCTAGCGCTGATTATGTGTCCGAGAAACCCAACTTCTTTCCTAAAGAATTCGATTTTGTCAGGCTGTAGTACTAGATTTGCCTGTCTCAGTCTCTCCATTAGATTGCGAATTCTGCTTTCATGCTCCTGTAGGTCCTTGCTGTATACGATAATGTCGTCAAGGTACACTAGCATTTCTATGTTTTGTAGTCCCCTTAGTACTTTCTCCATTAAACGTTGAAAGGTCGCCGTTGCGTTTTTGAGATCTTCCGGCATTCTGGTGTATTCGTAATGGCCGTTTATGGTCGTGAAGGCGGTTTTATAGCAGTCTTCAGGAGCCATTGGTATTTGTTGGAAACGACTGGCTAAGTCGAATACCGAGAAATAAGTCGCTCCTCCCAATTGGTCCATTATATCTGCTATGTTTGGTAACGGATATGCGTCTCTTATGGTCTTCTTATTTAATGCTCTAAAGTCAATCACCATGCGCCATCTTGGATTTCCATGGCTATCTGGTTTTTTAGGTATAATCCATATGGGTGAGTTACATGGAGAATTGGACTCTCTTATGATTTTATCTTTCAGTTTCTTGGCTACACTGTTTCTCACTACTTGTTTGTGTTGAGGAGGATGTCTGTACTGTTTTGTGTTGATTGGTACATTATTCTCTAGATGAAGGCGATGTTGTATCATATTTGTGCTAGGTAAACGATCTCCAGGTAAGAGAAATCTGTCAATAAAATCTTCTATGATACGGTCCACGATTGCTAATTCCTCTTTGTTTAAGTGACTCCTCCTGATAGATTCTTTAACCTTTTCCAATCTCTTAATCAGATTCACAATTACATCTCCATTAAATTCACTGTCTGTTTCTTGTAAGAAATCTGGTCCAGTGTCGAATGGCATCAATTCTTTCGGGTACACTTCTATTGTGACATCCTGTTCACTCGTATTGATGGCCATTAATTTACAGGTACTGTTTTCATTGATTACCACACCTTCTTCTAGAAGTAGATGTTCGTTTTCTACATCTATTCTTGGGATGTATCCTTCTTTCAAATCGCTTTTTATTAAATTGATTTGTACGATTTGTCTAGTTCTGGCTTTGATCACATATTTCACCTTTTCTGATGTATTGTCACATTCATCATCTATCTCCGGGTCCGTATTCTCATTCTTATTGTCACTCGTCGATTCTACGTTTAGCACTTCATTGGCTTGCTTGCACTTGTACCCTTTTTGATATTCCTAGGATTGTGTTCTTCTTCATGTCCTATGAATGGTATTGGGTTCATGACATCACCGCTTATCATCAGAGCGTGTCTATGGTAGGAAATCACAGCCTCTTCCTTCTTTAAATAATTTCTTCCCAGCATGCCGTCATGTTTGATGGGAAAATTGTCTCGTACTATCTGGAACTTCACTGGGGTTCCTTTTATATTTCGGTACACTGAACCTATGGTGAACACAGTTTGATCTGTAATTCCTCCCAGCTTTCTTGCATCTTCGATGCGAACAGGCATGTCTTCATCCAGGATTCCTACTTTTATTAAATTAACGGTGGCCCCATTGTCTATCATTAATTCCAGATATGGTCGTTCCTTCTGGTACTCTTATCCTTACAGCTGTTGCTTCTCCATCCTTCCAATCATAGCCTTCAAATCCCTTACAGTTAGTGGAGCACATCCTTGCGATTTCTCTGGCCTCGTTAGTGTCGCCATAAGTGGTGCCTTCGATTGGTTCTCGTTCGGATTTGCTTGATTCGGGTTCCTGTTTTGGTTGAATTCCTGCATTTGCCGCCTGTAATTCTCCTGATCCACATTTCTTGGAGTTTGAGATTGTTGGTTTTGGTTCGAGTAATTCTGGTTCTGGCCCGTCATCCTGGAGTCGTGACGAACCCCATGGAAGTTTAAATTGCCCCTCTGATTTTGGTTATCATGTCTCGGATCATTGTCACGCCAATTGTCATTATCTCTTCGATCTGAATGATTCTGTATATTTTCATATCTTCCGGTTTGATGATCGAATATACGTTGGTTTCCTTGATAATGGTAATTATTTCTTCCACGCCAACTCTGTGATCGATCATAATTATAATTTTGATTGCGAAAGTCACGCCCTGTATTTGGACCGTTATAATTGTTCTGATAATTTCGTCCTCGATAATTATTGGACAGATAGTTATTCTGATGTTGACGATTATCATAATTTGTTTTCTCCTGGTTTCGATCGTCCACGTAATCCACGTAATCAACCTCCTCACGTTGGTTGCTTTGGTATCTGTTTTCGCTGTTATATGCGCGATTATTTCCATAGTTGCTTCTGTCGCGAGGTCCGTTGTAATACCCTTGGTTACCGTAATTTCTGTCTCTACCCCTGTAGGGCCTTGAATCTGGGATAATTTTCGCCTCCATTCTCGTTTCTAAACGCACCGCCTCTTCATAAGCTTCACGTAATGTTGTTGGTTCGCTATAATCCATTCGTTCTCCTAAATTTGCAGGTGGTCCTTTTATGAATATATCCACTGCAAGGGATGTTAACGGATCCATCATATCTTTTGTATAGTCGTTAGCTTTCTCTTCTTTGAGAGCTTTCTGCGCACTGCCGAGCAATACATTAATTTCATCATAAAAATCACCTACAGTGTCATTTTGTGACAGTTTGTTTATTGGTGAACAACTAACATTTTTTTTATATGCTACAACGTGATATGCAATTGATAACTATTTTAACTTTGTGCATATATTATATTCGTATACTTATTAAGAGTTTTTGAGTATGCAAAAGTTAATTGATATACATTTTTTTTAAAATAATTTTTTCTACATATTTTTTTTTTATTTCTAAATGAATACAATTTTCATAACTCATGTGTAATTTCTATAATTTGTTTAGACATAAGGAAAAACAACGTTACACCATATTATATACTTTTTTCACTATATTTACAAATATGTGTCGTAATAATAAATCATTATTTCGAAATAACTATTTTATTAGTTCATGTATACACAATAAGTATGTACAAATAATAGTTACTAATAGACAACACCATAAGCAAAATGAAACGGGCATGGCAAGTTACGTAGTAAGTATCTTGAGAGTTGTTCCTAATTGATCATTATATAAGTTAACTTTAAGTCAAGTAAGCCCGTGATTGAACAAAACAATTTTTTTTGCTTCATTATGATTAAATATAATAAACTTGACTTTTTTTGATTGATTTCAGTTCTATTTTATCTGTAATTTCATTGCTTACATTTAGTATATAAATTGTAGTTTCCGTTACTGAATTATTAATATTATTGATATATTTAAAACTTGACTATTTTCCATCGATCTCATTACTTTTGTAATCCATCATTACATTTATTACATAATTTGCTACAGCATTTGTTAAGTCACAATTAATTTTAACAAATAAAAGAATTGTTGTAATATCTGAAATGCTACGTGATTAACATCCATGATAATTTTGCGAAATACATCAAACTTGCCTAACCTTTTACTTTTTTAAAAGTTAGTTTTTTTTAGAGATAAATAATTTCGTTAAATTAACTATTATTATTATTATGACATTGAATTACCAAAGATGGATGTTATTGCTAAAAATCATTAAGTATTAATAATTATTTTCCCAAAAAAATAAATAAATAAATAAAATATTTCCACACCGAAAAAAACTATTATAAAGTTTATATTTATTATAGTTGCCAATAATAGTTATTGTTGTTATTCTTCAATTATTGAGACTACTTATTTCTCAAAGTTATATGACTAAATTCTTATAAATTAAATTATAAATCCAACAAATCGTATGCGAATAAGAAAATTTTCAAAACACGTTAATTATTATTAATTAAAAATTTATTTATTTGACTATATTTGTCCCTTTCCTGATTTCTTTTAATTATTCATTAATTTCATTTCAATGGAAACCCATCAAATACGCGAAGTTCCCTTAGCACTATTTGAATCTCGCGCGCTCTCAAAATGGCCGCCGCGCGCTCTCTCGGCGTCTGGACTATGATTTGACTCGACCGCGTCAGTGCCGCGCCTCTAGTCCCGTAGCGCTCAAAAACGCCCTAGCCACGCCTACCTCCACGTGTAGCGTCTGCGCCTGTGTCCGCTCTGAACAAACACGAGGCGTCGATTGCTGCCGTGTTTAACCTCGCGCGCGTCGCGTCACTTATTTTCTCGACCAATTATTACTGTTAAATCGCGGTGAAAATTGTGCGTGCGTGTAATGCTAAAGTTTGTGAGTGCGTGATCTACCCGTGCGAGTATTTTTTGGGACGTTTCTACAATCGAAAAAAACGATGCGAGTATGCAAAAATCAAGGGCCCAGGACAGTCTACTCCCAAGCAGTACACACCTGTTGCTGCTTTTAGATAAGTTTTCCTTTCACTAAAATATTTTTGTATGAGTTACTCTGCATGATACAAGAGCAAGTTGCTTTGTGTAAAAATATTATTTTGTTCTAGGTATGCAATGATTTCAGCATAAAAGTCGAAACCAAGATGCGTGTGATTACAACCTGTGTCTGCTTATCGACATGGATATACAGGTACATGTAATGCTTAAGTTATTTATTTATTACGCTTTCACAAGCACCTGATACTGAATGGTTTACGCGTTTGGTTCCTTTCAAGGTGTATAAGTTTTATGGGACTAAATACAAGCTATGATTCACCAAATTTACGCAAATGTTCTTCTCAAGCTTAGACTAGTTATTCATATCACTTGGTTTTCTCTAATGATTTTATGCGCCAAAGTTTACTAAAAATTTTCGCGTTGCTTGCAGAATTTAATATTAACTTCATAAGAATTAAAAAAAAAATAATTTGGAAACACTCAAGTATTCAATTAATTGCAAATTTAATTTGAATTTTCTTTGTATCTAGCAACACTTCAACTTTAGTCCGCAAATTCTTTTCTCTAAATTTGTTGTATATGTTGGAGACTTTGAGCAGGCACTGAAATGTGAAAATGATTGTACAAAACTGCAGTTGACTGAATTATTAACTTAGTTTATACTTTTCAGTGTTAAATTACTGTTCACCAGACATTGCATTGGTCCAGAGAATGGTGTATTGGGACAGGAATTCGAACTCAAACCGTTCACCTTCGTCAACCAGGCTTGTGCAGCAAGATTCTGTAACTTTTGCTTTATGATTTGGACCTTTTGCAAGTTGTGCGTTCCAACTATGCAAAAATGGGCTCACTCGTAAGTGTTTCTTTCTTTTAAAAGGATTTGGGATTCACGTTTGATTTTAACTTACGGCTCTGGAATTTGCAAAAAGTTTTAATGAAATTTCCCAAATTATGCATGAAAGTCATTCAGTTTTCTATCAATATTCGCTCGACATGTCATTACTCACAGTTTAAGTAAAAAAAAAAAATCATTAATTTGACTTAGACTTAACTTTCAATATTTGAAATGACTCTATACTTTAAGTATTATTGACTTTAACTAAAACATAGATTTTAACCTCCAAGGCACTTTTGAATTTATTTTTATTGCTTCAAATTTGTTTACATTGATTTCTTGATTCCAAAATTATCGACCAAAGTTATTATTCTTTGTATTTATACTGTGTTTGTTCTTTTCAGAGTTAAAGGAACCTTTTAAAAAGTGTTTGATGGATTTAGCAAATCGAGTTTCAAGACCAACTACCAGGATTTCAACAATTTTGATTAGTGATCGACAATTCTTCCTTGCTTTGGGTATAGGATATGGATGTGTCAATCAGGAATAGCACAAGGCTAATTCTCCATAATTGCAGCTTTTATGTGAGTATCAGTAGTGAGGTTAAATGTAGTGCATTCAAATTGAGATTTTTAACTCGAATATCTGAACTCTGTTTCTTTTATGCAAAAATATGTTGGAGTTTAAACTTTGCTCTGGATTTTATTTGTAAATTCAAAATGTTTGACCAAGAAGAACCAAGGTTTCAAGTTAAATTTTCTCTTGTGTGTATGAAGGTTGTGAATTGAAAGTGAAATTTGAATTGGGACACGAGTGATTCTAACAAGTGTATACGTGTACATGTGTGTATGGGACTTCGCGTGAATGCTTCAAAATGCGTATCTTTGATTAAACATGTGAATAAGAGTTTTAAAATCAATAATCACTTTGGTGCAATACGTATAACTGAGTATCTTTACCAACTTGTTGTCAGACACTCAGGAAAATTCAATTATTAAATCAACATATAAAATATAAATATTTCAACATATTACATTTTCTATCTTTCTCTTTTTGCAGAGATCACCTTTTTGGCGTATCGATGGTCCAAGGAAACAAGCCTCAGATCTTTTTGAGATTCGAATCCCAGCACCTGGTCACCAGCGTCGTAGTACGCTCTGGTTCGATAGTGGCTGGGAAATGCCACGAACACTCAATGTTCTTGTTCGTCGACCAGATTAAGGTGAGGTTCATCAATTTTGTAAATTTCATTTATTCCTAACGGGCCCTTCCCTCTATTACAAACACAGCCTTACCCTTTTGTTGTCGGCTATGTTTCAACCACAAGAATATTTTGGATTTGAAGTATTTTAGAAATGTCAAATTTTCTTTTGAATATTGGCACCAGTATATTTCTTTCAATCACTGAGCTTTGCCTGCTCACAATTGCATGAACACTTCAAAATGCAATTGTGAGGGTTGTATAACTTAATGCAAAATTTCGTTATTAATTCTATAATTTTTTCATCACTTCAAACATTCAAACTCTATCTCGACCTGCACTTTGTAAAATGTAAATTCCTTTTATCAAACCCAAAAAAACCTTCTTTTCACTCGTTTGTCTGAATTTCATCAATTTTAAAATTTCATCTAAGTGTCATATAATTTATTAAAACCGTGTAAGAATAACCATTTCAAAATCGAGTTTTCATTATTATTGTAAAAGAAAATGTTTAACAATGATTTTATTTTCTTCCAGCAGAATAAAATAGAGAGCAACACGTGGTTGAATTCGAATTTGCGATTTCTCAAAATGGCGAAGGTCTCGACACCACGCCACCGCACGACGCCACGCTTCGTAAGTCACGCCGAGTAGTATGCGCGCAATTCGAAATTTGACACCTTCTTTTTCCTTTGTTCTAATACGCGTGAGTTTACTCTTTGACCTTTGTTTCAACACTTCACTATTTCACTATATTTTTTTTTTTTACGTAATTCACTTTCTTAATCAATTATTTAATAATATGATAATATATATATATATATATATATCTACCTATATTATATAGTTGTTTTGGAGATACTCCCCCCGCGCCAGCCCCCGCACCCTCCTATTAGCAGCTTTTCCTAAAATTTATTAATTGTTAGTACAATTTTTTTTATTTAAAGTTTTTTATTAGCAAAAAAATTTACTAAACAACAATTGTAATAGTACATCGATAAAATCGGATCAATTTATGACACACTTTTTGAATCATCTTTAACGACATTTTAGTCGTGCACTTCGCGACGCGTAAATTATTTCGATTTTCTAAAAATATTTAGGCTTATATTAGCTAGCACTATATTAAGAGATGTATAAAGGTTACTTTCCTCCGACCCTACCACCCCGAAACGACTCGAGCAATACAATTCCTTTTGGCATAAATAATGTCTTTAGCCTCGGGAAATCCTACATCCTTTGAACGGTAATTATTATAGAAACTGAAATGGGGGTTGGCGAGCGGAGTGAGTGTGTATATATACATTGCGGAAGTATTTGTATGCGTTGAACTTGAGAGTCTGTCGGGTTGCGCGGGGGCAGGCGATGTCCATACATACATGTCCATACAGATAAAAAATTTTGAATAATAACTTATGTGTAGCCAAGCTCAGGTATAGTTATATTCAATATAATTTACTTTAAATCGTTATCAACTGTTAATTGTTATCATTAATCTATTTTCATTCTTAACTAACAAAACATAATTATCAGATCATAGAAATTAAATTTGAAAAAAAAAATTACACAAGAACTAAAATGGGGGGTTGGCGAGCGAAGCGAGCAGGGGGGCGAAGCCCCACTAGTATATATATATATATTATTTTATTATAGGCATGCAACAAAAATAAAGAGAAAAATCTCGAGTCCAAATCAAAACATACAATATCTCGGTGAGACCTCCAATTTTTGTTACGTGGTTTTTAATCGCGTACAATTATTTTATTTTTTTGTTTGAGCTTGTATGTCAGACACTATACAGCATCGAGAGAATGAAATTCAGTTGAATTTATCTCTAATTTATCTTTAATTTATCTCTCCGCAACCAAACTCAACTCTCTCTCTTTTTATATTTCACTGTTAAATTATTATTCAAATTTCTTACCTTCTGATTGCTGTGTGGATATCTCTGGAATAACCTCTGCTTGCTTGCACGTGCTTGGAGGGTTATTATTGTATCAAGTCAAATAAAGGTTTTCAAAATCTATTTTTATTGGTCCAACCGATAATCAATTTTATTCAATTACTTTTAAACTCTCTGTTTAAATTAAATTGTCGCAAAATCTTCTATCTGTACTAAGTTAAATACTTATAAATCTCTATATTTCAACTCTGAATCTATATCTACCCAACTGAAATCTTATGTCCGTTCAGCACCTTGGCACGGCACGGAGTGACGAGAGAGCTTGGCTTGGGGACGCTCGGAAGTTTTCCGGACCTCCCACGCTGTCCCAAGCTTCACTTCCCCTCCTCTACGTCACAGCATCGGCGCTTGTCGCACTCATTAGGCCTTACGGGGCCTGGCAACGGTCGAGCGTCGAAATTGCAAGCGCCGCATCGCACGCGTGCAGGTAGCCATCGGCGGGGAAGGTGTTTAGCTTAGCGAGATTCTTGGCTACTTGATACTTTTGTAGCCTTGAATGCTCGCTATGCTTTTACTATGTAGAACTTTATCGAAGCTATATTCGAAATAATTATCGAATAATGGCAACGGGAAAGTTGTCACATAACAGATTCTTCTCAATCACTATTTTGACTTTGCTTCTTCTCTGCTCAATCACTATCTTCACCTTGCTTCTTACCTTGAGTTCTATAAGTACATACTCCAAAAACATACATTGTTGTTCTATATCCATATTCTTGTCATGCTTTGCTCTAGATGATGTCCATGTGTAATGGTGCTCCCAAATTGACCTAACATTATATACAAGGAATCGTACCAAAAAAAATTAAACCTGACATCGTATGCAAGGAATAGTATCAATACGTGACAGTAATATATCAAGTAGTTGAAAATCAATTTGTCGCTTACACAAGATGATCTTCTGATGTGAGATTGATCCCTTAGTTCGACACTAAATTGTCTTTGAGAGAGGGCACCAGCTTCATATTATTGTGCTAAATATTATTATTAGTGTGACGTTTTTTTTATTCATTATTTAGTTATGATTATATACATGCCTTAGAAAGGATCAAACACTCTCAGGGGTAGATTAACAATTTTCAAGAATAGACGATGAATCAATGTAAAAATACTTGAGTATTTCAACATTTTAAGTTAAAAAATGTAATAAATCAAAAGTGGTTCGTCGTCTATTATTGAAAATTGGTATGCCATGCCAGAGAGTTTGATTAAAAAGTTAATGGTTCGTTTGAGTTTTCAAAGTGCAGAAGATATACACTATGTTCTCAAAATATAAACTTAGCGCGACTGCTCTCGAGGAAAATTTATATTCTACTATCTTTAAAATATTGCTGCAAAATCCCTTGTGAATATGCTAGCTATTTATTTCTTCCAGCAATCAATCGGTTTCTTAAATTCAATTCAAGATATCCAGCTAATTTTAATCAAATTTTTGCCAATACGTTCTCGAGCATAATATTCAACTTGATCGAATGTGTCAGCTTTTCAATGCAATTCACTTGTTGATAAGCCTCAGAGACATCATCATCCTAGAGAGTCGCGGGCAAGCAGAATAGTAAGAAATCAGATCAAGCATATAGAATATTTCAAATTCAAACTTAGAAAATTGTAGATATATTGTTAGCGTCAAACGATTGATTCTCTTCTGTACGTCCAGGACTGCACCGCTACGTTCAAAATAATTCGTGGATGGCGTAATTGCGAATACCTTAAGTGTTCATTTACTTCTCGATCGCTATCTTACTCCCTGCGCAGATTCCGTGATTTACAGGAGGCTAACTCCAATTCGAATACAGGTTTCTTCAGCTCAATTAATCGTTTGAGGCGGCAATGGAATGCTCTTCCTGCTTCGGTTCAGGAAGAAACATCCTTGACAAGTTTCAAGTCATCCGTTCGCTCGCTTTCGCTTGAGTTCTAGAAACTAGTCTTTTCTGCGTCTACTCTATTTGTCCGTTATTAATCTATTCTTGTACACATGCCTATAATTTGTAAAGGGCTCTTTAGCCCGTATAATAAGTAATAAATAAATAAATAAATATAATATCTCCTGGCAAACTTTGCTTATACACACTAGGGCTACGCACTCTGCTTAACAAGTTTACAGAGTTGTGTGAGACAGTGATGCGTTCTCTACTTATCACTAACTGTATTACCATACAATTTAATCACAAATCCACTTGTAAATTCGAGCAGATACGGACAGTAAGACTAGTATCTGAAAGTCCTCGTAATTTTCAAACTTTTCTTCGCCTTCGAGACCCAGACCTCTGATGTGTTTTGATCGTTGATAAGCTTGCTTCACTCCGAGCGTTCATGGTATACACCATGTCAAATCGAAAATTTTTGGTAAAAGTGACTGAGAATCTAAAACTTTACATTAACTTTATCCAACTTGTTTATGTAATTTCTGGTTATCACTATCATCTTTGTAAATCAGTAGTTCAAATACTTGTCTCTTTGATCAAGAAGATAGACAAGATTTTTACATGAAGCTTTCGGACTTGAATTATTTTATTGAATGTTACTAGGCACATCTAATCTTACAAACTTAATTTTACCAAGTTTCAGTTGAACAGTAAACACTCGCAGTATTTCTATGTCACTTTACTACTAATCGTTTAGAAAGTGGTTGCTCAAACATCAAACTGCTGTACTTTGAAATCAAAGTTTTTCTATATAGCTAATACTATTCAGAATAGTTTTAAACACTTAATTTTAATGCATGTGTTTGACTTCATGTATGAGTTTTTATCTTTGAAACCTTTTATTAGAAACCGAACCATGTCACTGTCAATATTGTTCAATCCAACTTTCTTTTTAAGTTTTCATTCTGAAACAATGGTATTTGGCTTTTGCCTTTCGAGCTTAATGATACATCAATGACAAACCAAAGTTTATTTTTCCTCTGTTAACACAGATTCATCTCCAACTAATTTTCCTTATTCAAGCTTGTTATCTGTACCAATAGTCAGTTTATATTAGTTTGGATTATTTTATATAGTCGCAATACATTTGCCCTGTTCTTGCTTTGTAGTAAGTTTAAGTTTACTTCAACGTTACGTGACGCTGTCAATTGTCCGATTTCTCCCTCCGTTTCTAATATTTACCATTTTCTCCGTCCGTTTCTAATATTTACCATTTTTTCCCTCCGTTTCAAAGATCAAAACCTCATTTTCTTTATCGAACTTATTAAATATTTTGTATTTATCCTCAAATACAGATTTCTGTCAGCTCAGATTTGGATTGTACAACTTTTACGTTCCAGCTAAAGTTCAAAATTTGAATTACTGTTATAAGTATGGTGTCATCTCAGTAATGCCGTTATTTTCAGGTATATATCAGGGATGGTGATCTTTAATTTAATTTCAAACTTATTAATACATATGACATATAGCTACACCGAAAGTAACACATTATTCGAGCTTCTGACAATGCCAATTTTAATCAAATTCTGCAAGGAACGCTTTTATTTCTATTGTCCAGCTACTTTTATCATACACTGCCTGAATAGGGCGCATGACTTCGACACATGTTATGTCTCTTCAATCTAAGAACTCTTTCATCTATAAACTCTATATTTTCTTTGAATGTATCACTGAACAAACATTGTTAAATGTATCTACAATACAAACTAAAAATCATCAAGGCAATAATAATTATTGAAAATATAATCTTTCAAGATTATCATGATTATTTGAATGTACTAAATTTTTTGATTTGACCAAAATAATTTCATCAATTCACAATCTGTGCTTTAAAAGAAAATAACTCATTCAAACTATTTATTCCAAATCTCAATGAATTATCAAAGTTTAAATAGCTAGAGCATAGCTCATTACTTTATCTAATCCAGCATTCAAAGTAATTTGCATAAATTTATCAGACTTATTGCTTTTATGAACCCCATAAAACTTTATTTATTTTCCAGCTTGGAGATTTTCTTTTTAGTTTCAAGCCTATGTTGTCGATTGTTCACTTGCTTGTTATATGTTGGATCTATAATCAAGCTTAATAGCTTCGCTAACTTCGAGCATATTTTTCTTATTAGAGTTTATACTTTTGTCAAAGATGTACATCACACTGAGATAAACTATGCAACAATTTCATTTGTTTCAAGCTGTTTTTCCCTCCATTCCAACTGTTTGTTTTATAATCCATCATCCAGGTAGTTATTTGTACATTCTAGAGATTAAAGTTCTTAAAGATGACAATTTTCCAGATAATGACTTGACAGACTATGTTGTTCAGACTCAATTGAACAATCATCAGTAGCGTACTTACTCCCTCCAAATTTATTGTATAATCACGAAAGTATACAAATTCGCACATTAAATATCAAGCTTTTTAGTATCATCATTGATTTGTAAATCAATTCCGAGTTGATACGTGCACTACACCACTTCTTAATTTTCCAACGGACCAACTAGAAATCATGTTTGGATTTTAAAACAGAAATACTATCAGTTTTAGGGCCTTTTAATTTCTTTGTCGTTATTGGCCTCGGCCTTGACTTCCATCAAACTTAGACTTCTCAATCGTATTACAGCCTGATGCGCTATCAATTTTACATTTCGTATTCCGAATACAATGATCACGCCGACAATAACATACGAGAAATCGAGCCTTTTCTGACTTTCATATTCTTAAACAAACTTTTCAAGCTGAGATTTTCGAGTGAACCTAACCGAACCAAAGATGCATTTCACATCTTTGCATCCAAAGCACATCTTCCTTGCTTCGTGTATTTATGCTTGTGGTACCCTTCATTGTCGCAGTAGAAAATCATCCTTCCAAGATGAAAATAATTGGTTTGTTTAAGCATAAACAACGTCATCTAGAGAGATGTCCAGCTTTCCTGTTAAATATTGTAATATTTATGAATTCATTGTTAACGATTTCTAGTAGCTATTTCATTAAGAATCTGTGTTTCTCCAACAAAACGTGGATTTTTGACAGTGATTTCAAAGAATGTTATTATTTTTCAAACAAATGGATATACTCAGTAATTAATTATATAATCGAGCTCTATATTATCAAACTTAACTTCTAAAGACTAATTTCCTTTTATACCTCTTTCCTTGAACTACACATAATGCCATATAACCATTTTCTCAGGAGGACTGTATTTGAATTTCAACAATGTCACTTTGTTTTGTTAGTTTGAGTTTATCAAGCATATGAGACAAGCAAATCACGAATGTCTACCAACTCAAAGTAGCATGACATCAATTCTATTTATAATAAATTTTTCGAACATAATCCAACTTAATTCAGTCAAACTTTCGAGCACATACGTTTGACAGATAAATTGCATAGAATCAATTACAAGTAGTCAATTTTAATATTAAACAATTTAAGAAAGAATCAGAAACACGTCCAACTTAACTGTTCATTTTCTCCTTACAGACACATTCCCATGAACTGTATTTCACTTAATTTTTCCTGGACTATTTTTAAACTATGTAATTTCTACTCACGTTATCCAATCCGTCATTGTAATTTGAATTTATGCTCGTTACCAGTTCAATCCGTTGTGCTCCTATTTTTGTTGCAGTTGTCCTCTCGACCGGCCATTTTGTTCCACCAAAAAGCCAGCATTCGACAGTCACTCAAGGAAGTTATTTTGGGCTGAATGTATTCGTACGCTGACCTATTCCTTGAAATCAGCAGTCTCCTCTTCATTGCTTGTTCATTATATGTAAAATTTGAACAATATTATTAAAATGCGATAAATTGAATTTTCAATATCAGTATCATTCCTATTTGATACATAATCGAGCTTTCGTTTTCCAACGTATCTTGAACAAAATTGTTAAAAACAAAATTTGCTGAATCCAAATGATTGCTATCAGTTTGTTTCTTGTCCACACATTCCAACTTAGACTGTCAAGCTATTTTTCAACGGAACTTATTATCATGTTCTTCTCTAACTAAATGTTCCAACTATGTGTCCTCAGCCTTAGACGGATTTTTAATTTAACAGATCCAAATCCAGTTTTATATTTTCATGCAATCATAACTGGGGTGGGTGCAATACAATACAAGTTTTCCAATATTTCGAACTTATTGTATTCAACAATATCGAAGTGATTGCCGGCACACCGTCAGGCTCAATCACATTTTATACTGGACCGAGTTTCTTTATATTGGCTTAAAGAAAACTCCTCAGCCGAAGCCACCTCTTCGGCTCCTTTTCTGCAGATTTCGTTTCACACTTACTCCAGCTTTAACTCCCTTACGGAAAAATCATACTTAAGCAATTTCAATTTTATGAGCAAATGTTCAGTTAACGAACAACAATTAAAAGAACAATGCTGATTGCTTAGATTTTCCACGATCAAATGCCTACTCCTCTGACGAACGACAATCAAAAGAATAGCATTTTATCACAGGAGGCAATGTAGAGAGCAAATGTTCTGTTGTTGAACGACAATAAAAAAAAAACAATGCTAATTGCCTAACTCATCTCGTGACCTGTGATTTCACAGCACACATAGTGTAGCAGCAACTACATACACTACACTACAAGTACTGGCCAGCATAATAATTTGGATCTGATGTACACACGTTTACGCATATACATGCACGGAAATACATATACACACGCACGTATAGACATAAAGCATGCTATTTGAATTTTGATATGTACATATTTATTTGGAAACGTTTCAATTTTTCAAGCTGTCAAATTTATTTTCTTCGAGCTTTGATCGATCTCATTCTCGTCGTTCTGGACATCACAAAACCTTCTTATAATTCATCTGTGAAGATAATTATGTTGTTTTCTCTGAATGTCTTTCAGAAATTCCCAATTCAATATCCTGAATTGGCAGTTATAACTGTTCTTTATTTAATTCATTAAATCAAGCATAATAATAATTATTATTAAAATAATTTCAAATCAAACTAATTTTCATTTCAATTTCGCCAAACTATTGACTTTGACATCTTTGTGATTTTTCAACTGATTTAAACTTTAGTCAAGGCATCGTTTGTTTTAATTTCACAAATTTTCAATAAACCATCAGTGCGGCGCCACACGATTCGAACAGCGTGCATGCATGTATCGTGCATGTATACTAGTAAATTCTAACGTCAAGCTGTCATAATTTTACTTAGTTATACACTAGCACATTATCAGCCTAAGCGCGGTTGCGAACAAGCTATGGTCAGGGAGCAACGCTCACGCTCCCTCCGTCAAGCTTATAGGAACGCCGTGGACACATATACCAGCATCGAGTTTGCTCCGCATCTCTCTAGCTCAGCCTGTCCCAGACCGACGCGAGCGCGCGCGAGCTTCTATATCATGCTGTCTTTCTCACTCAGGGAAAGCAACATGGCGCCCACCTGTGTTAACGGCTCCTTCTTCACGCGCGTCCCCGCGCTCTCGCATACCGCCATCTTGATGACGTCGAAAAACAACCGACGCAACATGCCGATATGCACATCCGAACCTGCTGCTCAATCGCGCGCGATTTCTTGGAACTTGGCAACGCTATGCTCATGTTCCAATAAAAATTTCGACGAGGCGATTGCACTCGAAAACGAACACAATTGTCCTGCAACACTCGCGATCGCGTAATTTTCAGAAATCTTGAGTATTCGAGCTTTTACCTGACTAAAATATCACAAAACCTTTCTACTCGAGCTGTTGGCTATTTTTAACATCGTCGAACTTAGAATCGGGCTGGGTTGAACAAGATCTCGAACTAGAGAAAATGCCGGACCGGCAATCTCCACAACAAACTTTTTCCTCGTCAAGACGCCGTCCGCGTCGAGGTTCAAACTTAAAATCGGGCTGCATTGGCCGAGATCTCAAACAAAGAAAATGCCACGCCGATACTTTCCACAGCAAACTCCGTCCTCGTCGAGACGCTGTCCACGTCGAAGTCCACGTTGAACATAGTACTTCGAACTGAGAAACCGGCTAGCACTTATAACACTTTTCACTCGCGAGTAATTTTAACCAAGCATACAAAAGTCCATCAAAGTCTCAGCGCGCAGTGGAAGCGTGCTGGGCCTATAACCTGTTGAGACTCTAACGTGCTCGGACCATGCATGCTTGGGGAGATAATGTGTACACAGGATTTTACAATAAATCACTGTTTATTGATAACACCTCAAGCTAATCATCTATTGATGATACAACGTTGTCAAGCTATTATATGAGAATATAATTAGTATAACAAAGTAATCGAACTAACAAGATAAAACGCGTGTTGACCGCTCGAGTGCACAAGGCAAAGTGAGCGCCGCCGTCGCACACCGACGTCGGCGTTGGCCGTCTCGCAGCATAGAGAGGGAAAATCGAGTCGCGTAGCTCTGCGTTGGGCCTGCCGTCTCTAGCAAGCAGACATCTGCTCGCTCATATCCAACATTTCTATATTGATATTTCAACTTTGTTTGCAACTTTACAATATGTTATATAAAATATTATTATTTTATTTCGTTATCTTTCTTTGTATATTTTATATATTTGTTAATTTTCATGTAAGAAGGATAAGTATGATATTATATGAGTTTATCAGTTTAAAATTATAAATATTTAATTTATTTCCGACATGAAACTAGTAGAAAATCAAAATTTATATAGGTAAATAATAGGTTTCAATTGTTTGTATGATGATGAGAAGTTAACAAAAAAGAAAAATCAGTGAATAAAGCTCAAACTCAAAAGCGGTTGCAAAATACAAAGGAATTGGATTTTTCCCAATAAATCATCACGGATTTGTCGCTCTGCATACTTGCGGACACGGTTACGATTATCTGCTTTTTGCGGTAATTCCAATAGGCCTATTCTGGCTTCGTCATCACTATTGTTGAGTAAGTATAATTTTCCACAAGAAGTATGAATGTGTAAAATTCATTCATTTTGTTACAAACGCGTTTTTGGAAAATTGCAGCTATTCACATTAATTTGTATAGTATTGCGCGGTACGGTGTTTACTACTCCTCTTTGTCAGACTGCGACACGTTGGCTAGTTTTTATAATAATTTATTATCGATACTCAAATCACGCAGATAGCCTATAGTTAAGACTAAAGGCAAAGACGACCTTACTTACTTCTTAAAAACGCTATTTTTCCACGTAATGTAATCTACTTATAATGAGTGTATAAAAATTCAATTTATTATAGTACTTATACGCACGCATGTACAATAAAAATCTGAAAGGGTTTAATTATATAATTAATTAAAAATTTACCCGTGTTAATCTTTATAATCTTTATCCAGACTCCTTAGAAGGACCATTCTTCTTAGAAATTATTGTTTCGTTTTAGACAAAAACAAGCATAATTTTTAAATTTAGGTATATTCTCATGTATTTCGAATTATATATTAAAAATATTTTTTATATTATTGATAGTAATCTTTAAAAAATATGTAAAATGTGTGGATATTGTATTTCAAGTCAATTACAATGACGGTAAATTTTTTCATACGATTTTTTTTTTTTAAGTGGCATTTCGAACTCGAAAGTTCATCGCCTCATCTACGCAAGCCTTTCACGTATCCCTACTTTGTGCTATCCATTTCGCGCCGTCCCGCCCGATTTCAGCTAAGTCCACTTTTACATTGTCCTCCCACCTGCGTCTAGGTCTACCTATAGGTCGCGACCTATTTGGCTTCCCTTTTATTATACGCGCTGCCGTGCGATCATTTCCCATTCTTGCAACGTGCCCTGCCCATCTTAGTCTTCGCGATTTAATTATTCTGTTTATATTCGGTGACGCGTATAAGTTATGTAGCTCGTCGTTGTGCAGTTTCCTCCACTCCCCGGTTTCCTCATCTTTCTTTGGCCCGTATATTTTTCGCAGAACTTTATTTTCGAACACCCTAAAACGGTTTTCCTCTGCTTTAGTGAGCGCCCAAGTTTCGCATCCGTACAAGATTACCGGCATTATTATAGTCCTATATATCCTAATTTTTACATTTTTAGACAGCAGTTTTGATTTTAGTAGTTTGTTCACGGCGTAGAAGCAGGCATTACCCGAATGTAGTCTCTTATTAATCTCGGCTTTGATTTCGTTACGATCATTTATAGTTGTGCCTAAATATCTGAATTCGCTAACCTTTTCAAAAGTAAAATTTCCTATTCTAAGATCCCCCTCTCCTTTGCAAATGCCCAGTTTATCCGTAATCATATATTTCGTTTTCGATTCGCTTACCTCTAACCCCGTTACCTCGGCCGCATTTATGAGTATTTTCGTAGTTTCGTTGAGTACCGCGGAGAGCCCGTGACCTTGTTTCAAACCGTCGTGTATCATGAACGATTCATATACATTACCGCCTACTCGTACTTTTCCCGTGCTTCCGTTCAGACATATTTGTATTAATTTCACAAGTTTTTTTGGCACGCCGAGGAGCACAGGGATTTGATACATTTTGCTTCGCTTGATAGAATCATACGCTTTTTTAAAATCTATGAATAACTGGTGTATTGTTTCGCAATATTCCCATTTTTTCTATAACAGCTGTCTTATAGTAAACATTTGATCGCTTGTCGACCTGTTACGCCGGAATCCACACTGACAATCTCCTATTATATCTTCCGCGATGGGTCTGAGTCTGCCCTGTATTACGTTTGACAGAACTTTGTAACAGGTAGCTAAAAGTGAGATTCCCCGATAGTTCTTGTAGTCTGTCTTATCTCCCTTTTTAAAAATCGGTATGATGATGGATTCTTTCCAGTTTTCCGGCATTGTTTCATTTTTCCAAATAGAGCGTACTAGTTCAAAAATTTTCGATGTCAGCGCAGTGCCCCCATATTTAAGTAGTTCAGCTGGTATAGAATCGTTTGCCGCGGCCTTACTGTTTTTTAGTTTTTTGATCGCGGTTTCTACTTCTTTGTAGGTCGGTTCTTCCAAATGGAGTTCAGCAGTGTGGATTTCGTCTCCCGTTTCCTCGCAGTTTTCATGTACGTTTAGCAGCTTATCAAAATAGCCCTTCCACAGATTTAGCAGTTCACCTTCGCTTGTGACGAGATTCCCGCCCTCATCTTGCATTAATTGTGATCTACTCTGGAAACCCTTCCTAATAGCGTGAATTCCTTTGTACATGTCGCGGAGGTTATTTTCCTTACTATTAGTTTCTATTTTTCTAATCTGATTCTTTTGATACTCGCGTTTTTTGTTCCTGTAAATCGCCCCCACTTGCCTTCTTATTTCGTGGTACTCTTCTACGGCCCTATCGCCTCCATTGTGTACGCTGTCTAATTTGGCCTTTTTGCGCCTTTCAAACCAGAGATCGCACTCTTCGTCAAACCATGGTTTGCTCTTTGGCTTTTTCTTTCTACCTAGCACTTTATTCGCGGCCTCTTTTGTCGCTTTTTCGATATCCCCCCAAAGACTGTTCGGGTCGTCATCTACCTCCGTCGGTGCATCCGTTTCTTCGAGTACCTGAAACCGATTTCTTATTTCTACTTGATACTTAATTCGTTCTATCCCGTTCCGTAGCTTTTCAATATCGAACGTTTCTACTTTGTTCGCCCGTTTACTATTTTGCCCAGCTACTAATTTGGCTCTTAATTTGGCCACTACTAGAAAATGATCCGAGTCGCAATCCGCCCCCCCTATAGGTTCTTACGTCAAGTACGTTCGTGTGGCGCCTCTTATCGATAAGAAAGTGATAGATTTGATTTTTCGTGGCTCCGTCCGGCGATGCCCACGTTACTTTGTGTATATCCTTGTGCTTAAAGCACGTACTCTTTACTATAAGATCTTTTGCCGCCGCGAAATTTATGACTCTAATACCGTTATCGTTGCTGGTTTCGTGCAGACTTTCCTTGCCAATAGTGGGCCTAAACATTTCCTCTTTCCCTATTTTAGCGTTGAAATCCCATTTCAAAGAGAAAAAAAAGTTGTCAAATCACGTAAAATTTTAATGGAAATATAGTTTGACACGTGACCGATCAAAATGATTTTTGTGAGGTTATGATGTTTAGTTTCAGAGATATGAATTTAAAAAGAAACCTATTTAATTGTACCTGCCGAACAGAGCGGTCGATCCCAAGAACCAAACGGGGAAAAGTACTTAATTTTATGATCTTTCAAATGCATTTCAGCTAAATTGTTTGTAACAATGAAATGATTAAAAAAACCGCAAAATTATGTTTTTCAAAAATCTAAAAATGTCATAAAAAAATAATTAAAAAAAATAACTATTTTTACCAAATTTAAAATCCAAAAATAGATATGCATGTCAAATTTGATTGATATTGACGGAGTAGTTCCAAAAATATAACGGTATACACACACACACACACACACACACACATTAAAATTAGCCTTCTTTGGATGAACACCGAGGTTCTTAATATCTGCAAGAAACGGGATGCGGTGCGTAGACACTATGAACGGACGCAAAATAATGTATTTTTTAAGGAATATCTGCAACTTGCTTCTGAGGCAGAGTGGATCACGGAACAGACTCGAAACTCCTTCCTACAAGAGAGGCTGTTTGAGGCCTTAAGTAACAAAAAGAATGTTTGGAGAGAGCTACGCCTGCTTGGCCTACTACCAGCACGAAAGAAGAGCTACATGGATTCGAGCCAGAGGAACTGAGCAGGTTCTTTGCGGGAGTATCCGTGTCGGACTCCGAATCGGAACGAGAGCTTAATTAAATTGCAGCCACCGCCTCAGAAGAGGGCTTTACATTCAAGAAGATTACATACGAGGACATTGTGCTCGCTGTCTCGCACTTCTCCTCGCAGGTCGTGGGCGATGATGGTATCCCGCTTAAAATCGTGGCTGGGACTCTACCAGTTTTTGGTTCCTTTCTTGTTAAATTGTTTAACGCGTCACTCTCCTGTGGCATGTTCCCGGGAGCGTGGAAGAGAGCGTACCTGATTCCGCTGAAAAAATCGTCCGGTCCGTCTTCTGTCTCCGATTTTCGTCCTATTGCGATACTGTGCTTTCTATCTAAGGTGCTCGAAAAAATCGTTCACGCGCAACTGACCGAGTTTCTAGCTACGAAAAGCATCATCGACCCATTCCAGGCGGGATTCAGGCAGTTTCACAGCACGCAACTGCGCTTCTCAAGCTCACGGAGGACATACGTTTGGGGGTAGACGGTGCCAAGAGCCGGGCTCGCGACAGCACAAGGAGGTTTGGTAAATTTATTACTATCCTTCTTTTGTTCGATTTCTCAAAAGCGTTCGACACGATTTCACCTGCGAAGCGACTGTGTAAAATGATCCGTATGGGGTTCTCAAGGAGCGCGGTCCTGTGGATAAAATCCTACCTCGCAGGATGAGAGCAAAGAGTGGTTACGAGAACGCAAGGCCAATCTGATTGGCTCGCAACGAATCTCGGAGTTCCACAGGGCTCGGTCCTGGGACCGCTATTATTCTCTATTTACATTAATGACATCACGGAGACGCTTGACCTTGAGTACATCAACCACCTCTTATATGCTGATGACTTGCAGATATATACGCAGGTGGAACTGTCCGAGCTGCAGGAGGGAATTGAGCGCTTGACTGCGGCGGCAAGAGCTGTCTCGAGATGGGCGTTGTCTGCCGGTCTTCATCTCAACGTTAAAAAAACGAAATCGATTATATTCGGAACCTCTCACAACATCAACCTAATAGAAAGCCTAAAGCTACCGGGAATTGAGGTGGAGAGCGGCGTATACGTCCCTTTCGTCGGTGAAGTGAAAAATCTGGGCGTTGTGGTGGATTCTAAGCTAACCTGGAAACCACACGTTATGTATGTAACGAAATGTGTAAATCGTGCACTGTACGGCCTTCCAATGTTCCGCTGCTGCACCATTGAGTCTCTTTGAAAGAATCTGGCGAGCGCTCTGATCGTGATGCACCTTGATTACTGCTCGGTGGTCTATTTAGATCTGTCTAAAGAATTGCAGACAAAACTTCAACGTCTGCAAAATGCGTGCGTCTGATACATTTGTAACGTCCGAAAACATGAGCACATCACTCCGTATTGGACAAAGCTGGGCTAGCTCACGGTTGAACAGCGCAGAGAGTACTTCTCCTCGCTGCTGCTCTATAAGATTATAGCTATAAAACAGCCTCCGTACCTTTGAAGTCTCTTTGTAAAAAATCAAGCTAGACAATCAAGCAGGGGTGAGGGGAATCGCGGTGCCTAAATCGCATTCGGAGGTAGATCTTCGATCTTTTCGCACTCGCAGAGTCCGGCTCTGGAACAGCATTCCGCGCTGCATAAAGCACCTTCCTTCGTACTGAAAATTTCGATCAGCTATCTGCCGAAACATGCGCAATGTCAATAACCTAAACTAAGCACTTATTGGATGCTCGCACTTTGTCTATATGCCGAACGACTAAATGTAGCGTAAGCCACTTAATTTTAAGAAAGGAATATGTCAATATCTAGTATATGTAACATGTATATTATATACAAAACTTTTGGTCACCAATAAAATCTTTAACTAACCAACTAACTAACACACACACACACACACACACACACACACACACACACACACACACACACACACACACACACACATCCATACGGACATTTTCTTTCTAGGAGGAAGCAAAACAATTACTTGACGTCAGTTATGTTTTTTTTCGGGGGATTTCACGACTTTTGTAAAGAAACTTTTACTCGCCAATATTCCATCTTTTAGAAAGGTTTTTTTGTAGGAGTCTGAAATATACTACTTATCATAGCGACCACCAACGATATACCGGGTGACCACCACCTAACCCTCGGCTGGTGAAGTGTGGGTGGAAAAAATTTACCCGGGAAATATCATAGTGAAAAAATTTGGGGACCTACTTCGGATTTTACAGCCCGTAATGAGGGGACGATACTCCGCGGAGGAGGGGTCGAAGATGAGGCTACCGGTCAAGGGGCAATAAACTTGCCATCCATACAAAACATGGTTTACTAAATTTCTGTATAAACAACGAAATCAAAAATTGTTAATCAAAATTTAAATAAATAATAAAATTCAATTAATGATTTTCACAGTACTAAAAGAGGCCAGTACTAAGCATTTTTTATCATTCAAATTTCATTGGCATCCAATATGTTTGCCTACAAATATTTTTGGTTATTTCGTATATAAAAAGACAATTTTAATAAACAAATAATAATTTTTTAACGTTTTGTATAAAATAGTGGAGTTAACGTTTTAAGTATAAAATCTTAAGTATAAAATTTCTTGTAGCGAATAAATTAATTTAAAAAGATGTAAATAAATTGCCGTTGATATTTTATACTTATAATTATTATTTGTTTATTAAAATTGTCTTTTTATATACGAAATAGCAAAAATAAAAATTGCTCATTGTTTATAAATATATATTTGTAGGCAAATATATTGGATGCCAATGAAATTTGAATGATAAAAAATGATTAGTACTGGCCTCTTTTAGTACTGTGAAAATCATTAAGTAAATCTTATCCGATTTTTGTCATTCAAATTTGCTTTTAATTAGCATTTTTTATTTATTTAAATTTTGTTTAACAATTTTTGATTTCGTTGTTTATACAGAAATTTAGTAAACCATGTTTTGTATGGATGGCAAGTTTATTGCCCCTTGACCGGTAGCCTCATCCTCGACCCTTTCTCCGCGGATTATCGTCCTATCATTACGGGCTGTAAAATCCGAAGAAGGTCCCCAAATTTTTTCACTATGATATTTCCCGGATAAATTTTTTCCACCTACACTTCACCGGCCGAGGGTTAGGTGGTGGGCACCCGGTATATATAATATATATCTTGGCTGTTTGATGCAAATTCGCACGAGTCAGTTTTTCGCATGGCTTATATACTCACAATGAGAGCTACCAGGCTCTGGAAAAGGGATTTCGCTAAGACTTTCAGAAATGTTTTCTGGTAATTAAAAATGAGATAAACCAGTTGTAGTTTGATCTCGTAGGCATTTATTCGGGAGTTATAGCCAATTTTAGTCAAATTCAACCAAAAAACCTAGTTCATTCAATCGAGTATAATTTCTAAGGCATGATTCCTAGAGCATCCTGCATTAAATTTACTTCAAGTACGGAAAATTTCCTATCGATTAAGGTGGTTTTTGAAACCAAAATATCATTTTTTCCAAAAACTAACAAAAGATTTTACTTGATTTCTCACGAGTATTCTGTACACTATTTTCCAAGTCAGAAATACGATAAAATTTTTAATTAGTTCTATCATTCGAAGAACATGATCTTTTGGCTTCTGAAATCACTTCATTTTATAGGAAGTTTTCCGTACTTGAAGTAAATTTTGAACAGAATGCTTTAGGAATTATGCCTGAGAAATTATACTCGTTTGAATAAACTAGGTTTTTTGGTTGAATTTGACTAAAATTGGCTATAACTTCCGAATAAAGACCTATAAGATCAAACTACAACTGGTTTCTCTCATTTTTGATTACCAGAAATTATTTCTGAAAGTCTTAGCGGAATCCCTTTCCCGGAGCCTGGTGGCTCTCCTTGTCAGCACGTAGCAGTGAGAGACCAGAGCCGCATGTTGACATTTTTTCTGCTAGTGACGTCAGAGTCGAGGCTTATATGTGTTATAATTCTACAGCTATCATATGGAAAGATCGAGCAATGTCGCCCTCATCAGGAACCTGAGAAAAGTTGGTTCATTTCGTGGTTCATCATCGGTGAAAACCTTCAATGCTACCTCAGCAGCGTCCAACAATCTAATCATCTCGTCAGCAGATTCTTCCTTTGCCGGTTTCAAGTCAATAAGCATATCCATATAAGTATGCATTCGCGCAATCGGATTATCGTACCGACGAACCAATTTTTTCCAGGCAACCTCGAAGCTAGAACCGGTGATCTCAAGACCTTTCAAGAGGTGCGCCGCCGCACCTTCCAACGAATCCAACAGATATTGCATTTTGAGTGCAGGAGCTATGATCTTATCCTTGACCATTGAAGTGAATCTTTCCTTAAAAGACTCCCACTCTGTCGGTTTTCCGGAGAATTTAGGAATGTGAAGTTTCAGCATGCTGTTTAACTCAGACGCTCGAAATTCGCGTTCGATCGCTGCAGCCTGCGCGTTAGCCGATGTGTTGTTATTACGTTCGGGATTCACGGGCCGATTTACAGCCTCAAGCGCAGCTAATCCAGCCATCAAGTCTGCCTGTGCGCCTATGTAGGCACACTCCGTGGCGATGAATTCACCTTTCTTGAAATATTCCTGATCCTGAAACTTCTACTTTTTACTCTGCAACTCCATATCTCGATCGAGAAAGTCGCTTCAATACGTGTCCAACAATCTCAATCGCGCTCGAAATGTCTCCGCATTCGGCGTACCCGCCTGTTTTGTAGTAATCATAAAATTGGCGATATATGTGACCAAACGACGTTGCCTAGCCAACATTTCCAAATCTGCAACCGATGCCATGAGACATGACACTACCAACAGGCCGACGAATAAATGCCAAAGTGAAGACAAATGAAGAAAAAAAAAATTACGTAAGATGTTGGGGACTCTGTCGGTCTACCCGAGGCAGGTGGTGTGTGGAAAAATTAACCAAATTTTTTCATTTCAACGTTTCGATGATCAATGTCGTCCTCATCAGGAAGCTGTAATGTATTTATTAATTTTGAAAATGTGTAATATATCGATGTTACAATTATTGTAGTCGAGGGTCTTACAATTATGAAGAGTTGCAGATGGAAATTTCGAGAGAAGCAGCGCTTACCCGCCCGACGGCGGGGGGAGGAACTTTCTGCTGCCGACGTCAGAATCGCGGCTCATATAAGTTCTTACAGCTGATTCTCGAAAGATCGAGAAGCTTGTCTCTCTGCCGAGTAGCCGGTGAGCGTTGGAAAGCTAACAAGGTCGCGGATACAGATTTTCGCGATGCGGTATGGTAGCGCAGAGCAGAGAGGTGTGAGCGGTGTTGACATTTTTTTCTTTCTATGACATCGGAGATGATTTATGTTTTGTTTTTGTTTTCAGCTGATGTAAGAGATGCGTGTATACAGTATTAATATTCTTTGTATCTTCTTTTATATTGATTCAATTTTCTTGTAAATGTATGTGTAACATTTCGGAAATTAGTTTTTTACTTAAATTTATTTCTTTATCTTTGATTTTATAATTTTCAAAATTGAAAGTGTGATCGTGATTATTAGTGTGATCGGAAATTACGCTAGTTTTTTTATATGTTCGTTTATATACGTATACACACATTTCTTTTTTCGTTTGACCCACGTATGTAACAGAGCAGTCATTACATTCAAGTTTGTATACGACAGATGTTTTCGAGGTCTTTTCCTTTTTTTTCTTTCCCTTTGACAATGATGTTTTTCATTTGGCTATTGATTTGGGTACGGTGTCGATGTTGTTCGACTTGAGTGCACGGCTGGTCTGCTCATAAAAATCGCTGATGTATGGAAGACAGTTTGGAGCTTGTGAGACAAGGAATGAACAAATTAAAGTTTGAAAAAGTAAACTTGAACTAAAAAAAAATAGCTAAATTAGTTTATGTTTGAAATTTTCAATAATAATTATAATAAATAGAATCGCTTTGTTAAGTCACGATTTTAGGGTTTATCGCTTAGATGAATGAACTTACTTGGTGACGCCTGTCGTGGACCGGAACCCTGCTGCTGTAGTTGATAGCGCCTGATGTAGATTGGAATGCTGCTGCTGTAGTTGGGACGGTCGTGTGCAGGATCGGGACCAGATAGGGACCATGAATGAACACCCGTGAATTGTAAATTTTGTGGTATTTATTGAAAAACCCGAAATCGCGGCTTAAGTCTGGTAGCTCTTGGTAGCGACGGATAGGAGCGTCGTCCAAGAGTCCAGGTCGAGTATATAATTACAACTGATCGCGCGGAGTATACAGAGTATACTTATAAACTTCGCTGATCCACTTATTATTCGGACTTATCAATTTTGAATTTTTGGCTTCGGAATGACAACGCTGATGTTGCTTAACTGTAATACGTCGTAGGACGTAACAGCTTAATTGCTTTGTCGCAGCTATTATCAGTTATTTAAATGATTTCTGAGAATTTTTCACTAGTAGTTTTCCATAAAAACAAAAAACAGAGGCCCCTTCTCTGCCATTCTGGCTCTTGTACGTGTACATTTGCACTACGAAAAGGTATCTTTTCACCGTACAAAAGTAGTCGGAGTCCGGATCAAACCGTTGGATTGATACATTTTAATGTTTGAATTGCTGATAAGTCAGTTATAGTGTATATATATATCAATCTAACCTATAATTATATAGTTGTTTTGGAGATAATCCCCCGCCACCCCCCGCACTGCCCCCCCCCGCCAAAATAAGGCAAAATCTTTCATTTTCATGTGATTTGGATAATGTGAAAAGCCCCCCCCCAGCCCCCCGCAGCCCCCCCGCACCTCCTATTATCAGCTTTTCCTAAAATTTATTAATTGTTAGTACAATTTTTTTTATTTAAAGTTTTTTATTAGCAAAAAAATTTACTAACAACAATTGTAATAGTACATCGGATAAAATCGGATCAATTTATGACACACTTTTTGAATCATCTTTAACGACATTTTTAGTCGTGCACTTCGCGACGCGTATAATTATTTCGATTTTCTAAAAATATATTAGGCTATATTAGCTAGCACTATATTAAGATGATGTATAAAGGTTACTTTCCTCCGACTTTACCAACCGAACGACTCGAGCAATACAATACTTTTTGGCATAAATAATGTCTTTAGCCTCGGGAGTGTGTATCTTGCGATAGGATATTCACAAAAAAAAGTCAGCTTCTTATTCACTCTGCTATTCATTCGAAAAAGAAAGAGTTTATCTGCAATTTTTGCCAAAAAGAGTTTACTCAAAAGGGAAACCTCAACGTTCATTTGAAATCGCATGAAAATGTAAAAAAATACATTTGCGATATTTGTAACAGTGCATTTGTCACAAAATCACAAGTGAAATCACACATTATAAGTATTCATAACCAAGAAAAAGAATATATTTGTGATGTATGTAACAAAAAGTATTCAAGAAATTCTAATTTAAAATCCCATTTGAAAGTACATACAAAAGTATGTGACTACAAATGTGACATTTGTAAGAAAGAATTTAGAAAAAAAAGAATACTTAATGACGCATCAGCGCATTCATTCAAATGAAAAAAAACATATTTGCGGAATATGCTCAAAATCATTTAATAACAAAAGCAACTACAATAGGCACATACGTATTCATAAGTAAAGTACTCTAATAATGTTATCATACTTTCAGAGAGAGATGTTCATTACGTATGGCAACTATTGTAATAGCGTACCTGAAGATATACAAATAAGTATTGTAATTATCCTATCAAAGGGTAGAAATCATAAATATCTTGGCGTAATTTTCGATTACAATATGCGATTGGGACAAACACATTGAAAGTATGGTAAAAAACGAAGATATCTGATTTTTATTTTTGCCAAAATCAAGAGTTTCTTTGATCGAAAAACGCTCTTGATAATTTATTATGCATTTTCCAAAGCCATGTCAAATATGGTATAATAGCGTGGGAGGAGCCTACGATAGTTGTCTAACTTAATTCAAAGAATACAGAACAAAATTTTGAAAATTATTAATAAAATCACTTTGCAGTGAACGATTTACCATTAGT
>CM053172.1:14051704-14069739 GCA_012977825.3 Pteromalus puparum | reverse complement strand
TTTTATAAATATATTTATTGATTTATAAATAATTTTATTACTTTTGTAAACTTTTTTAATATTTATTTTTCCACTAACGTAAATAATAACGTAATAACGGTAATATATAAGAAACTGAAATGGGGGTTGGCGAGCGGAGTGAGTGTGTAATATACATTGCGGAAGTATTTGTATGCGTTGAACTTGAGAGTCTGTCGGGTTGCGCGGGGGCAGGCGATGTCCATACATACATCGTCATACAGATAAAAATTTGAAATATAACTTATGTGTAGCCAAGCTCAGGTATAGTTTATTCAATATAATTTACTTTAAATCGTTATCAACTGTTAATTGTTATCATTAACTATTTTCATTCTAACTAACAAACATAATATCAATCAAGCAGTTATTCAAATTAGAGGCTGTTACATATCATTATAATAGTTTAAAAGAGCAATATAAAAATAGCTCTAGTATTACTAGGAATAAAAACCTACAAATACCAAAATCACTTAAATCAATTAGTCAAAAAGACAGCTATTATGCTGCAGTTAATGTCTTCAATATGCTGAACAATGATCTCAAAGTTTTAGATCTTAGTAAAGCTACAATAAGGAATAAATTAAAAATGTTCATAAGCGAGAAGGTACCCTAGACGAGTACAGTTTATTTCTTTTTGTTGATTTGGATGACTTTTAACTTTTAACTTTTGTAAAAATATTACGATCTATAAAATGTCATCGAACATGATTTGTTTTTTTTTTTAGTTTATAAGTTTAGTTTATAGGATAGTTTGTAAGTTTTTGTTTAGTAATCCACTCTATGTACAGGCAAGCTATGTCTTGCCTCTGTAGAATACCTTAATTGGTATATGTAAGTGGAAATAAATAAATAAATAAATAAATAAATAAATATATATTATAGGGCTATAAGAAAACTTTTATTTTTTAGGTGAGAACATTTTACAAAAAGAACATTTAGTGTTTTATTAACGGAAGATGCGTTGTTTAAGAGCTATTGATCATTGCAAATAAGCAAAAAATGCAAAAAATGCTTAAATAACCAACTTTGAACCCTTATAACTCGAAGAGAATTGATCAAATCGATCTAAAAATTTACAGGTGAGATCGTGGTAACCTCTAGAACATATCCCCCAAATTTGAGCAAACATTTTTTTTCTCGCGCACGATTTGTCAGAGAACGACCCATATATATTCATCTTAAGGGAGCCAGCGAGGGTGCCGCCTGGGCCAGGGCTGGTTGATTGTCCGGGAGAGCTGGCGCCTGTACAGGCTGCGGGCTTGGAAGAGCTGGCTGGGAGGAACCGACGAAGAGTCCTCTCGATCCACCGATTCGAGAAAAGCCGGTTTCAGGGATGAAGTCAAGATGACCTTGGATTGGCTGTTGATCTCAATGCGATACACCTGGTCGCTCAGGCGCTCCAGCACCTTATAGGGACCCGTGTATGGCGGCTGCAACGTCTTCTTCACCGTGTCGACGCGCCTAAACACAAACTTGCAGGTGCGGAGAATGGGATAGAAAAACGGTTGTAGAGGAAGGGCGTGCCTGGACCCGGGGACTGGACGGAGTTTCTGCATGAGACGTTTCTCTTAGCTCCGTGATGAAGGACGGAGCGTTGCTGTTTGGACGTCCGCTTGGTACGAAGAAATTCCCGGGGATTAGCGAAGTGGTGCCGAACGGCATCTCGGCCGGTGATGCCTGCAGGTCTTTCTTGTATATGGCTCGCAGACCGAGCAGGACGGCCAGGAGGGCGATGAGCCAAGGCATCGGTGCGCAGCATATGAGCGCGCCCTTGAGCGTGCGGTGATGGCGCTCCACCATGCCGTTGGACTGCGGGTGGTAGGGCGTGGTGTGGACGCGGTCGAAGAAGGCCCTGGCAGTCAAGAGGCCGGCTTCGAATTGCGCGCCCCGGTCGGTTGTGATGGTGAGATGCGTGCCGTACACGCAGATCCAGCGCTCGAAGAAGGCCCTGGCGGTTGTTGAGGCCTGCTAGTCCGGCATAGGGATCGCCTCCGGCCACCTGGAGAACCGGTCGACGATCGTCAAGCAATATTGGAACCCGGAGTGAAGAGGGAGCATGACGATGTCGAGATGAAGGTGGTTGAAGCGCGCATCCGGTGCAGCGAAGTCCCCCAGCGGAGCTTCGATTGTTGGCAGGGCAGGCAGGTGCGGGCCCAGCGTGCGACATCCGTGCGCATGCTTGGCCAGAAGTACTTCTGGGCGATGATCTGTATGGAGGCTCGTATGCTTGGGTGTGAATGGCCGTGCGTGACGTCAAAGACGGTCTTTCGAAGCTGGCGAGGAACATACGGCTGGACCTGGTTGCCGTCGATGGCGCAATATAGGTTCACCCTGTCGATGGTGAGCGGGCGAAGGATGAGCGATGGCGATGGAGACGCAAAGATGTGCGGCAAGTCAGCATCGTTTGCCTAGTGTTGGGCCAGCGTTGCGAGGTCGAGGCAGGCTGGCATGTTGACGGTCTTCACCATGGAGAGCGCGTCTGCTGCGACGTTGTCAGGCCCCTTGGTGTACGCCAGCGTGACCTGAAACTGTAATATAAAATCCAATTGGCGTGCCTGGCGCGGCGACGCCTTTTCTGATGGTTGATAAGCCACATACGTCAACGGCTTATGATCGGTGAGAAGAGTAAAGAGTCCGCCCTCGAGAATCCATTTAAAGTGCTTGATGGCCAAGAACGCCGCCAAGAGCTCTCGGTCGTACGTGCTGTAGTTTCTGCGTTGGTCAGGTTCCTGAAGAAGAAACCGAGAGGCTTCCATGTGCCGTCGATTTCCTGCTGTTCGAGGGCTGCGCCGATCGCGTGATCCGAGGTAGGTAGTGGGCGTACAGATGATGGGAAGGGCCTACTTTTTCGGTGGTAGGTACTGGAGGAGGTCGTTGAGCGGCGGAAGGAGGCGCGCTGCGCCTGGCAACAATCGACGATAATAGTTGATGAGTTCCAGTTGACGAAGTTTCGCCGTGTTGTTGGGTTTAGGAAAAGCCTGGATGGCGTCTATCCGGTCCTGCGGAGGTCTCGAGCCCTCAGCGGAGACCAGGTAGCCCAAATAGGTGACTTGTGGCTTGCCTAAGACGCATTTGTCCGGGTTGATCTTGATGCTTGCAGCGCGCAGAACGTCGAACAGTGCTTTGAGGTGCGCGGCGTGATCTTCGGCGTTGGCGGAAGCGACGATGATGTCATCTAAATAGTCCCGAGCGAAGGGCAGGTCTCGCAGGAGCTGATCCATCGCTCTCTGTGAGGACTGGGCGGCGTTGCGTAGGCTCAGCGACCAACATGTGAAATCGAACAATCCGAAGGGCGTGATGATCGCCGTTTTATGCGCGTCCTCGGGCGCGAGTGGTGCCTGGTAAAAGGCTTTCTTAAGGTCGACGACGGAGAAGATGCTGCCTCCTAGTGACAGCAGTATGTCTTCTATAATCGGTAGAGGGTACCGGTCAAGCACCGTACGTGCGTTGAGTTGCCAGAAGTCACCAGTGATGCGGTACGTGCCGTCAAAACAAGTCGCAGCGGGCTGGCCCAGGAGCAGTTTGACAGGCGTACGATACCCGTTTTAAGCAGGATCCTGAACTCGGCTTTGGCTGCTTCGAGACGGGGGCCAATGGGGCGTCGAGCCTTGGCCGCTGCTGGAGGTCCTGTGGCCAGGATATGGTGATTCGTGTCGAGGCCCAGGAGGGCGATGGTCGTGCTCCCTGGGGTAGCGAGGTCGCTGTACTGGCGCATGAGGTCTGCGAAGATTCCTTCGGCTACGTCCGCTGAGATGACGACTTCGATGGAGTGCACCTCGGTGGGCTAGACAGAACCCAGAGCGTGGAGCGACAAATTGGTGTCGAGGATGCGCCGCCGCTGCATGTCGACGACTAGACCGTAGTGCGCAAGTAGGTCTGCGCCGATGATGGGGCTGCTGACGTCCGCAACGATGAACTTCCAATTGAAAGGTCGGCGCAGGCGAAGATCCAGGTCCATGCAATGATAGTCGAACGTATCGATGGACGTGGCATTGGCTGCACTGAGTTTCAGCGGGCAGCGTTGGAGAGGACGTTTGATGTAAGATCGAGGTTGGAGCGAGATCGCGGAGCCGGTATCGACGAAGAAGCGCAGGCCAGATGTGCGGTCGAGGACGTGCAGGCGTTGCTCAGAGGGTGTGCCGACCGCGGCTGCCTGAAGCGGCAGTGGCGCTAACAATTTTCCTGCGCTGGGAAAGTGCAGGGAGGCCGGCATTGCGTGGCTTCAGCGTCGAATCTCTGGTGGTACCAGCACCATGCTGGGTTTGTAGAAAGAAGCCCGGTGACGCTGATCGAGCTGGGCGCTGGCACGACGACGAGCGCGTAGTCGAGCGCCCACTTTCGCGTAGTCCAGCAGCCACGTCGTTGCTGCTGCTGTTGCTGTTGTTGTTGTTGCTGCTGAAGAGAGTGCTGGCTGGTGGCGAGCGTCGACGCGACGGCCTGCAGCGAGACCATCATCTGCTGGAACATCGACGTGGTCTGCGTCAAGGCCAGCCGGAGCGACGTTATCTTCTGTGATGTGGGCAAGGCGGTCCCCGAGGCGAAGCCGCTCGAGGCAGGCGAGGCTGGGCGCGAGATGGCGCAGACTGAGTGGTCTGGCGTGATGAGCTCGTCGGCGAGCTTAGCCAGCTCTTCCAAAGGCGTGGCTCTGAGTAGACGGCACATCTTGCTGACCGGGCCGGGCAGGAGTTCGAGTTACTTGACCCGGAGCGCATCGTCGGCGACGGCGGATCCTCCGAGACGACGCATGTGGCGGAGGAGCTGCGAAGGTTTCCGGTCGCCGAGCTGGACCTCGTTGACAAGCTGGTGCAGCTGGTGGTCGGCTGAGATGGCGAGGCGCTGCAGCACTGCGCGCTTGAGGGTCTCGTAGCGGTCGGCTGCAGACGGGTCGATAATAATGTCTGTGACCTCCTGGGTGGCCTCGGGCGGCAGGTGAGCGACGATCAGGTCGTAACGATCCAAGTCACGGGCGACCCTGTTGGAGTTGAAGGATGACTCGACCTGTGAGAACCAAAGACGTGGGTTGAACGACCAGGAAGATTGTAAGGTGCATTTCGCGACGATCTCGGCACCGGCGTCGCGCGGCGGTTCAGGAAGCTGGGCACCAGGCAACTGCTGATTGCTGGTCATGTCGTCCCGGTGTTGGTTTGTTGTGCCGTTCTGAGCGTTTGGATATTCATCGGTCGGAGACATGCCTCGCGGTGGCATGCGTTGCATAGACTCGAAAACGATGCGATGTGCGTGGGCTCAAGCGGCCTATGACAAATGCTTGATGTGCGAGGCGGCGAGCGCGTACGCCTAGAAGCGGATGGATATTAGCTGTGCCGTTGGCTGAAGCGGCGAAACACGCGATGTGCAAGCGCTCGAGCGGCCTCGATCGCGGTGCGGAACGCTCGGCGGCGAGCGCGCACAGGAGCGAGAGAGAGACAACGAAAAGTAAAATGGCTGCTGGAAACGGCGTGGCGCGTGATGTGGCGACCTTGTCCTTGCGGTTTTGTTCGAAGGTCGCTGACGCGTTGAGAGAGAGCGTGTTCGCGCGCGATGGATGGCGAAAGAAAATAAGCGACGCACGATCGCTCGCAGTCGCTGGAACGGTACCTGGATGTGGCGAGACATTACGCCGATTTGCTGTTGGTGATGCGGCGAAGGCTGCTGCTGTGCGTCATCGGCGTGGTGGAGAGTTCGCCCCGGCACGTTCGCTGTAGATGGGCTGGTGCGGGGTTTCCTCCGGAAAGGGCTGTAGAGAGCCCGGTCCTCGACGATAAAGACGATGCGGTCCGGGTCTCGAGGCCAGCTGTAGAGGGGCTGCGGCACTCGGGAGCGGAGCTGCGATGCGCTGAACAAAGGGACACCGTGGAGTCCCAAGATGGCTGCTCCGGTGAAGCGCGTGTGTAGACTCGATGTCACCACTTTGCAAGTCATCTTGCTATTCCAAGGATATAGCATGGGCCGCCAAGTAGAAGCCCAAGCACCCCATCGTGGCGGTCGGCAGAGATCGCAACGGGCCGGAGGTGTCGACTGTGTTAATCGAATTCCTGTCTGTGGATGAGGCACTGCTTGCGCCGTTGACTCCGGTGGTCACCCGCAGGATCCCCCACATATATTTTCAACAGGAAAATTTTTGTAATATTTCATCATAAAACGAAAGTTTTACTCATAAGAATATTTTTAGAAGGGGTAAAGCCTGGGTTAAATCTTGCCAAATAAACAAAAAATTAAATTTTAATCGTCAATTGAAAAAATTTTAATTAACGATTAATTTTTAATTGTCAATTGGAAAAATTTTAATTAAATGTTGAAATATAGTGTACTGTACAGAAAGTGTAGCTAGTAAGGTATAGTGTGTAGCGCGTGAGAATGAGTGAGCGCGCTGACGAGGACACACACATGCAAGTATCCCCTCTCGCGGTATGCGTGTAAGTCACATGACTACTAGCGGTGCCGAGACTATACGAGTCTCGCACATCGCTCACTTGGGTTCGAGCCGTTGCATAGTACACATGGTGTACACGGCGTTATATATATGTAACAGAATGCTGTAGAAGAAAAGGTCCAATAAATACTCAATCATTATTTATTGTAATCCTCTGCTTTACCTCATTTTCCAACATTAACGACTAAATTTTAATCGTCAATGGAATAAATTTAATTCTTGATTGAATTTTAATCATCAATTGAAAAATTTTAATTACCAATTAAAAAAATTTTAGTAACAATTAAATTTAAATTGTCAATTGGAAAAATTTTAATTAATGATTAAATTTTAATTGTCAATTAGAAAAATTTTAATTAACCATTAAATTTTAATTGTCTATTGAAAAAATTTTAATTAACGAATCAATTTAAATCATTAATTAGAAAAATTTTAATTATTGATTGAATAAATTTTAATTTATTAATTGTCAATGGTTTAATTACTATTTCTGCAACGCTGATTCGTAATACCCCTTTATAACTTGGAATAGCCGCGAGAGGGAAGGGTTCTCTAACTTTACTGTGTGTTTACTCTTCATCTGTATGCACCGTGAGATATGAGCAACCTCACATACTCCACCCAGGCTACGTGGCATTTACCTAAGTGTGTGAGACAGTGAATGGATTTTCATTCACATTTTTGGATACACACAAGCAGCTACTCTCTTATCGAAGAGCAAGGAAGATTCAGGATTAACTCATGGTAATATGTATGATAGTAGGTTACCACGTTCCTAAATGCATTCTTGCCCCCCCCCCCCCCTACTAAACCCAAGTCCAGAACTGAGAATGGTAAAGTTCTTTATTTCAGCAGAATAGTGGGTAGTGATTATGTATTCTTGAGAGTGTATGAGAATTGTCTTCCTTTTTTCTTGAACATTGGTATGGTTACGGCGTTGCAAATATGAGACGGTAGTATGTCTTCCAAAGATCGGTAGAGTTGATGCGAAACGAGTTATATGAAGGTTGGATGACCGGTGGTGTCACCTCACTCTTTATAAGGCGTACTGCGATGTGGAAGTCAAAAAAGGCAATGAGATAAGAGGGAACTCAAGTATTTTAAAGCATTTTAAGGTAATAGGGCATACAGTAATTTCCACGTAGTCAAGCATCGCAACTCACACACCTATTCGGTGTAAGTCCCTCTAACACTGAAAAATTTAGCGTATGCCAGTGTTGACGAGACTTTGTAGATTTGTACACTGTATATTACTAAGCAGTAGTCAATGATGGAAAACAAAAGATTTGCACAAAATGTTCACGTAGTCTAATATTGGTGCTTTTTCTAAGGAAGTAAAGCCTGATGTACATTTGCAAGTAAGCACGCTTGCAAAGATGCACAACCTTTTCTCTCTACGTGAGCTTAGAGTCAAGCACCAAATCCAGATTGCAAACAGTTGACTCAAACTCAACCTGGGTACCATTTGCCAGAATATAGTTGTTGACAACAGTTGGCAAAACATTGATGTAATAGGGAGAACCCAGTACAATGGCCTTGGTCTTGAGCAAATTGACCCTGAGTCGATTCTCATCAGCCCAGCGCATTATTCTTTTGGCGTTAGCACTTGTCCTAACAGAAAAGGAATCTACTTCAGGTAGCATTCGCTGTAAATTTGTAAGCAATCCACGTAGATTTAATGAGGTATTTCTGCATCGAAGCAGAAACTAATGTCATCAATGTACAGCACAAATAGAAGAGGACCAAAGATAGATTTTGTAACTAGAGATTTTATCATTATCACTAATGACTGCTTCAAAAAGCTGAAGGAAGAAAGCTTCTTATGGAGCTTGACGTAACACACCTTGTCAAAGGTCTGCTTAAATTGGAGAGAAGAATAAGTGTGACCAGCTTTCTGTTTATGACAAGCCTGATTTCATCAGCGAGCTTGATTAAGCCCGACTCTGTGCTGTGGCTAGAACGATAGCTTGTTTAAAGATCATCCAGGCGTAGTTTCGATTCAAGGTATTCTGAGAGTTGCTTATGAACTAGTGTGCCGTTGCAAACGTCGCAGCCACGCAAAACGTGTGTTGCTGTTTTGCGCGGCAAATTCTCCTTAACGCATAAGACCGAGAAAGAGACAGTCGGCGTCCGTGAAGCCCGCGTTTCTCGAACGTGAGCTACGCCCCGGGAATTCTGGTCGTGAGCTCTGGGAAGAAGTTCGCCGGTCCGAGCTGGCGCGAGACGAGCAGCCAATCAGCCCGTCTCGCGTCTCGCTTGGCCAATCGGACTACGTTATCGGCCGGGCCTTAACGGCCGGGAGAGTGTCGCCGAGCGCGCGAACGCAGCGTGACTTGGCAGTTCTCGTCTGGAACCCGTCGACGCGACACGTTGACGAGAGAGAGAATCGCACGCGGATGTTAAGTGTGCGAGTGTGTGAGGAGAGCAGCAGCAGCATCACGACCTGGACCGCTATCCCGATGAAGGAGTCCATCCCCGGAGACGACCATCCAGCCGCCCGCCACTGCTGCAATCCAGAGTCTTCACCGCCCGGCTGCCATCTTCCGTCGAGCAGGCACGAGAGGAAGGAAGCCAGAACGGGAGGAAGGACGTCGGCAGGAGAGCCTTCGCCGTCCAGTCACCATCCGCCGTCGAGAAGGCACGAGAGGAAGAACGACAGAACGAGAAGAAGGCCGCCGTCGTCGAGTCCACNGTCCACGTGATAGAGAGCGAGAGAGAGAGAGAGAGAGAGAGAGAGAGAGAGAGAGAGAGAGAGAGAGAGAGAGAGAGAAAGAGAGAGAGGGAGCGAAAATACGCCACCTACGTCACGACGAAAACGCGCGAAGCAAAGGCGCATGTCATACAAGGCGAGGCCATCTTAGCTTGGCTGTGCGCTATATACTCGCGCGTGCATAATAACGGAGGGAGAGCCGTTGTAGCTGCGCTCTTGCCCTACGGAATGCCTAACTATTGATCATGATAAAGCCTATCAACAGAACAGCTAAGTACATATTAACATTCTAAACGCTCAACTCTCTCGACGTCTCGGCATGTGTATATGTATATGTCTGCACACACACACACACACACACACGCCAAACACACGCCAAACACGAGCATGGTCATTACGCAGCATCGACACGGACAATAAGGGAGCCGGGGACGGGCCGTGCGCAGATGCGCAGGTCACGTGGTTGCTCTCTACGAACGCGGGAATTTTTGAATCGTCAACTAGCACTTATACGCCTAGTATAAGTCTGCCTGCGTATTGTACCGCTTGCGGACACTGCGTCAGTGGAGCTGCTGACATATGAGCGCACTCAGTAATTAATTTAATGACTAAATTAATTAATCAAGGACAGACTTTTATAACTATACGATACGCGTGAACGTATGCTTATGCATCAAGTGTAAGTCTGCCTGCGTACTGCTCTGCTTAGACACCGCGTAGGTGGGGCTGCTGTTGTACAAGTAAACTCTGCAATGCATTAAATTAAAAATTAATTCAACGAATGAGCTCATCTCGGAAACGTGCCTGTAAACAATATAGAAAAGATAATTTAAGTGTTATTATTAATTCCAAAATGTCTCGACAGATCAAAGTACAGACATTCGAGAGAAGATCTTGGACGAATACTAACTCCGACACGACCAACCGGACGAGGATATCTGGCTCTTGCTCTACACCGGAAACATCTGGATCGTCACCAGCTCGGATAAGCAACTACAGATAGGTAACGAAGTCGGGTTTATAAGCAAAGATGACTGATGGCGCAAATAAGAAAGTAAAAGTCTGTGCGGATCTGTGAGAGGTTTAACACGAGCTCACGAATTGACTTGGCACGTGCACACGTATAGACACTTTGTCAGTGTCCCACGCTCAAAAACTAGACCCTCACACAGATCTGCCAAACCTGTCCTCGTGCTCAGCGGATCTCGGACAGTAGGAGCCGTGTCTTTGGACACACATTCTGCAAGAAGAGACTAGGTTGGTTGGGAAGCATTCTTTTGGAGAGTGCCTTGACTGCCTGCAAAGTAACCTGGTGCTTGTGCACAAAGCATCGGGAGCTTTGCCAGGGTATCCTCTCAACCGCAGACTAACGACTATGTGTATTTTTCAGACAAAAACATCCTGTCTCTGGAGGAGTCAGCAAGGTTGCTGAGCATTCTGAAGGCAGCAAAAGACCAGGTGGTAGGGTTGAGAGGACCCATAAGCCGCTGCAGCGGAGTAGAGAGGTCAGGAGCCGCCACGTCCAGGCCCACGTACACGAAAAGTGCTACGAATTCTAACATGGACGATCTCATCCGATTGTTGCAAGAAAGCACTAAGGCCCAGGTCAGTCTCAGCAACAAACTGGTACAAGCAATGTCATCAATTGCGAAGGAGAACGCAAGGATGAACACAAACTTGGAGACTTTAAACAAGACGTTCAGAGGAGAGATGAGCAGTCTAATGAAGTCTGTCGACGATCTGAAGCTCAAGGACAAGAACGTAAAGAACACTGATGACTATAATCTGGAGCCTAAGGACAAGGACGCTAAGTTCACAGTCAGCAAGCCCAAGATCATAGACAACGTTATTGTCGATGAGCCACTCAGACTGTCTCCATTTGGACGTGGACGCGGGTTTCGTGCATTTCGCACAAACCAGAACACGCATCTAACGCCACGTACACCTGGAACGAGAGACTTCACTAGCGCGGACTTCAAAGGCTCGTCTACTCTGAAACCTGGACCGTCTGCATTCAATCCGTACGAATGGAACGACAACGTGAATGCCAACTCGAAGAAAGACCTGCTTCCATACAATGATTGGCGTGTGGAATCCTCGGAACGTCTCGGAACGAAGTTCAACAATGTAAGACTGCCTGAAGATATGGATGTAAGTAAATGATTTCATGATTACGATTCGTTACGCATAAATAATCTAAATCAGTCTAGGTCAATGAATTGGTCAAACACAGATATGAACGACACAAAGCTCAAGCAGACAAATATCACGCGAACGTACAGACTAAAGCTTGATTCAGAATATTCTCCGTTCGAGGATTTCTTATTCTCGGAACTAAAGTCGCGTAAGTTGTTCTATATATTTGAAAATAAAAATCTCGGTTTGGAAAGTCAAGACGAAGTTAAACATGACAGGAACGTAATAAGAAAAATTATTCTAAACAGAATAGACGAAAAATATCATCCACGTTAAACATCAAAGATCCGGTAGAATTACTGGAAAAGATCAAAGAAATAAAGAGAAATTAATTCCGAACAAACGCCAACACAGCCCAAAAACGGTTGTTCAATCTAAAGTTCAATAAAAAGAAAGAATCCGCTTTCAATTTCTGCGTAAGATTCGAAGATCTTGCTAGAAAGTATGAGAGCAATGACGGGATAGGCAAGATGACTGAAACAGCAAGGAAAAGTCTGCCCGTATATTCCTCAGTTAAACGGCATCGCAGAACGTTACAATCAGACCATTCAGAAAATCATGAGAGCTCTGATGTATGACTCAAGATGGCCAGCAAATGCCTGGGATCTAGCTCTGAAAGTTGCGGTATACTTATACAAACTGACGCCTTATGTAGCTATTAACTTTAAATCACCGTTGCTTATGATCAATCCAGACTCAAAAGTATACATCAATCAGATCAGAAGATTTGGATGCGTAGCATTCACAAAGGTCCAAGAACAACCGGAGACAAATTAGCAAATAAAACAGTGTTCGTAGGATATACTGATACAGGTTATTTGCTACTGAATCCAGAAGATAATGTGTACGAGAGTCGGAATGTGCAGTTCATTGTAAGTGAAGTCTTCGGAGACGTTTACAAGCCCGAAGATATTAAAAATTGGACAATAACCAACGACACCTTGAACGAAGAGACTTGGTTATTCGAGTTCGATGAAGATGTAACGGTTCAACTTTCCCTGTATGTTGAGTAGTCGGCCGGACGCTAGGATTTGGTTAGGGGAAAGGTTAATTGAAGAGACTGTTTATGTAAATTAATAACAAAATAGATATATTCTAGTAAATAAGATAACAAGTTGTTCGTTCAACAGTAATCAAGATCGCGGTTTGTTTAGAATATTTCGCTTTTACAATCGATCTGGTTTAAACTACTGCGGTTAACGGTACATCAACACGACGTTGCCGGAGTTACGTAGTTTCGGTGCATTCGTCGGTTTTGCGGACGCGATATCGGAGTTTCGGACGATGACACGGGTTCGGGATATCGACGGGTTTTCGGAGGTTAGGTATCCCTCGAGTCCATAGAGTCGTGAGCACACGGCGCTACGGATCGAAGTCGCTCGTCTCGTTCTCCTCCTTGTTCTGTGTGCTCACAGTGACCAGGCGAATCTCGAGAGGTCGGCGTGAGGTTGGTTTCGCACGGGCAGGAGTAGTGAGCGCACGACCTGGGGAATCGTCGGCGGGGCTTTAGTTATTTCCTTAACCCCGTGTGCTCACGGTGGCGGAGGAAACAACCAGTCCCTTAGGACGGGGTTCAGAAGCAGGTGGCAACGTCGGGTAACGGCTACGTGTGCTCACGTAGACGAGACTCGGCGCGGTTTGGTTGTTCCTGGTTGTCTCGTGTGCTCACGACGACAAACCGGAGTTCCGAGTTCTAACTCTGTCGTCACGTGTGCTCACGAGGCGACGTCGTTGGCGTCGGTCTATCTCTAGCCGTTCCTTGCGGTAACGTGTGAACGCGATGCCGTCCGGAGGTCAGCTCGAGTAGAACTGCCCGCTGCGCTGCGCGGCCCGCTTTATATAGGTGTGTCCGCGGTGCGCCGCTCGCGCCGCCTGGCGCGTCGCCGCTGAGTTGCGCGCTCTGCAGTCGTGCGGACTCGCCTTTGTTCGCTGCGCGCACGCGCTCGCTGGCGTCAGCTGATTGACTTGGGGCCGCGTTTGCTTGTTTTATGTGCGAGATTTGCGTCTCGTCACAAAGAAAATTCAGACCAACCGGAAGAAGTGGTACCAGTGCCTAAGAAAAGAGGCAGACCATGAAAAGAGAACCAAAAGACAGCAACACAGACAAACCCAAAGGTTATACACAGGCCAGTTACACGAAGGCGAATTCAAGGTATAGACGGTGCACCTGCAGAAGATGCCTCGGACGAAGTCGAAAGGCCTGAGTACATATGAACTGTATGCAATGCTGACTATTATCAACGGGGACCCAAAATCCTATCGAGAAGCTGTGTCGTTACCCGAAGCCGACCAATGGCATGAAGCACTCAGCAAGGAAAGAGAAGCCCTGCAGAAAAACCAAGTGTATGAAGTGGTCGATAGAACGTGTAAAGATGGGAAGAAGCTAAACATCCTGTACTCAAGATGGATCTTCAAGCGTAAAGACAACGGAACCAAGTACCCAGACTACAAGGCAAGAATTGTAATAAGCGGATTCAAGGACTCGAACATATACGACCTCTGTGAGATATACGCACCTGCTTCACGACTTGCTTTAAGTCGTGCTATCTTGCTATCACAAACAAATACAACTTTATAATGTGGCAATTGGATGTCAAAGCAGCATTTTTTCACAGTCCTATGAAAAAAGAAATATTTCTGGAGGTATCAGATGGCTTCGAAGAATATGAAAATCAGAGGGAAACAAAAGTCTGGAAGCTTCACAAATCCTTGTTCGGATTGAAAATAAGTCCAAAGAACTGGAACGCACATTTTTCAGAGTTTGTTAAGCGCCTAGGCTTTCTAGCAAATAATAGAGACCCATGTTTGTTTATGTATGCCGAAAACAACAGCTGCATAATAATGCTGTTATATGTTGATGACATATTACTGACAGGTAATAACGAACTCAAGATGAAAGAAGTACAAGAAGAACTGAGCAAAAAATTCGACATGAAGTTCCTTGGTGAGCCTAAAGAGTTTCTAGCACAAGCCAAAAGGCCAATCAATTCCCATGGTTACTAACCAAGTGCTTAATAAACAAAGGAAGCCACGAGAGAACGAACTAACGAATGAGAAAGTCGCGAATCAGCGCGAATACAGAGAAGTAGTTGGATCTCTGATGTATCTGGTAACAGGAACAAGGCCGGATCTGGCCTATGCAGTCAACGTCCTAAGCAGACATCAGCAGAATCTAACCGAGAACGAATGGAAAATGGTCACCAGGATATTTAAGTACATTGACTACTCTGCAAGTTGGCAGTTAACGTACAAAGGCTTAAAAGAAGAAATGGAGACATTCTCAGACGCGAGTTTCGCAGATTACAAAGGCTCACTAACGACTAGTGGTCATGCAGTCACGCTATATGGAGACACGATAGCATGGAGAACGCACAAACATACCTATGTAGCCCTGTCCACATGTCAAGCCGAATATGTGGCCATAAGTGACGCATGTAGAGAGTCGATCAGCATGTGTCTGTCACGAAAAGCAATCCCTGGAATGATGTACTTTCCATACATCCTCTGGTGCGACAATAAAGCGGCAGTAGCCTACGCCAAGATAGATGGGGGTAATAAACTCAGGCATATGTTAGAGATATGCGAGGACTATGTTAAACAATGCGCCCAATTGGGTTACGTAAAGATAGAATGAGTCGAGTCAAAGGAGCAAAGAGCAGACATTTTTACCAAGCCTTTGCCCTCTGATGGCCACAATAGATTAAACAAATTATTACTGGGAAATTGACATAGTTTTCATGTTACAGAGTAACTCTACAGAGAGGACCGTAAGCAGAGGCGCAATGGAAGACTGCCCAGCGGTGTACTCAGGAGAAACTTGATAATGTCGAGTGTGATCGGGAGGAAGTGTTAGAAATACAGCGATAACCCTCAACATCAAGCTAACACCGCAGCGCTCTCGCGACGTCAAGTCGTCTCAGTCACGTGATCCGCCGCTGCGATCGGCGGCGCTCTCCGCTCGCCACCTCACTGTTCGCCAGCGCTCCGAGCAACGAACATCGCCTAAGCTCACGTCACGTTATCTCTGTTCCTCTTACGATTAATAAAGCCACGTTTAGTTCCACGATAATCCGAGTGTATTCTATTCCGTGTTTACCTTTCACCCCACACGCGTATCGGTTTCTTCGATTATTCTAACATACGAAATTTTATTTTATTTTGTTTTATTACTTAAACGGGCCAAAGGCCCTTAAATACATAACAAATTGTAAAAAATTTACAAAAGTCCCAATTGGACTAAAACGAGTATACAAACGGTCTTAAATGAGATTTAAATTGCGGAACGGACGTGAGATCAGTTAGAGACTTAGGTAAGAGATTCCAGAACCTTTTTTAGCCTATTAAGCGTGGAATAGAAGCCGAAGTTGGAGTGACAGTTGTTCTGCTGGAGTATTCGGTGATTACGTAGGTTGTAAGATAACTCCCTAGTAGTGAAAGTGCACGACGGGGAATCGCATATCAACGTATTATTCACGAGCTTGAAAGCGAGCAGACTGTCGTGGTACCGATGAACTGAATTGACTGAAGGAATACCAAATTGCGAAGTGACCGGAGTATAATCGTGGTCAGTGAATGCCATGAGCCTATGATATTTGTAAGCCAGATAGCGTAAAAGTCTATGTTGTACTGATTCAAGAGAGTTCCAAGCTATTTGAGTGTATGGAGACAAGATTTGTGAACAATAAGTAAGGTGTGGGAAAACTAAAGCTTTGTATACGTATGTAATGGCTGACGTGTCGAGAATAACTGTTTTTTCCGAATTCAAAAGTTAAAAATAGATATGCATGTCAAATTTGAATGATATTGACGGAGTAGTTCCAGAAATATTGTACTACACACACACACACACACACACACACACACACACACACACACACACACACACACACNACACACACACACACACACACACACACACACACACACACACACACACACACACACACACACACACACACATCCATACGGACATTTTCTAAAAACACGTAACTCAAACTTCAAACATCTCAAAACATGTTTCTAAGAAATTTTAGCGAAACTTAAAATTTTTTTGTAACACAAGCACGATTTTCGCGTTTTTTTGACCTATTAAGCGGGTCTAAAGTAACTTGTTTCAGACCAGCGGGCAAAAAAAATTGAAAAACGCCCGCTTCTCGGAGCAGCAGGCGTTTTTTCGGGAAATTTTCTATATGTATACATGTATACATATATATTGTTGAGGATATTATGTCTAACCCGGCGTGACTTGGAATAGAAAAGTAAAAACACTGTTTTCTGATTACGTCTTATTTATTGAACACTCGAGCTTAACTTCAAGCTTATCTGAATACAAAAATAGGAACTACGTATTTAGCTAACGAACAACTTTACAAAGGTTATATTCTAGCGCCAATCGTGTTGGCTAAAGTACGATTTTTCAAATATGTTGCAGCACTTATTATTTCTGGCCAATATTTTTTATCTACTTGTGCCTCATCTAATAAACAACGTGCCATATCCATTATTGTTCTATTAAATCTTTCAGCAGTACCATTTAACTCATGTACGTACGCTGGACAATTGTTTATATAAATACCCTTTTCTTTCGCAAATTTATAAAATCGATTATTTAGGTATTCTGTACCATTATCGCATCGTATTGTTTTTACTCTTTTTCCTGTTAAGTTTTCTACTTCATTTACATACTTTATCATACAATCATATACTTCATCCTTTGTTTTAATGCAGTAAATTTTGGCTATTTTGCTGTAATCGTCGATAAATGAAACAAAATATTTTTCACCGTTTGGACCCGGGGTCTTGAAGCTACCACAAACATCAGTGTGTATAACCTCTAAGATATCTTTCGCTCTTGTTCTGTTATTTTTAAACGGTAAATTATGCATTTTATTCTCTATGCAAATTTTGCATTTTAATATTTCCGATTCAAACTCAGTTGGAATACCCGTCACCAATTGTTTTCTACTTAAAAAATTTAAATAGCCAAAATTCACATGCCCTAGCATTCTATGCCACTTTTCTTTTTTACTCATTTTACCATTAATATACTGAGCATTGTTTACAATTTTTTGTTCAATTTCCAATCTACTCGTAATTTTATATGTACGATTTTCTTTATACGCTACTGCTATTAATCTCTCTTTTTCATCAATTATTTTAGATATATTTCCTTTAGAAATAATCGTATTCGTATCTGTCAATTTCGCGTAGCTAATTAAATTTGTGTTCATTTCTTTTACGTATAAAACATTTTTCATTTCTACTTTGTTTTCTTTCCCAAATGCTCTGAAATAACTTACAACATTCCCAATTTTAGTTGCTTCTAACTCACTACTATCTCCTAAATAGATTTTAATCGGTTTCTTTAAAACAATGCAATTTTCGAAATAACTATCATCATTTATAATGTGGTCTGAACATCCACTATCTAGCAACCAATTTATTTCATTACCTATAGTCTTTTTATTTCGTGCCGCATGCGCTGTTGCTATCCAGGCGCTGACGTCGGACCCACTCGGTTGACTCGTACTGACGCCTTGCTGCTACTGACGGAAGTTGCCGCGCCCTCTGCCGTAGTTGCTTCTTCTTCCTTCGCCTCTGCTTCTGCTGCTACCGCGGCCACGTGTTGAACCTCGCCATGTTTCGCCGCTGTGCGCTGCTTGACCGCCATCTTTGCAC
>CM053172.1:13996168-14046400 GCA_012977825.3 Pteromalus puparum | reverse complement strand
AGAGAAAGTGAAATAAGAAATATTGTTGAGTGTTCGTTGTTGTGGTGCTTGCGTAGTGTTTCTAGATGAATGCGTTCGATCGCCAGTGCGGGCTCATCACACCCACGCCCGGGCCTATCGGCTGTCCGCGGCTGCTTATTCGATTTATTCGCAGCTAACCTCTTTCTCAGAGGCCGTTCCTCTATCCGCAACCTGAGGACGCGCTGTGTAGTGGTGATAGGCACTCACCCGTCCGTTCTAGACGCACAGGCTTATTCGAAATAGCACAATAAATTATGTTAATCGCCTTCAAGTCATTATCATCCCATGTTTCGCTTGCTCCTGTTGAGGGCTTTTCTTTGTCTATTACTTCATGACACTTTTTTAATTTTAGAAACATCGTTATTCTCTTCTTCCACATGTTGTAATCCTCTCCATCAAACACCGGTATAGCAAATTCTTTCTTCTCCATTTCGTCTCCTTGAAACTCGATTTTCTCTTCTATTTCAGAATTCTCTTCAATTTCTAGTTGATTCTCGAACGTTCCTTCGTGTTCAGAATCTTCCTCTTTAATTTTCTTCGTTTCCGGCGTCTCTCGGTTTTCCATGCACTCTGCCACGTGTTTCACATGTACTTTTTAATCCGCGTGCATCACACTGATTTTACGATTTTTCCAAAAAATCTTTCTACTAATCAATAGTCCTTTTGTTTAGCTATTTATTCTCACTTGTATTTTTCTTCTTATATTATTGAAACACTTTGATTTTTCACTTTGAAAAATTTCTTCACCACGTGGCTTTTAACCTCACTTATATATCCCTCATATCACTCGAAAGTGGATATGTGGGATAGAGCAAAATACAAACCAACGATCTGCTACCATGTTGGATAAATGAGGTAAAGCAGAGGATTAATGTTTAATAACAATGTGGATTTATTCGTCTTCTTCTATGTACAGCTACTATATAACGCCGTGTACACCATGTGTACTGTACGACGGCTCGGAACCAAGAGAGCGATGTGCGAGACTCGTCTAGTCTCGACACCGCAAGTAGTCATGTGACTCACACTCATACGCGAGAGGGGATACCTGCATGTGTGCGCTCCCTCACACACTCGTTAACGCGCTCACTCATTCTAGCGCGAACTATACTATACGTACAGTAAAATGTACTATATTCTCAATAGTAGTGTTCAAAGAACATTTTTCAAGCTTAGTTGTCCCCTCTTCCTGACGGATTTTGTTCAGTCCCAAATCCAGTGTTATTGGTACGTTTGATTTAACAACTGGGGTGGATTTACCTTTCAAGCTTATCTCAAACTTATTTTTTCCAGCTGTCTTCCGCAGAATCAAACTTTTTATCACTTTCCTCTTCGAACTTATTGGCCAGCCCACCGTCAGCAGTCACTTCCTTGACATCCAGCTTTGGGGACGAGGTATTCCCACGTTGGCTTGGGTTAACCGCTTCAACTGAGTCCACCGCTTCAGTTCGAATCCTATTGATCTCCTTCTTCACGGATTCCAGTAATCGTTCCTCGACGAGAGAGTTATCTAGGAACATTTTGTAAATGAGTTGTTTGTTTTGACGAACGACAATCAAAATAAACACTCTATCACGTGTAGCAATTTATTAAACATGTGCTTAGTTGACGAACAACAATCAAGAAAGCAATGGCAGGCATGCTCAAAAACGTTACCGGCTTCGGGCTGATTCTCGGAACCGCCTCTGTCACATGCCGCGCCACGAATTTTTGCTTCACGAGGATTTGCCGTCTTCTCGCAAAATTTTCACTCGCGCACTTTATGACCGAAACACCGTGACTTACCTCGTGTCTTCGGCATCTGCAAGAATATTTTTCTTGCCTGATCGGCCATGGCACTCGAGCTGAAAATGCGCTTTCGGGAAACAAAAATGCAGCGGGTCGTCTCGTTGATCCTTTCCTCTGCCGCAGATGTCGACCGTCGCTGATCGGAAACGGGAGCACGTCGAACTTGTTCTCGAGCTTTCCCTCCAGCTATGCTATGCATGCTATGCAGGGACTTTACGACGTGCAACGACAACCCTATAAGAGGAAGCCAATTTTTTAGAAAAATCGGTTTTTACATTTCAACTCTTTACTTAACTACTTAAGAACCGCTCAACGAAATCGTTTAAAATTTTAACAGCAGATATCTTTGTTCATGGTAAATCACCAAATAAAATTTTGAAGCATTTGACTACATTGTTTTAGAGATATAAGGATCAAAAAATTTTCAAAAAAAAATTCAAACCTTGATATCTTATGAACCATAGGGGTTTCAAAGCTGCGCAATGAACTTAGCCAAAACACATAAAATATCTACCTTTTCCCAAAATCTCAAGTGCAATAAGGCATTTCTACGCCCCTAATCGAGACTCAAAAAAAACTCTTTTTTTTCAGTTTTCGATTTATTACTGAAAAAATAAGTAGTCAAATCACTTGAAATTTTAATCGAGTATAGTTTGACACGTAACCCATCAACATATTTTTTTTGTGAGGTTATGATGTTTAGTTTCAGAGATATGAATTAAAAAAAAAATCACCTTTTTTATTCTATCTGCCGAACGGAGCGGTCAATCCCGAAGAACAAACGGGGAAAAGTAGGTAATTTTATTATCGTTCATTTTATTATTTATTTTATTATTGTTTGTAACAATGGAAAGATTAAAAAACGCAAAATAGTGTTTTTTAAAAATTAAAAAATGACCATAATAAAAAAAGTAATTAAAAAGAAATAACTGTTTTTCCCAAGTTCAGAATCCAAAAATAGAAATGCATGTCAAATTTGATTGATATTGGCCGAGTAGTGTCAGAAATATGACGGCACACACACACACACCCACACACACACACACACACACACACATACACACACACACACACACACACACATCCATACGGACATCCATATGGACATTTCCTAAAAACACGTAATTCGAACTTCTAACATCTAAATACATGTTTCTATGAAGTTTTAGCGAAACTAAAAATTTTACTATCACAAAGCTTCCTCTAGAATTGCTTCCTCCTCAAGAGGAAGCTTTGTAATAGTAAAAATTTCAGTTTTGCTAATACTTCGTGGAAACGCATTTGGAGGTGTTTGGAGTACGAATCATACGTTTTTAGAAAATGTCCGTGCGGATGGCTGTGTGTGTGTGTGTGTGTGCTGTGATATTACGTTATACCGCCATAATTTTGGAACCATGCGACGGATCGTAATTAAACTTTGACATGCGTATTTTTTTCTAATTCTGAAGTTAGGCTCATTTTTTGTTTTATGATCTCTGACATTTATGGCCATATTATAGCCTTTTTCTATTTTTGAAAAAATATTTTTGCTTTTTTATAATGATATGATTTATACATATGTTCAACAATATTATATCTAAAGAACTTAAATTTGTCTACTTTTTCCTGCAAGATTTTCTAGATTGACTGATCTGTTATTTTTTATATATAAAAAAGTAATTTTTCGATATACATATATAACTCAATAAATAATAGTTAAATGTTTGAAAAAATTCACGACAATAAAAAACAACGATTATCTACTAGTTGTAAAAATTTTAAGCAATTTTGGCGACTAGTTTTTGAGATAAAAATCAAAAACTAAAAAAAATGGTTTTTTATGTCGTACGATTACGGGAGTAGAAAGGTTTAAATTGAGTTGAAATTTTAGGAAAAGATTGATCTTTTGATCACTTCGGCTAGGTTCTTTTTGTAGCTTATGAAACCTTTTAGTTTAAAAGATATTAAGATTCAAATTCTTCAACTCTCACCCTGTATACTCTGTGTGACTGAACATTATTATTTTTGTTAAACCATATAATTTGATAATTAAAGCTTAGTATATTTTGAGAGTTTTCATGGTTTTATAAAATGTCCGTACAGATGATTTTGTCTGTGTGTGTGTGTGTGTGTGTGTGTGTGTGTGTGTGTGTGTGCGTGCGTGCGTGCATGCGTGCGTACGTATACTGTTATAATTCTGGAACTACGTGATCGATCGTAATAAGATTGGACGTGCATATATGTTTTCTGATTCTGAATTCGAGTAAATTTTCTTTTAAGATTTAGACTATTTTATGACCATTTCATGGCCATTTTTCGATTTTTGAAAAAATATTTTTGCTTTTTATTATGATATGATTTATACAATATATTCAACAATAGTGTACCTAAAAGACTGTTACCCACAAGGTTGGAATATTTTCCCCCTTCTCCGACGCCCGCACTCTCTCGTCTTAAGCGAGCTCGGGGCTTCAGTCCCGAGCGGATCTCCGGTGAGACCTCTCTCCCAGGAGCTGTGGAATACAGAAAACTATTACGAGGGTCTAAAAGGCGACTGTGGGAGTACTGAAATGAGCTTTTAAATTTTAATAGGCGATTATGGGAATATAGAAAACAACGTCAAGGGTCTGAAAGGCGGCTGTGGGTATGTAGAAATCTATTGCAAAGGTCAAAAAGGCGACTGTGGGAATACAGAAAACGATTACGATGGTCTAAAATGCGACTGTGGGAGTGCTGAAATGAGCTTTAAAATTTTAAAAGGCGATTATGGGAGTATAGAAAACAACGTCAAGGGTCTGAAAGGCGGCTGTGGGTATGTAGAAATCGTGAAAAATAATTTTGTGAAAAAGTTATTTTTCACAAAAAAATGATGCCACCCGCAATTTTGTTACTTGCAGTTGTTGACGTTATTTTCGATTCCGCAATTACTGGTATTTTTTTATTACGATATATGTAAGTTATTTTAGGAGTTCACGGAGCTCTATCCTTTTGATATCCACCTTAACCACCACTCCCCTGATACCCCTCCCTTACAAGTGTCTTCCTAACCTATCCTTTTAGTATCGAATAGTAGCGAATATTTAAATCGAAGAATGAGTTGATTGTCACATGTAATTATCTTCCACTAGCAGAATAGGAGGAAGCTAAGTGCCAATGACTTGGCAGCGGTTTTTTTACTCACCACAGAGTTACTTCAGTTCTAGGCATCGAAGAGCACTAAAACCTTACAAACATGTTTGAAATACAGATAGTTCTGACATGAGTGTAGGGATTTGTAAGTATATTAAATCTTAAAAAGTTATCTTCAATTTAAACCAAATATTTGTTTAAAAATGTTAAAAATGACAAATATTTTGTTTAAATTAATAACTTTTTAAGATTGGATTCACTTACAAATCCCTACACTCATGTCAGAACGATGTGTATTTCAAACATGTTTGTAAAGTTTGAGTGCTCTTCGATGTCTAGAACTGAAGTAAGTCTGCGGAGAGTGAAAAAATGGAAATTGTGAATTTTGGCCTTCTGAGACATGTTGCACCTAGTATTTGCTACATATAAAAACCGCTGCCAATTCTTTGGCACGTAGCTTCCTTCAACCTTATGTATCGCTTTAATATTTAATTGTTTTTACTTCATATATAATTCTATAAAGTTTTTATGCTTTTTCGTTTGATGGATAAAATTATTTTGAAATAATTATATTACATAATCAATGCGTAACTGAAAATATTGTTTTTAACGATTTAATAAAACAAAAAACAGAAAAAAACTAGCCGATAATCATGATGTTCTAACGAAAAGTTCAAAATTTAGTTTCCGAGATATAATGATAAGGATATAGTTCGCGGAGGTATCTAAAATCACCAGTGATAGAAAAATCGCCATGAATATACGCACATGCGTAACTGAAAATCTTATTTTTAACGAATTAATAAAACAAAACCAGCAAAAAACGAGTCTAAGTATAGATTAAAATCCATTAATGGAAACTGAGATCGAAGCGATACAGTTTTCAGTTATATAGAGTATACAGGGTAAGAAAACAAAATTTTGAAGCTTAATATCTTTAAAACTAACTGGTATCATAAACAACCCAAAGAAAGAGATAAAGGTGCTATATAATGCTAACTAAATCCAAAATTTTAAATTGATTATTGCCTTTTTACTCCAGTTATCGCGTCACGTAGAAAAACGATTTTTTTCAGTTTTTGATGTTTTTCTCAGGATCTGCCCCATGAAATGACTTAAAATTTAAGTGGTATATAGTTCTAATTACCTTCAATAATCATATATTTTTTTAGAATGATTCGCTATTTAGTTTTTGAGTTATAACGATTTAAAAAAATTGCACTGTATGGTGTATAATAAAAGAACGACGAACGATAATATAAATTTTTCACGGTAAAAACATAGGCAATTTTATTCTCTTTCAGGTACATATTAAGCAATTTACTTTTATTAACTTTTCCGATAACTTTGTTGGCAAACACTGAAATCTCAAAACTAAAAAATCACTATAAAAAAAACCGCTGCCAAGTCATTGGCACTTAGCTTCCTCCTATTCTGCTAGTGGAAGATAATTACAAGGGAAAACCAACTCATTCTGTTTAAATATTCGCTTACTTATCCGATACTTAAAAGGAGAGGTTGACTCGAATCAAATCAGAAAACATCATATGCCAAAGTCAAATATATTACGATCGCTCACGTAGTTCCAGAATTAAACATTAATAAAATATATTAATTTGTAACGTACGCACGCATGCACGCACGGCACGCACGCACGCACATACACACACAGACAAAACCATCTGCACGGACATTTTATAAAACCATGAAAACTCTCAAAATATACTAAGCTTTTATTATTAAATTATATGGTTTAACAAAAATAATAATGTTCAGTCACACAGAGTATACAGGGTGAGAGTTGAAGAATTTGAATCTTAATATCTTTTAAACTAAAAGGTTTCATAAGCTACAAAAAGAACCTAGCCGAAGTGATCAAAAGATCAATCTTTTCCTAAAATTTCAACTCAATTTAAACCTTTTTACTCCCGTAATCGTACGACATAAAAAAACCATTTTTTTTAGTTTTTGATTTTTATCTCAAAAACTAGTCGCCAAAATTGCTTAAAATTTTTACAACTAGTAGATATCGTTGTTTTTTATTGTCATGAATTTTTTCAAAACATTTGACTATTTATTTTTGGAGTTATATATGTTTATCGAAAAATTACCTTTTATATCATAAAAAATGTACAGATCAGTCAATCTAGAAAATGTTGCGGGAAAAAGTAGACAAATTTATGTTCTTTTAGATACACTATGCGCGCCCCTAGTGAGGGTGAATGAGTCCTCCTAGACATCCCCCCTTCGCGCCCAGAGACCTGCAGGAAATCATTTCCACATCAGCCGGCTCATATCTTGCGAATTTCCCGACCATCTCACTTACGTAACAATTGTTCAACTTACTTATTTCAAAACGCAGGCGTAGGACAATACTTGTCGCCCTCGGAAGAACAACAGAGCTAGAAAAACTAAATTCGCCATTCTCTCAAACATCCTTCACAAAAATGTAAATACTCACACAAAATCTCTACTTTCGCTATCTCATCTACCACATTACTTAAGATACTTCAAAATCATCTAGTCGCTCAAACTGTAATTTATCTGTAATATTTTCTAAAATACTATTTGTACAACATAATGTCAGTAATAAAACATTAATCTAAATCTAAATTCTCTTCTGCTCTCTCTCTTCTTTTCATTCTCTATCTCTCTCTCTTTCTGAGGTTGTCGGGCTCCAGAAACAATATTTTCCAGCTATTGATATCTTCCGGTTGGTTCGTCTGCGTGTTGTGCGAGATCTTCTATCGGATGTGTAGATCTTGCCGTAGATTAGGTTCAGTGTGTTAGGCAGGTTAAAACGTGTTCTCCAGATCGTAATAAAGGACGTGCGCTGCATTAGCAATGTTGTTAACTGCAACCTCCTTTATATAAGACTTTCCCTCGAGCTAGCTGACAGTCTCTAAACATATCGATCTAAACACGGTGGCATCTCAAGGTAAGGGATGCGCGGGATTCTTACGTTTTCGGTGCGTGGCTCCAGTCCGTGGTGGTCTGCATGCGTCTAAATTGAGGTGCGTGGGTGGTGCGTCGTGAACAATGAATGTAAGGCCTCTCCTAGAATTTTATCCTATAATGGGCTGAGCGATTTGGGCAATTAATGCTGAAGGGCGGAAAGCCTTTTAAAGATTGAAATAGGTTCCAATTGCAATACAAGAGACGATATTTTATAAATTCTCATATTGTTCTCTACGAAAAGTCTTGACCATTGATTTAATCTTGGTCTTGTGGATTCTTTTCATCAAATAATTGTTTGTCTTGTATATTGTCTTGGTATTGCTCAAAATATTGCGTCTTGTCACTAATCGTTATGGGAGTAACTTATACTCGAAATTTCTTGACATGTGAGAACTAGTATGAAGAAGAAGTCTATAAATTCACATCATGCCTGATGAATCGAAAAAAATTTACTATTGTTTTTATTTTTATACAAATATTAGTGATCATTAACGATATGAAAAGGTTGGAAAAGTTGAAAAGCAAATAAAGCTGCAGATTGATAAAAAATAAAATTATGAGTTTTTGTTAGTTAAGATATGTTGTTCCTGGTCATCAAGACACTATAAAATTGTTAAAGTTTTTTTCAGTGTGTTGGGTGTATGTATATATGTAATTTCTAATATTTGTAAACAATTGTGATATATGAACTTATACAATCTTAGGCTATATCCTCTAAAGAATAAATTAAACTTAAAAAGAAAAAAAACGGTTTGTTAAAGTTGCTCGGAATGTGATGAAAAAATCGTTGCCTGCACTGTAAAAAAGTAGGGTTGAGCCAGAAGAGTTCGGGTGTATTGTTACTAACTTATCGATAGATCGTATCGCTTTAAGAAATATGTCTGGAATCGAAAAAATATTTCAAGGACCAGACGAAGCTTGCATTATCTTGATGAGCTTACTCTTGTCTCGCGTCTTGATTCTTCAAGAGCCCTTTGAGTCCTTAGTTCTTGTCTCGCTAAAGAAATCATTGATCTCATCTTGGTATTGTCTTAATTTTCAGACAATACAAGACAAGATCGATATTTGTCAAAATAAATGCGTAATTGTATACTATTACTTCTTCAATACTCAATACTCTAGGATATATTACCTGTATCTTTTACTATGGTGACATCACGTATTAGACTACTACTATGCATGGTGACTCTCAGTTATACTGTTTTGCAGCATTTTGGCAGCTGCTCGTAGATCTCATGTGACACATGGTTTGATTGGCCGAACAATTGAGGAGCACATGCTTTTGGAGCGTAGTTAATACTTTTGTTATGAATGAGGGATTTTGATTGTGACATGACTTAGTCAAATCCTTTTATGAAAAAAATTGCAATAAAAATGTTTAAAAAGGCCAAAAATTAATTAGATCTGTTCATTGCTTAAACATTTTCTAAGCCTGCAAATCAAAAATTCCTTCATTCATACAAAATAAGTGTTCAAAGATAGCTCCTAAAATTTTAGCCCAATAAACAAGTGGTCAATGGACTACGGAAGATGCCAAATGCTCAAACAGTATATGGAGTCTACTGACGTGTAACTAGGTGCAAATATGGAATTCCATGGTTGAAAATATAGGTTATAGAGACTAATATTAGTATACAAAATATATAAATTATACATTTATTTTCTGTTTTTATTTATAAGAATTATAATTAGGGTTAATAGTGGCTAGTCCCTGGGTTGTCGGGTGTTGACATAAGTAAATTAAAGATTTCTCTTCTCACCGAGTTTAGTGGAGGCAAACCGTTATGGTTATAGCAGGCAAGTCGCTTATTGACTGCAATAGACAGAAAGAAGATATACAAAGAAACAGCAGGGTATATAGCCTTAAAGGGAAATTGGGGATCTGCTAAGATACAGACCCCAGCTAGTGGCAAATAAAAGGTAAAACTCTAGCATAAAGTGCGTCGGATCACATCGCTTGTACCAAGGATTTAGACTGAGGACTAGAGAAGAACATGGTAGTAATTGCCACCTATGCAGGTCGATGCGGAACAAAATGCTTTTCAAGCTTACCTGAACGGTTTTGAGATAGGAAGATGACATACTACGAGTGTGCTTGAAAACAAATGAAGACATGCTGAGCAGTGTTTTCTGTGACTGCTTGAGGTATCAACGAGAGGGTAAGATTGTGTTTTAGACAAGCAGTGTTACTATAAGTCTACTTATGACAGCCAAAGTTGAAGGTATACAGCAACTATGCTCCAAAGTTAGAAAATACAGAAGAAGAAAGAAATGAGACAAGCATGAATACCGCTGCACTAAGAAGGGCTATACGCGCGAGCCAATTAGAGGCCAAGTTATGAAATGCTTTTGACCTAACACTGAGCAACGTAGTAATAAGTGGAAACCTAACACTCTACCTGATGCAAGCAACGTAGAGTGGCGGGAATTCAGGCTGGTCCAGAGGATGACCAGACGATGATCGCAAGAAGTAATACGACCGGGACGATGCTGAAAGAAGCAAATGGCATGCAAGATGGACAGAAAGAAGAAAGACGAGATAAAGACTAATCAAAGAGTAGGTCGGAGTGTCACGGCCCTGCGCGAAGCATCTGTAAAACGGTGTTACGCGGGGAGATATATCGAGAAAGAACAGTTCAAAATTACTTAGGTCTGTAAGGAGACGGGAGAGAATTCTGTTGCTGTTTAGAAGCTAAGTAGCAAAAGGTTGAGTGGGTGAGAGGTCCCACACAGGTGGTCTCAGTCGTGCATTCATGCGTAAATGGATCTGCCTTTAACTCTCTTCCACTCTATAGAGATAAAAGTAAAACATACATAGATAGCATAATACATACACTATATATATACATTCGTCAGGGAAAGAGTTCGCTCTCTATAGGGGTTGCGCGCCCATACTCGACGAGAAGCAAGCGCAGTATAAAGGTTCTCGTGTTCGACTTGAGCGATGTTTCTGCGACTTTAGGGGGAATTGCTGTGAGACTCCGGTTGACGTCCACAGTGGAATTGCGATCCGAGTACGCAAGCTACAGTTGCGCTGGCGGACGGGTGGGTCTAGACTGCCGTCTCTCTTGGCGCCTGCGCCTGCTCAGGCTCCCGGACTGGGCTCTTAAGGGGACTCACGCAGTGTAATTTGTCAAAAAATGATATAAACGGTTTATTTTTATATTAACATTAATTGTTTAAAACTGAGTTAAACAAAATATAAACTCGCTACACTCATGTAATAAATGTGTATTTCAAACATAGTTTCTGATGGACAAACGAAAGAAGGCTGCAACATGTAGCTGGCTCCGGCGCCTGCAACGTATTAGTGCGCGCTGCGAAGGGCGAAAAAAAGAGAAGAAGAGTCTAAAGAGGGGCGATAGTCAGAGAAGCGGGATATACAGATGAGAGAGAATGAAAAGACGTGAGGAAACACATCCATTAGAAGCGGTGAGAATGGCAGGGGTGGACCTTACTGAAAGAAACTGAGAGGTCTTGAAGGCATAGGATAGTCAGGAGGAAAAGGCTGGGAGATGATATAATGGCCTTTATTCTTGTTTTTTAAAGAGCACACTTTCTCTATCTCTAGCTCAAATCTTGTCTAGAAATACTTACCCCTCCCCCTCCCCTTAGTTCGCGAAATGCACTAGTTTACGCGTACATATTTGTGTATTTTATGCACACAACATACTCAATTTACACAATTAATTGGCACAAACAAAGATTATGCAAGGATCATCATGCAGCATCAAAGAGGCAAGAAGCAGGGGAAAACAAGCAGTAGTCTTTTATAACTGTTAATTTTTGTATCCCACAAAAAAGCCAGGAATCGTTAGCCGGCCTATCTAGGAAAAAGTCGGTTGCCATTTTTAGAATACGACAGGGTAAAACAAAAGTCGTAAGCAATGTAAAATAAATATACTTATTTACATTCGTGACATCTTTTAACGGTGAAGTAACGCTGACAATCCTTCCAAAAGTTAATTTTTATTCTTAAGATCGTCATTAAATTAGATCAGTAATGATTGAAAGGTATGAACGAACGTCGTTAAACTTATCGGCATTAAGACACACAAAAACATTACAAACGTATACACTAATTTGAACGTGAGACTATAAATAAAACTAAAATGCGGTGGCTTTTCGAACTCGAAAGTTCATGGGCCTCACAACCGTATCGTGTTGGTAGTTTCTAGATAATTTTAGCGTTCGAAAGCTTTCCAGGCAGGCTCATACACCTACGGCCTTTCTCAAACCTGGCTGCCGTGAGTAAGATTTCCATCAGATCTGAAAAAACTGATCGCGCTGATGTGGGCTCGAAGCCCACGACCCCTTGACGGGGAGGCAGGTGTTACCACGCGAAAGCCATCGCCGTGTCTTTTGAATGAGAACTATACCACTATAAAAATACAGGCAACTCATTTGGATATGCATTCTCGCGGTTATTCATTGAAACTAAGACGACAAACTATTAATTTTTACTTGTTCTTTATTGATATGGTTTATAGTTTTGAATAATTCATTTAGTTTCTGAAAAAAATGGGTTAGAAAATTTCAATCTGTTGATGAAAATGGTGCGTCATCATTCATGCTTCGTCTATTGCCGTACGTGGTTAAAAATATAAAAACTTCATAGATGCTGAATATCTTGCTCAACATGTGCTAAGCTTTCTAATCTTTTAGTGTAGTAATAGATAGTAGATGTTGCTTCTGGGAAAGATGATCAAAATTTGAACAATATCGATAAACAAAATAATTTTCGGTACTAATACCTCTAACAACAAAAAAAACCATGAAATTAAAACAGTCCGAAGACAATCAGGGAACTGACAATCGCATCATGGTGAGAAGCGAAACAGAAAGAACCTCAGACTTAATACAAAAAATAATCTGAAGAGAAAAAAAAGAACAACTTAAGCGACATTGTAGGGGCATGTAGCGTGCTTTTCATTAAAAAAAAAAAAAAAAAAAAAAAAAAAAAAAAAACACACAGAAGAAGAGCTACATGTGCGCATACTTTCTCAGATAAGATCGAGCTCGCAATGGAAGTAGTGGGAAACCGTCTAAAAGAGATGAATTTAAATATTGACCCCCATAAAATTCGTTATTTGCCGACCTGACATGACACAATTCTACTTAATGTATAAAATACAAAATAGAAATTATGGAGTCACGATAAAATAGAACAATAAACTTATTTAATAAAGGGCGAAGGTTAAGGCGCACAAGTATAACAAGCTGGCCGGAATAGAAGCTCTCACTTCTCATTCAGCCCACATTGATTCATGGCGAGTTTTTCTAACAATAACGCACTCAGAACGTTGATCCTGCTCTTAACTAAAACCATTAAAAAAAAACACGATTATCGAGTACTATGTAAAGGTGGGAACACCACCTTTAAACTCTGATAAATAACTTCTTATAAATAATGCAACAAAATAAATTATAATTGTTTATATAAATTTTATACTAATATTAGGTTATATGTAACCTGATTTTACACGGTAAATCCATATTAGGGCACCTAACTTCACCCATGGTGACTCTCGCTATACTAATTTTAGCATTTTGGCACTGTCCGGTAGATTCCATGTGACGGCACATGGTTTGATTGGGCTAAAATATTTAGGAGCCCGGTCTTCTCGCTCTAGGACTCCTTTATACTTTTTTATTTGTGGTATGAATGAAGGAGTTCTGATTTGAATGCCTTTAGAAAATCTATTGATGAAAAAATGTGCATAAACAGTTAAAAAAGGCCAAAAATTAACGCATTTTTATTGTTAACATTTTCTAAACATTCAAATCCAAACCCTGTATTCATACCAATAAGGACAAGCTGTACAAAGCATGCTCCTAAGATTTAGTGCCCATCAAACCATTGTGGTCACATGACCATGCCTACACATGAGAGCTGCCAAATGCCTCAAAACAGTATACGGAGAGTCACATGGGTAAGGTAGTGCTAATATGCGATTTTACCGTCATCCGTAAAAATACAGGTATATAACCTAATATTAAGTATAAAATTTATATAACAATTATAATTTCTCTTTTGTTATTATGTATAAGAGAAGTTGATTTTCCAGGAAGAGTTTAAAGGTGTGTGCCTCCTTAATCATACAAAGAATAAGTCTAAAAAGTAAGCTGCTTTAATTGGAGTTCAGTCGTGATCGCCTGATAACTTTAGTGGACATCTCTGGTTTGGCGTGTAATATGCCAACAGATTTACGCTTGTGCGAGAGCGAAGAACTTCGCTCCCCACACATTGTGATTCTACTGACCAGTGATGAAGTCGGGTAGTCCGTGCGCCGCAACAAGTGTTGGAGGTGCTGTTATACTTGTTTTGTTGCAGTGCTTCCGCATTAGATTTTTACGTGGAACATAGAGTAGAGCAAGCACATCGAACACTGACATGCAGAAAGACGCTAGACAAAATCTTGGCAAGTGACAGGTCTGACGACCTTCTTGGAAAACCTGCTCCTCCCAAGTTTTCTTCGCCAACTTCTTCTCCACGCCCTGCTGCCGATTACAGTATAGCATGACAGGCGTCGTCGGCTATTCTAATTTTTCCACCTCGTCACAAACGCGCAAGAACCACAAATATTTTGCCGCTGTTCGCGCATCCCCTTCCAAACGCTGCCGCAAACCACGATTTAGTATAAGCAAGGCGGTCAATTCAGTTCTTTTAGTAAGTTAGTTGCGATGTTGTAAAGGTCTTCCATCCTTTCTTGTATCCCGCCTAGTTTGCATTCAAAGACTACTGATGTTTGTGTGCAGGCCCTCTGGTAGCGGTATTGGCCTAGATTCCTATAATATCTTGTCATTTGGCCAAAGTAAACAAATTGGTTTAAGAGAAATTTAAAAATGAACAAATATTTTGTTACTTTTCGACGACTTTTTAAAATAATATTTATTTACAAATACCTACATTCATGATTATTACATTTCTAGCAGGTCTACCAAGTATACATGAATATAATTAAGTTGTTAAATTATTTTGCTTCCTGCCTCAAGAGGAAGCTTTTAATAGTAAAATTTTCAGTTTTGCTAATACTTCGTGGAAAGATTTGGAGGTGGGGGTTTGGAGTTTACGGAATCATCCGGTTTTAGGAAAATGTCCGTGCGGATGGCCTATGTTGTGTGGTGTGTGGTGTGTGTGGCTTGTGGCGTATACCGCCCATAATTTTGGAACATTGCGACGCAGTTTGTAATACCATTTGACATGCATATATGTTTTCTAATAACTGAATTTGGTCATTTTTTGTTTTATGAGTTCTGACCTTTTATGGCCATTATAGCCATTCTATTTTTGAAAAAATATTTTTGCTTTTATAATGATATGATTCATACAATATATTCCAACAACACACACACACACACACACACACACACACACACACACACACACAGCCATCCGCACGGACATTTTCTAAAAACGTATGATTCGTACTCCAAACACCTCCAAATGCGTTTCCACAAAGTATTAGCAAAACTGAAAATTTTACTATCACAAAGCTTCCTCTTGAGTAGGAAGCAAAAATCGCGTATATAAATTGTAAAAACGGACTTTCGTCCCACTATCCTTTAGCGTAAACAAAGAAAATGAGACTTGATGGGTTAAAATCCACCAAGTAGAAGCTGAGAAACAGGCGTATACATACGCACACACACACCCACACACACACACACATACATCCGTACGGACATTTTCTAAAAACGCCATTTTTCGACTAAAAATTCATCAAACACACTTCCCACATGTTTTTACACAAACTCAAAAAATTACTATTACAAGGCTTCCTTAGGAAGGAAGCAAAACGCGTATATAAATTGTAAAAACGGACTTTCGTCCCACTATCTTCTAGCAAAAACAAAGAAAATGAGACTTGGTGGGTTAAAATCCACCAAGTAGAAGCTGAGAAACAGGCGTATACATACGCACACACACACACACACACACACACACACACACACACATACATCCGTACGGACATTTTCTAAAAACACCATTTTTCGACTAAAAATTCATCAAAACACACTTCCCACATGTTTTTACACAAACTCCAAAAATTACTATTACAAGACTTCCTTAGGAAGGAAGCAATTGTTTCTTGTCCTATATAGTTTTTTTTTAAATTGACATGTTTGTTTAATACATTTTTTAAACAATTTAATGTTAATATAAAAATAAAATCCGATTTTTCATTTTTTGGCCTTGACGTTGACTATGCGTGGTCGATGATCGATAGAGGTGATTTTGAGTTTTACCAGTAATTAAGATGAACAATACAGGTAGATCTAATTGATTGTTATTGTTACGTTTGGTTTATTGTCAATCACCCACAGTAGTTCGCATACATTCGAACTTACAGAGTTTGTCTTCTCTCATTGTACTATTCGCTTTATAGTGTAGGTTACGGTTTGTCTACGATGTTAATTCGTATTCGCTATGGTAGTATCTATGTAACTTACGATTACAATCGCTTATATCACACGTTGAACGATGATGCCTCCTTCGCAACGTGACAGATGCTGAATGTTCTTGTAAATATACAATTGACTCGTGGCAATAGTATCAAACTACACTAGTTCGTCGGCTGCTTTTGCTATCGCTAGAGATTCCACTTAGTGATCCTGAGCTTGAACTTCTCTTGGTAGTCAGGTTCAAAGTTCCAACGACTCTCCGATGTTGCTATGCCAAAGGACGGATTTAGCACGTCCCCAAGGTGTTGGACGATTTAGCACGCTCCAAACACTAACACCAGCAAACACCATCAGTTCTCCCGAGAATCAGACGGAAGAACCGATGCCGCACCAGTAATGTCACTACACAAAAGGCGCTCCGTGGATTAACCCCGGAGCTTATAAAGCCTCGGTGTCGATACACACAATTTACATGATTTTAGTTCCGCGGCAACTCGCTACTTATCAGTATCTGCCAGAGGATACACGTACGTGTCTGCAATTAATCGGGCGCGGCCAGTGCTGACTCGCAGGTCAGCGGCTGTTCCATTCTGGCGCGCGATTGTGCAATGTCGCAATCAAATGCACCCGCTGGCCAGATGCACTCTCTACACGCACACACGGTTGCAGGCTCGCAGGTTTAATGCATAATTATAATAGTCGCTGTGTACAAAATAAACTTGGGACATTACAACGGTATCTACTCTAAGCTGGACTCTTTCCTTCTCGGCCCTTCTTCTCAACCTCAATATGAGGCAAGCTGCAAGACCACTGGGCTCTCTCTCAATCTCTCTCAATCTCTCTCTCTCTCTCTCTCTCTCTCTCTCTCTCTCTCTCTCTCTCACAAAATCGTTTGAAGTTAAACGTCAGCAAAACTCAGGCGATCGTCCTGGGCTCCCCTTACTACATAAACTCTTTACCAACTGTAGCTAACACCTACATAAACATAGGAGGAGCCCGGGTCGAGTATCAATCATCCGTGCGCAGTCTCGGGTTATTGCTAGATTCGAAGCTAACCTGGAAAGAGCATGTCAAGCAAATATGCAAACGTTCTCACTCTTTAATGCACCGTCTAAACTTCTTTCGAAAGAGCACTAGCCTTAGACTGCGCAAACATCTTGTGCAGGCTCTCCTGTTTCCCATCATTGACTATTGTTCACTGGTATACTGTGACTTGACTAAAGAACTAGACCTCAAACTACAGAGACTGGTAAATACAGGAATTCGTTACATCTATGGTGTAAGAAGGGATGAGCACATCACTCTTTACAGGCGTGAGCTCGGCTGGCTCACCACCGCCGGACGTAGGAAGTACTTTATGGCTTGTTTTCTAAGAAAACTATTTAATACTGCTGTACCATCCTATATCTTAGCCTATTTTAACTTCCACGTCGCCCTCCGCCCAGTGAGGGGTGAAGTGAGTCCTCTAGACATCCCCCCCTTCGCCACAGAGACGCTGAGGAAATCATTCCACATCAGCGCCTCATATCTCTGGAATTCCCTACCATCTCACTTACGTAACAATAGTTCAACTTCTTATTTCAAAACGCAGGCTAGACAATACTTTTTCGCTCAAGAACAACAGAGTAGAAACAACTAAATTCGCAACATTCTCTCAAACACCTTCACAAACAATAGTAACTATCACACAAACACCTCATTCATAACTTTTCGCTATCTCATCTCACCACCATTACTTAACATACTTCAAATCATCTATCGCTCAAACCTGTAATTTATCTGTAAATATTTTCTATAATACTATTTGTACAACATAATGTACAGTAATAAAACACTTAAATCTAAATCTAAAATCTCTCTCTCTCTCTCTCTCTCTCTTTCTCTCTCTCTCTCTCTCTCTTTCTGAGGTTCGTGCTCCAGAACAATATTTCCAGCTATTGATATCTCGTTGGTCTCGTCGCTATCGTGTGCGAGATCTTTATCGTTGTAGCTCTTGCCGTAGATTAGTTCAGTGTGTCAGGCAGGTTAAAACGTGTTCTCAGAATCGTAATAAAGGATGTGCGTGCACTTAGCAACTGTTGTTAATCTGCAACCCTGCAGCTTTACTATAAACTTTCCCTCGAGCTAGCTGAGCTCTCCTTAAACATAATCCGACTCTAAAACACGGTGGCATCTCAAGGTAAGGCGATCGCGGGATTCCTGGTACTTCGGTGCCTGGTGCTCCAGTCCGTGGTGGTCTGCCATTGCGTCTAAATTGAGGTCGTGGTGGTGCGTGGATGAACAATGAAATGTAAGGCCTCTCCTAGCATTTTATCCTATATGGGCTGAAGCGATATTTGTGCAATTTAATGCACTGAAGGGGGAAAGCCACTTTTAAAGATTGAAATAGGGCTTCCAATTGCAATACAAGACAAGACGATATTTTATAAAATATTATATTGTTCTCGAAAAGTCTTGACCATTGTTCATCTTGGTCTTGTTGGATTCTTTTCATCAAAAATATTGTCTTGTCTTGATATTGTCTTGGTATTGCCTCAAAAATATTGGTCTTGTCACTAATCGTTATGGGAGCTACTTATACTCGGAAATTTCTTAGAATGTGGAACTAGTATGAAGAAGAATCTATAAATTCCCATCATGCTGATCATCGAAAAAAAATTTACCTATTGTTTTATTTTTTTATACAAACTATTAGTATCATTAACGATATAAAAGGTTGGAAAAGTTGAAAAGCAAATAAAGCCTGCGATTGATAAAAAATAAAAATTATGATTTTTGGCCTTCGAAGATATGTTGTTCCTGGTATACAAGACACACTAAAATTGTTAAATGTTTTTTACAGTGTGGTTGGGTGTATGTAATACTGTAATTCTAATTTTTAAAACAATTGTAGATATATTTAACTTATACAATCTTAGGGCTATATCCTCTAAAGGAATAACAACTTAAACTTAAAAAGAAAAAAAACGGTGTAAAGTTGTCGAATGATGAAAAAATCGTTGCCTGCACTGATAAAAAAGTACGGTTGAGCCAGAAAGAGTCCGGGGTGTTCTTATAATAGCTTATCATAGATCGATATTTTAAAAAATGTCTGCATCGAAAAAATATTTCAAGACCAAGAAGCTTGCTATATCTTGATGAGTTACTCTTGTCTCGGTCTTGTTCTTCAAGAGCTAGTCTTGTTCTTGTCTCGCTAAATCAAACATTGATCTCATCTTTGGTATTGTCTTAATTTTCGAGACAATACAAGACAAGATCGATATTTGTCAAAAATAAATTGTAATTGTTATATTATTTTTAATACTAATATTAGGATATATTACCTGTATTTTTACTATGGTAAATCCATATTAGCACCTACCTATCCATGGTGACTCTCCGTATACTGTTTTGAGCATTTTGGCACTGTCCGTAGGATTCCATGTGACCACATGGTTTGATTGGGCTAAAATTTTAGGAGCATGCTTTGAACACTTATACTTTTGTTATGAATGAAGGGATTTTGATTTGAATGCTTAGAAAATCTTTTATGAAAAAAATGTGGCATAAAAATGTTAAAAAAGGCCAAAAATTAATTATTTTCATTGTTAAACATTTTCTAAGCATGCAAATCAAAATTCCTTCATTCATACCAAAAGTACAAGTGTTCAAAGCATGCTCCTAAAATTTTAGCCCAATCAAACCATGTGGTCACATGGAATCCTACGGAGAGTGCCAAAATGCTCAAAACAGTATATGGAGAGTCACTATGGGTAAATAGGTGCAAATATGGATTCACAATGGTGAAAATACAGGTTATAGAACCTAATATTAGTATACAAATTATATAACAATTATAATTTATTTTTGTTTTTATTTATAAGAATTTTATAATTAGGGTTTAAAAGTGGCTTGTCCCCTGAAGTTGTCGGTGTACATAAGAACATTAAAGATTTTCTCTTCTCACCGTTTAGGGTGAGGCAAACCGTTATGAGTTATAGCAGGCAAGTCGCTTATTGACCTGCAATAGACAGAAAGAAGATATACAAAGAAAACAAGCAGGGTAGTAATAGCTCTTAAAGGGAAATTTGGGGATCTGCTAAGATACAGACCCCAGCTGAGTGGCAAATAAGGTAAAACTCTAGCATAAAGGGCGTCGGACACATCGCCTTGTACCAAGGATTTTAGACTGGACTAAGAGAAGACATGGTAAAGTTAATTGCCACCTCATGCAGTTCCGAGCGGACACAAATGCTTTTCAAGCTTACCTGCACGGTTTTGAGATAGAAGACTGACCAAACTACCGAGTTTGTTTGAAAACAAATGAAGACATGCTGAGCATGTTTTCTGTGACTGCTTGAGGTATCAACGAGAGCGGTAAGATTGTGTTTAGACAAGAGTGTTACCTAAGTCACTTATGACAGCAAAGTTGAAAGTATACAGCAACTATGCTCCAAAAGATTAGAAAATACAAAGAAGAAGAAAGAAAGAGACAAGGCTGAAAATCCGCGCTAAGAGGGTGCCATACGCGAGGCCATAGAGGCCAAGTATGAAATGCTTCTTGAACTAACACTGAGCAACGTAGGTAACTAAGTGGAACCCTAACACCTCTACCTGATGCAAAGCAACGTAGATGTCGGGATTCAGGCTGTCCAGAGGATGACCAGACGATGATGCAAGAAGTATACGACCGGACGATGCTGAAAGAAGCAGATGGCTGCAAGATGCAGAAAGAAGAAGACGAGATAAAAGACTACATCAACAGAAGTGGGCAGTAGTCACGCGCCTGCCGCGAAGCAATACTTAACGGTGTTACCGCGGGGAGATCATATCGGAGAAAGAACCAGGTCAAAATTACTTAGGGTCTGTAAGGAGGACGGAGAGAATTCTGTTGCTGTTAGAAGCTTACAGTAGCAAAAGGTTGAGTGGGTGAGAGTCCCACACAGGTGGTATCAGTCGGTGCCATATCATCCGTAATGGATCTGCCTTTAACCTCTCTCACTCTATAAAGAAAAAAAATAAAACATACATACATACATACATACATACATATATACATACATTCGTCCAGGGAAAGAGTTCGCTCTCTACGGGGGTTGGCGTCCCCATACTGCCCGAGCAAGCAGGGCAGTACAAAGGTCTCCTCGTGTGCGACTGGAGGACTGTTTCCTGCGACCTTAGGGGGAATGCTGTGGACTCCGGTCTGCACGCTCCACAGGAATTGCGATCCTGAGGTACCCAAGCTACAGTGCGCTGGGCGACCGGGTGGTCTGACTGCCGTCTCTCTTGGCCGCTCGCGCCCTGCCCAGGCTCCCGGGCTGGGCTCTTAAGGGGACCTCACCACCTTAAATTGTCAAAAAATGATAAAACGGTTTTATTTTTATATTAACATTAAATTGTTTAAAAAATGCATTAAACAAACATATAAACTCCCTACACTCATGTCATAACTATGTGTATTTCAAACATGTTTCTTGGATGGACAAACGAAAGAAGGCTGCAAACATGTAGCTGGCTCCGGCAGCTGCAACGTATTCAGGCGCGCCCTGGACACGGCGAAAAAAAGAGAAAGAAGAGTCTAAAAGATGGCAATAGTCAGAGAAGCGCTGGATATACCAGCATCGAGAGGAGAATGAAAAAGACGTGATGATAACCACATCAATTAGAAAGCTGGAGAATGGCAAGAGGGTGACCTTACTGAAGACAAACATGAGAGGTCTTAGAATGGCCATAGCGATACTCAGCGAGGAAAAGGCTGAGGAGATGATATAAATGGGCCTTTATCTGTGTTTTTTAAAAGAGCACACTTTCTCTATCTCTAGCTCAAATCTTGTCTAGAAATACTTACCCCCTCCCCCCTCCCCCTTAGTTGCGAAATGCACTATTTTACGCGTACATATTTGTGTATTTTATGCACACACATACTCATATTTACACAATTATGCACAAACAAGATATGCAAGGATCATCATAGCAGCATCAAGAGCAAAAGCAGGAAAACAAGCAGTATCTTTTTAACTGTTAATTTTTATCCCACAAAAAAGCAGGAATCGGATGTTTAAATTTGCATGTGAGCCGGCTATCTAGGAAAAGTGGTTGCTTTTTAGAATAAGACAAGTAAAACAAAGTCGATAAGCAATTAAAATAATATACTTATACATCGTGACATCTTTTAAGGTAGTAGTAACGCTACAATCCATTCCAAAAGTTAATTTTTATTTTAAATCGTCATTAAATTAGATGATATATGATTGAAAGTATGAACGAAACGTCTTAACGTTATACGGCATTAAGACACACAAAACATACAAACGTATACACTTTTGAATGAGACTATAAAATAAAATAAAATGGGTGGCTTTTTCGAACTCGAAAGTTCATGGCCTCACAACGTATCGTGTTGTGTTTCTAGATGAATTTTAGCGTTCGAAAGTTTCCAGGCTAGGCTCATCACACCTACGCCTTTCTCAAACCTGGTGCCGTGAGTAAGATTTCCATCAGATCTGAAAAAACTGATCGCGCTGATGGGGGCTCGAACCCACGACCCCTTGACCGGGAGGCAGGTGGTTTACCACGGAGCCATCGCCGGTCTTTTGAATGAGACTATACCACTATAAAAATACAGCAACTACATTGGATATGCACATTCTTCGGTTATGTCATTGAAACTAAGACGCAAACTATTATTTTACTTGTTCTTTATGATATGTTTCATAGTTTTGAATAATATATTAGTTTCTGAAAAAAATGGTTAGAAAATTTCAAATCTGTTGATGAAAATGCGTCATCATTCATGCTTCGTCTATGCCGTACGTGTTAAATATAAAAACTTCATAGCTGAATATCTTGCTCAACATGATGCTAAGCTTTCTAAATTTTTTAGTAGTAATAGATAGTAATGTTGTTCTGGAAAGATGATCAAAATTTGAACAATATCATAAACAAAATAATTTTCGTTACTACTACCTTAACAACAAAAAACCATGAAATTAAAAAGTCCGAAGACAATAGGGGAACTGACAATCGCATCATAAAGCGAAAAGAAAAGAACCTCAGACTAATACAAAAATAATCTAAGAGAAAAAAGAACAACTTAAGCGACATTGAGGGGCATGTTAGCGTGCTTTTACAAAAAAAAAAAAAAAAAAAAAAAAAAAAAAAAAAAAAAAACACACACAGAGAAGAGCTACATGTGCGCATACTTCTCGATAGATGAGCTCGCAATGGGAAGTAGTGGGAAACCGTCTAAAAGAGATGAATTTAAAATATTGACCCCATAAAATTCGTTATTTGCCACCTGACATGACACAATTCTACTAATGTTAAAAATACGAAATATGAAATTATGGAGTCACCGAAAATAGACAATAAACTATTTAATAAAGGCGAAGGTTAAGGCGCACAAGTATAACAAGCCTGGGAATAGAAGCTCTCACTCATCATTCAGCACTTGATCAGGCAGTTTTTCTAAAATAACCACTCAGAACGTTATTCTGCTCTTAACTAAAACAATAAAAAAAAAACGATTAATCGAGTACTATTTAAGGGGGAACACCACCTTTAAACTCTGATAAATAAACTTCTTATAAATAATAACAAAAATAAATTATAATTGTTATATAAATTTTATACTAATATTAGGTTATATTACCTGTATTTTTACCACGGTAAATCCATATTAGCACCTACTTACCCATGGTGACTCTCCGTATACTATTTTGAGCATTTTGGCACTGTCCGTAGGATTCCATGTGACCACATGGTTTGATTGGGCTAAAATTTTAGGAGCATGCTTTGTAGACTTATACTTTTGGTATGAATGAAGGGATTTTGATTTGAATGCTTAGAAAATCTTTTATGAAAAAAATGTGGCATAAACAGGTTAAAAAAGGCCAAAAATTAAGCATTTTTATTGTTAAACATTTTCTAAACATTCAAATCAAAATCCCTTTATTCATACCAAAAGGACAAGTGTACAAAGCATGCTCCTAAAATTTTAGCCCAATCAAACCATGTGGTCACATGACATGCCACACATGACAGTGCCAAAATGCTCAAAACAGTATACGGAGAGTCACCATGGGTAAGTAGGTGCTAATATGGATTTACCGTGGTAAAAATACAGGTAATATAACCTAATATTAGTATAAAATTTATATAACAATTATAATTTTTTTTTTGTTATTATTTATAAGAAGTTTATTTTTCAGAGTTTAAAGGTGGTGTGCCCCCTTAATCATACAAAGAACTAAGTCTAAAAGTAAGCCTGCTTATAATTGGAGTTAGTCGTGATCGCTGATAACTTTAGTTGGACATCTCTGGGTTTGAGCGTTAATATGCCAACAAGATTTACGCTTGTGCGAGAAGCGAAGCTTGACATGCACCTCACACATTGTGATTTACTGACCAGTGATGAAGTCCGGGTAGTCCGTCGCGCAACAATGTTGGAGGTGCTTATACTTGTTTGTTGCAGTGCTTCCGCATTAGATTTTTACTGGAACCATAGAGTAGAGCAAAGCACATCGAACACTGAATGCAGAAAGACGCAGACAAAATCTTGCAGTGACAGTCTGACGACCTTCTTGGAAACCTGTCCTCAAGTTTTCTTCGCAACTTCTTCTCCACGCCCTGCTGCCGATACAGTAGCATGACAGCGTCGTCGGCTATTCTAATTTTTCACCTCGTCACAAACGCGCAAGAACACAAATATTTTGCCGCTTGTTGCATCTCCCTTCCAAACGCTGCGCAAACCACGATTTAGTATAGCAAGGTCGGTCAATTCACGTCTTCTTTTAGAAAGTAGTTGCCGATGTTGCCTAAAGGTCTTCCATCCTTTCTTGTATCCACCCTAGTTGCTATTCAAAGACTACTGATGTTTGTGCAGGCCCTCTGGTGCCGGTATTGCCTGCTTCCCTATAATATCTGTCATTTTGGCAAAGTAAACAAATTGTTTAAGAAAATTTAAAAAATGACAAATATTTTGTTACTTTTCCGACGACTTTTTAAAATAATATTTATTTACAAATACCTACATTCATGACTTAATTACATGGGTTCTAAGCAGGTCTACAAGTATACATGAATATAATTAATTGTTAAATTATTGCTTCCTCCTCAAGAGGAAGCTTTGTAATAGTAAAATTTTCAGTTTTGCTAATACTTCGTGGAAACGAATTTGGAGGTGCTTGGAGTACGAATCATACGTTTTTAGAAAATGTCCGTGCGGATGGCTATGTGTGTGTGTGTGTGTGTGTGTGTGTATACCGCCATAATTTTGGAACCATGCGACGGATCGTAATACAATTTGACATGCATATATGTTTTCTAATTCTGAATTTAGGTCATTTTTTGTTTTATGATTCTGACCATTTTATGGCCATATTATAGCCATTTTTCTATTTTTGAAAAAATATTTTTGCTTTTTTATAATGATATGATTTATACAATATATTCAACAATAGTGTATCTAAAAGAACATAAATTTGTCTACTTTTTCCCGCAAGATTTTCTAGATTGACTGATCTGTTCATTTTTTATGATATAAAAGGTAATTTTTCGATAAACATATATAACTCAAAAAATAAATAGTTAAATGTTTTGAAAAAATTCATGACAATAAAAAACAACGATATCTACTAGTTGTAAAAATTTTAAGCAATTTTGGCGACTAGTTTTTGAGATAAAAATCAAAAACTAAAAAAAAATGTTTTTTTTATGTCGTACGATTACGGGAGTAAAAAGGTTTAAATTGAGTTGAAATTTTAGGAAAAGATTGATCTTTTGATCACTTCGGCTAGGTTCTTTTTTTAGCTTATGAAACCTTTTAGTTTAAAAGATATTAAGATTCAAATTCTTCAACTCTCACCCTGTATACTCTTATATATATATAAATGTGTACTCTTCCACTAGCAGAATAGGAGGAAGCTAAGTGCCAATGACTTGGCAGCGGTTTTTTTTTAAACAATTTATTTCAGTTTATTTAAAGTTGAACACAAGTTAATTTCGAAAGACACACCAAAGAATAAATCGTGTACAAAAATATTTTTTTGAACAATTCTACTAGGCAGGTAGATTTATTGCTTTCTACCGTTTTAGCTCAGTCGAGAGAGTGAGGCTCAGTATAGATGTCGGTGGAACCTCGCCAATGCTGTTATTCAGCCATTATTTGCTTCCTCTTACAGCCTGCTACCTCTCAATGCCCGCTGATTGGATTAGCGTACTTAGTTACGCTCCCTGCGTCTGCGCTAGTAGACGTAATGACTTAAGAGGTCATTTAAGAGATAACGGCTTTTCAAAATTCTAATTTCTGACATAAATACATTTGTACATATACTATTAGCCTTATTTATTCAAACATTTAAGTCGTGACCATTATAAACGTTTTTATAGGGAATGCTGGTGTGTGCCGTCAAATTGCGCAAGGATCATTTTTGAAAGATGCTGATTGGGCTACTCATACTTGTGTAATATCTTTTGAAACTATTGGCATATGGCATGATGGATTAGATGGAATAGAAATAATTAGTTGTAGTCGTAGTGAAGATGGAAGGCTTCTGGCTGTTGGAGATAGCTTGGGAAAAGTGAGACTTTTTAGTTATCCAACCTGCCAACCTAAGGTGAATTCTCCTTAATTAATAATAAGCAAAATTTTTAATGTATATTATTTTTTGTTTATACTTTTTGTTTGATACTTAATAAGTAATAATGTTTCCTGGATAAGTATTATTAACCAGCTTATATCTCATTGAGTTGCAACAAAGCTTACGACAATAATCTGTTTGGTAATAAATCAAACCATATTATCGAAGAGGTTATCTATTCCAGAAACTCACTATCATTTAAGCTTAGAACAAAAACCGTGAAGTCACATGGTTCGAAGAATTCTTCGTTTTGTTCGGAGCTTAGTATGCAACGCTTTTATTACTCATACTAGCGAGATTTACCTTGCTCCTAATGTCGCTTGGTTGAACAAAATATTGTATTATATGTATTGAGTTTATGGTTATAAAAAAATGTGGCTGTCTCGGGGACAGCCGATGGAAGTGAATACTGAAATAAGTAGGTGTTGTGGAATTTGTTTATTTTTTCAAAATAGGTGAAATAATGAAAATATGTTTATCGTTATTTATACAGAAATTTATTTTATACAAACTTTAGTTACAACTAAATTTATCTAGAGTAGAATCAGCCATCTTCATTTTTTGATTCAATAAAAGAAACAATTGGTTTGTGGCAACTAAAATATGATATGAATGTTTTTGAATCTATCTTAAACAAAAATCTTGAAAATACTGCATCAAATATTGTGCCATACTTAGTAGTAGATTGTTGCGCATCATTATTCATTTCTAATTAGAATTTATCTTTGAGGGATGTAATTAATGGCTGTGCACTTTTGTCAGCAAAGTTATAATTAAAATCTCCAGCTAAAATCAGTGGCATTTCGTGGTCATTTGTACCAAGCTTCCGTGATCCTACTTCAGTGTATGCTGACTTGATACATATTTGACCGTCTTCTAAAACGCAGTATGCCATGTGCGGTGAAGAGTGCATATAGTGGACGCGAAAGAGAGAGAAAGAGAGAGAGAGATAGAGAGAGAGAGAGAGGGAGAGGGGGAGAGAGAGAGAGAGATGTGATAAGCGGTGTACGCAGAGTGTGTAGTGGAGGGAGAGAAAAAGAGAGAAATGTGATGCCTTGCGTGGTGAGGAGAGCGCATTGGAGAGGGGAGAGAGCTTTTTCGTTCGTTCGTTTGGTCGGTTTTTTATTGATTCACTACCCGGGAAAAATGTGTACCTGGCGAGCCTACAGAAGTATTCGCTTCAAAAAGTTTTTTTGTAACACGCGAATTATTTTCGCGTTTCTCGTACCTATTAATCGGGACTAAAGTGAAAATTTAATAGGGCCAACAAAATTTAGCAGGCAAAAAAACTTTAGAACGGGTATAGGTGCAATAATAATACTATAAATGCGTTTGGAAAATTTTGTTGAGGTTAGAGAACCCAATTTCAAAGTATATGAGGGCCATGACTCACGCCGTCATCGTATACTTTCACTTACCAGCGCGGTACTGTTGCGCCTCTTGATCTGTGGATTAAAAAAGAGTCAAAGATTAAGGGGACCTAACCTTATATTATTTGAAAAATGTATTAAACAAATACATAAGCTCATAAAAACTAGAGAACAAAAAAAATTTGTATATGTATTAAATACCAGTTTCAACATATCTTCGAAGGCCAGAGTGCACAATTTTCATTTTTTCACTTACCACCGACTTACTCAAGATCTAGATATCGAAGAGCACTCAAACTTTACAAACATGTTTAAAATACACATAATTCTGGACCGAGTGTTGAGATTTAATAAAAAATTTAATCTTAAAAAGTTATATCTTCAATTTAAACAAAATGTTCGTAATTTTTAACATTTTCTAACATGGTATATATAAAAATTGATTTTTGTTCTTTAGAGTTTTTATTTTAGTTTATATGTTTATTTAATACATATTCTAAACAATATATAAGGTTAAGGGGAGGTAGTAGCTAAAAATACTATTTTTCTACTGCATATATGTTTTTAAAAAAAGCGTTTGATGAAAAACTGGGTCTATAGCGCCGGACTGTTGAGTCTAATAAATCGTTCTACTAAGGAATACGTTGAACTGACTTTTAGTTTTTCTAAAAGTTTTGAAATACAGAATTCCCCATGGCGAATTTGCGAAGTTTAGTGACAACATTCTCTTAATGTAAAAGTAAAATCCAATTTTTTATTTTTTGACAATTTAAGGTGATTAGGTCCCCTTAAATGTTTGTCAAAGTCGAGAAAATGAAAATAAAAATACGTTACCAAAAGTAAAAGTACTCCATTAACCTTAAACTTCTACTATTAATAGAATTAATAATTAACAGTTTCGTGCTCGCTGTCTGACCTTACTACTTAATCTAATTATTAGAAAAAAAATCAATGAAAAAACATTGATTATTCATATTTTTTTCGTATACAATTAAAACATTTATTGGCCACACATAGCTTCAAAGTTTTTACAATTATTTTAGTTTTTAACTTATGATTTTCAATATTGTTGATTTTTGAATAAACATTCATATAAAGTTATTTATTTATTTAGACCATATACATATGTCTTATAAAAAGACATCCTATACAGACAAACTTAGTTGTCTGTACATAGGATTTTAACATGTATCTCTTATTGCAACGAAATAATTAAAAACCCTTTTTTATTCCGTAAGATTAGAAAAAATTATCTTTTTATAGTACTTGAATTCAAATTATACACGCGAAATTTCATGACGTGGCCAAATTCGGAACTATCCTATTGGTGGAATATACATTGATTTATATGTAAGCTGTGACTGTGACGTCACGCTTAACTAACCGAATTCCATCCCGTTCCTAAAGTCGTGAATTTTGTGCAAAGATAGTTTATTACATAATTTGAACAGAAAAAGTATTAGTTTTATTATCAGCTAAGCAAAGACGAACAGCTGTTTGTTGGCTCTGTTGAAGCGAGGCAGCGAGCTCGACCACTGCACATACATTGTGCGCATCGATCTGGCGACCGGTTGGCGACATGCCCACGCAGCCGTCTGCCGTGTATGTTTTGACATTTTGAAGCTGCCTCACGGCCTCCGCTAACCGCAATGTTTTGCTCTGTTTAACTTTTCGGCGATATAAGTGAGTGCGTAGTGAAAAAACGGAAACAACGACGCGATGCAGCAATGTTATATGTAGTTTTAAAATCAGAACAGAAGTGCTGCTATGGTGCCTATACGTGTTTACAAGTAACATCTGCTCACCGCGTTCCCGCTCGCGGATCAGCTGCTCGCGGTTGTTGCGTTGTAAGACAGTGCAAAAGGTATTCAAAAGTGATGCACCCGGAATGGCACCGACGATGCGATGTGTGAGCAATGTGAGTTTCAGTTCATGAAGGAGTTCTGCAGTATAGGAAGACATGGAGCTCCAACAAGAAACTTGAGTTTTTGCTTGGAGGTTATCCTTTGTTTTTTGAATTGGAGTAATCGAATGCTGCTCCTGATCATTCTATTGATGTGCTGATACATTCTTCTTGCAAGATGCTGCTTGGATGAAGATTCACTATCGCTTAAGATCTACGACTGGTCTTCCTTTGTTCTATTTCCTGTGTTCATTATGTTTATATCTACTGTGATATCTATTGTGTTATGTGCAGTATAATCAGTGTAATTTTGTGATCTATTTTTTAGAGTTGTCATTCCGATGCCTCCCAAGATCACCCTGGACTGTATTCAATAACTTNTCTCTCTCTCTCTCTCTCTCTCTCTCTCTCTCTCTCTCTCTCTCTCTCTCTCTCTCTCTCTCTCTCTCTCTCTCTGGTGGTGCTGGTTGGTGTTGCCAGCTGATTGGATCACCTTACGACCATCTTGCAACTGAATTGATGCAGTCTTGGAGTATTAGTTGGCGTTCTTGGATACTTCAACTATTTTAATACGAATCTAGATATGGATTTGTACAATCTGACAAGGTAATTTTGGAAATATTAGAATAAACTTGATCTGTATGTTGAATTTATATTGTATCTTCAATAAGTTTTAACTTGAAATGCTTTGTCCCCTATGATAAGTTCAGTCAACAGATGTCTAATGGCTCGCGGATGCTTTTTCAGTGTTCATGATGATAATCTTCTGTTTGTAAATGTGAATTATGTGACTGAGACATGTGGTTTGACCGTATTCATACTTAAAAGCTGCCTTGTTTCAAATTTTTAAGCAGAGATCAGTGGTCTGAATCTCTCAATAATTATTTATGAGTTTGATTTTGTAATATTGTTCTGTATGTCTAGGTGTATAAAAACTTCTGCATTTGTTGGATTGTGGTCTATTGCGTCTACCGGAGTCAACTTAAGGATACTGATGGTGTTGATAACTGAGCTATAAAAATCTTGGAGTTGGAACGTAATTTCATTCAAGACTCTGGCAGTAGTATACTTCTACTATACGTATCTATAATCATGTATTTTAGAGGCTGGTTTTTCTTTAACAGTTAATTAAATTATAGAGTCATTGTTTTCTAGTTTTATTAATTTAATTCTATTTTTCTTATAGGTGAAAAAAAAACAATTTAACATGGAAGGACTCAAGAGGATTTTCAAGAGGATTTTAAAGATAGTTAACAGAAGATTGAAGATTTTATCAAGATCTGATTTAATAATAGGGTTTCATTTAGAAAATGGATTGTAATAGCATAGTTTAGAGGGACGTGCCAGGCCTCTCAGAGCAGGCTGAGATATAGAATCTCACACATTTTTCGCACTGGGTAAGATGGGGCATGTTGCAGCGAAGTTATTATTGAATTTATGTATCAAAAAATCGCTTCTAGGAATGTTTTATGTCGAAAAGTGTTAAAAAATATCTTTGCCACGGTAAAAAGTTGTATTTTAAAAATGTTAACAATTTTTACACTTAACATTTTTGTGTAAAACGTAAATGCGCAAAGTTTTATGGCAAATAATTGGTTTTTTAGCTGTAAAAAATCGATTTTGGGCTGTAAACACGAGTTATAAGCATTTTCATGTTTCAATGTTAATGGAAAAAAAGTTGTATTTTTGGAAGATCTACAACTTTTCTATGTAACTTTTTTTTGTAGAATTTGATTTACAGCCAAAAAACCGTTTTTAGCGATTTTTGGAGGTGACCGCATTCTGCGTATACGTGCAGGATCAAGCCCAAAATCAATATGGCATCTTATTATTATGAGAGGAGTTAGCACACAAATTTTTAGCTCGATTGACTAAAGTCTCGCAGAGATAATCGAGTAAGTAGAAAATTTTATTCAAAAATACGCGTAAAAATTGAACAATTTGTGTCCGCATTTCAAAACGACGTAGAGGATCGGGATAAAAAAATAGTTTTTTCGTTTGTGCAAGAGGAGGCTTCTCTTAAAATTTCAGCTCGATCCATCGATAATTGCGTGAGATATCGCATCTCACACAGTTTTCGCACACAAAACTATAAGGCACTTCGGTGTCGCGGTCGTGCATAAAAATGAATAATATTTCCTATCTTTGTACCGTGGATAATTTAGATTACTGTTCATTGTTTTTTTTCTTTTGATAACTACACTGTGAAACTTCTAAAAAAATGATGATTATGAATAATAAGAACTACTTACTGCGTAAATATCAAGTTATGTCACTAAATATTTCATGAGAAGAAACTAAATTATTGAAAAATAAAGTCTTTGTTTCCTTTCTACGGAAGCTTTTATTTTACAGAGCCTGGGTTAAATGTTGCAGGAAAACAGAAAATAATCTTATGAGTAAAACTTTTGTTTTATAATGTAAGTGTGAAAAATTTTTCTGTTAAAAATATATTTAATATACGCCTCTTTTACTGAAAAAAATCATGGACAAACTTTATGGAATCACTGAATAAAAATCATGACATTTCACTACATAAATCAGTGTTCTTACTCAGTTGCCACAGCTTTCTGAGAGATCTGGGCCATCTTCTTTACTCTATTCAGGCTAAAGATGTTCCTCAAACACACTCCCTCAAACTAAGCAAGATACTATTCTATAAATTATCAATTAAACATTGTTCGCTACAAATACAATGTAAAACATATAAAGTAAAATTGTTAACAAAACATTTAATCAATAGCGAACAATGTTTTATTGATATTTTATAGGAATGTTTCTCGCTTACTCTAAAGAAGTATGTTTGAGGAACATCATAAGCTTGGATGGAGTAATGAAGATGGCCCCGATCTTTCAAAAAGCTGTCCCGGTTAATAATAACCATATTTTTTATTATATGTGTTTATCACATGTTAAAAACATATGATTTTTTTACATGTTTTTGTGGTTTCAATTTGGCATGTAATAAAATTATATGATAATATCATATGATAAATCATACAATTGAATTATTATATTTATAATATAAATTTTTAAAATGTATTAATTATTGCGTATTATTAATAAATAATAGGTTATTATTTAAATAAAATATAAATATTAAATTATATTATAGTAAAAATACTAGTTTAATTATAAAAAGATATTTTATAATCCGTTAAGTACAAACATTACAATGGACGGCATATAATCAGTACTTAATCGATAAAACTTTGAAACATGAATAGTCAAAGCGAATTAATTTTCGAAACTATCAGATTTCTCAGATTTATGATCTGAGAAGTTTGCGCTACGTGAAGATCTTGAATCCTGCGAATCAGATCCTGAACTTGAATCATCAGAACTGCTACATTGATCTCGAATTTTTTCATTACATAATTAATATATGCTCCAAGATCCACTTTCCAGGTGTTTTTAAAACGATTAAGATTGTCTAAATCAGTTACTTTCCCATTTATGAATGAAAAATACAGTTCTAAAAAACTAAAATAATGTTGTTTAAAAATAGTTATAGACATTAAAAATAAAAATACATAATGTCTGTTTACCTAACTACTACCGTGTAGCACTACATTTTTTGACGTTTATAGCCCTATTGGCTAGGTGATGAGCTGTCCATATCGCCCTTGCCAATTTTCTAAGGAACTTAGTTGCAGTTTTTGCAACTTTTATAACTTTTCACGCGGATAATGGGATCGATACTCCAAATCTGAGATGTATCATTTTTACCAAAAAATGGAAAAAATTAGAATACAATAAAGTAGAATAAAATGATGAAGCTTTCGATAGAGTGTGAGTATAATGTGATTTTACGCTTGTGTATTTATATCACAAATTTATATTAAAACTTAAAGTTCCCTGTTCTGTTTAGCTACTCCAAATTTACATGTCCTTCATTCCATCTTTCGTGGAAAATTGATCAGAATCATATTCTGAATCGCTTTTACGTCCACGCTTCTTTTTTTCTTCGGCTTCTTCTTTGAATCATCTTTTGAATTAGATGAATGTTCTTTCTGTTCTTTTTTCCTTTTCTTTGACTTTTTTCTATTTCTTTTTTCCTCGCTCTTTCTTTTCCTTCCATTTTTGAAACTAGTTTTCGTGTTTGTTTTTGTCTTTAAAGCGTAATTTGACTGTACTTGTGGTACTTTCGTGACAGTACTACTTTCCTGAGAAGTACATCCTGGTACAGGACTTTCAGATAAAGTAACTCCAGCGTTGTTTAAGTCTGAAATATAAAATGAAATTATATCAGATATTTTCTATAAGATATACATACATCTATTTTGTACATAAAAAAATGAAATTTACCACTTGAACCATCATGATCTTTTCCCAGAGATGGTAGAAAAGATAGACTTGCTTGAGGGAGTCCTAACACAGGATCTGGAGTAAATCGTTCTACATCATCTTTATCCTTAGGCAATGCTACAGAAAGAGTACCATAATTTTCTGCAATCATGGATTGAGCTACTTCAGCTGGGTTAAAACCTGAAACTTTAAGTAATTCATAAAAGATATACACACAAAACTTTTTTAAATATTAGATAAATTTTATTTACCTGCCATTAAGAAAGCAGGCAACAAACCATACATTCTTTGGAAAGATGAGCTTGCTCCCTCTGTATAAAAATCAGAAAAATTACAGTAAATCAGGTCTTTTGATTTTGTAACTACCCCTAAAACGGGGTTATTAACACGGCGCTTGGCCTGCTATTGAGCAGTCGACCTCTGGGAAAACTTGATAAAATAAATAAATTAATTAGTTAATTAATTAAATAAATAGTGGACGTGCACATAGACACAAACACTAGACAAAATAAATAGGGACAAAGGAACAATTAACACTTTGGACGCTACATAAAAAATAAATAGAAAATAAATAGACACACACATGAACATTTATTGTGATGGGGCTGGCTGATATTGCCTGATGCCGCTTAGGTGTTCTACATAGATATCCCTGGACCATCGTATGGTGTCGCTTACCATGAGCCTCCTCATTAGTGCCGCATAGCGCTGGCTAATGTTGAGAAGGCTCAGGACCCGTTCGTTTTTTGGGTCCCACGCACCCAGGGCTCCCACAATAAATTCCTCCACCGTGACGTTGAAGCCGCTGCCCGTCAGTTGATTGGCCAGAGATGTATATTTGACAATCTTATCTTGACGGGCGCCGTCGAAAGCTTCTTGTCGGTTCTCGAACAGCACGGCAGCGTCGACGATGGTGATGCGGCGGTTGACATCATCGTGAACGAAACTGTCAGGTATTAAAACCTTATCTAGGCCATGGATACCCCGGATGGTCTGGTTTACTTGGACAGTCCCGGGACACCTACTAGCCGCCTTGACTAGCCTGTCCTGTAGGTTGTTGTATCGGCACTGTCTCGCCGCTGAGTGTGGTCCGCAGTGGTTGAGTGAGGCAGTGTCTCGAGGTCATACCAGCATCTGCGACATCGTTTGTCCCCCCCTGTTTGCCAGAAGAAATATAGTTAAATAATATATAATAAAACGAATCTTTTTTACAACAATTATTTCAAAACAAATCTTTATTTTTTTGCCAAACCAAAAAGTATTTACATTAACTCAACAACGACGAAAAAAATTATTATAACAATAATTATTAATGTTAAGAAATACTTGCCTAAGTCAAGCTAGGCTCTACTCTCGGTTGTTTTCCCATGAGTTCTTCTTCATTCGCTTCAACCCTCTTAGCCGCCTCAATAAGCTGATATTCCTCTATCATTCAATGACCCCACGGTAGCGTGTCTGTCTGATTAAAGATCAGGTACCGCTTATCGTCATGTGGACTCAAGGCAACCTTCTGCCCTTTCTCAGTCCGAATGACATGAAGACGGCTGCGAATATTTTTTTGCTCACGACTAATACATGTATTCTCTCGGTGGCAATATATATAATCATCGAATTTAATAGTTGATTTGACAACTGATGATCGCACACCCTTTATCTTTTTAATAGGTGTATGACCTTGTACTTTGACTGAGTACATCTTGCTACGGCGGCCAACAAACTCCGTCATGATGTTACCGTTGCACTCATCCTTCATGAGTCCAACAATTTTCTTATTAACACGTGGCATGTTAAACTGATTATTCGCAGGATAATCAGAAGTGTCAAACTCAAGAAGATCAGTTTTCATCAAAGCATACATATCCACATTACTAATTTCATAGATGAGGCTGTCTGTATCTGTGTAAAGAAGTTTAGCCCTATCTCCCACTCGCTCTTGCATGTATTCATAGTGAAAGCGGTAAACGAGCGTCTTCGATAAATCTAGTACTGCCAACCCAATGTAAATTGGCTTACGAATTGAGACTTCTGTGTGAGAAAGCTGAACAGCAACAAGATTTTCATCAAAAATCGCACAACTATGGAAGTTTGGTTGAGCAATATACGCTTCACAACCATAGCGACCTTCCCACTTATTTACCAGCTTTACATTGGCTCTCTTGCGCTCATTCTCCATGGTTTTACCATGCACAGCATTGTTTAAGAGCTTGAAAAGCATTTTCTCAAATTCATTTTTCGCGTTTTTCCTCAGCTCGCTGTTAAGATCGATGTATGGTTTCAACCATGGCTTCTGGTTGAATTCGATGGCTCGATGAATCTTCTTCAATCGAAGACCATATTTAAGAGCTTGTTTGAGTGCTCTATAATGTAGGATATACCGCTCCTTATTGTTCAATGTTGTAAGTAATTTTTTCTGCCTCAAGCCCGGAGGTGCAACATGCTCCGGTCATAATGGCAGATCCTTGTGGGTATTATGTGGAGTTTCGGGGTACTCGAGGTCGACTTCCAGGATATAACCGATTGGAGCCTCATCAGACACGTTAAAGAAGTCATTACTGAGGTCTTCTACCCACTTGAAACCATTGTAAGGCAAGGATTGAGTAATTGCCCTAGAAATAAATGATTTATTAGTATATCATTATTAATCTATAAATTTATTCAAATAGAAAAGTGTTCTTACCATCCGTACAAGTTGTTGACGTCATAGTACATTAGATACTTTGACTCTTCATCCTGGTTGTATCCTGATTCCATATAGCGATTATTGGCCTTGGCATATCTGTTGCAGCACTGGTGTTTGTATTTTACGTGCCAAACTTAAACACCGCTGATTTTATTTAAAGGGATACTCGATGCGGATGAAAGGGTTGGGTTTCTCAAGTTACAACTCAATTGTTCGTGATTAGAGATAATACAAAGATACCGTTTATTGTTTATTCAACTTAACAATAATTCTTTTAATTGTTATACAACCAAGTTCAACAATGCGCTGACTCAAATATTTAATTATCAGTGATTTCCTCGATTATGATAATAATACAAATAAAAATGGATTTGTTCGCTATCGCCCGAGCGAATTACAATATTAATGCATACGCGACGCACTATATTCGCAAGAACGATGCATACCAAAAAAACAAACAAAACGAATTTAATCTCCCTTTTATGTACGGGTAAATTATAATTTTCCACGAGTGAAATCATTCGCGTACACGACGCACGAAAGTTTCGAGAGAACTTACTGCTCGGCAACTCGGCTTCTCGCACAGGCTGTCGAGAGTAAGGGAACGCTCACGACACAATGACTTGGCCTCTCGCTCTAGTTATTGTGTGTAAGAACGCGCAACACGCAAATGCGCTCACTTGCCTATATCCCTCCCGGACGCCTACTTCCAGTGCGAGAGAAGCAAACGAGGAGCCGCCTAGCGGCGGCGGCTCGAACTAACCGCTCGAATGCGAGTCGTTCTACATACTATAAACATTCCGCCCACCAAATACGCCAAGTGGATTTTCAAACTAAACTAACAATCAATTTAAACTTAAAAAAAAAACAAAAAAATAATATTTACGCTGGTAGTCGCAACCATTCTTTGTATCCTGCATCGGATACCTTGAGTGTCTTCGCAAAGATGTCCGGAACAGGTGATCTTCGAGTTGCAACTCCACGATATCTGTTCAACCTGGCCTCACGACGTGCCCGGTCCCGCATAAATTTCTTGTGCTATTGTATAGCCAATAACTGCCGATAACTGGGTACATAGTTATGTTGCACCCGTTTCACATGAGGCTTCGTAGAGGCAGCTGAAGCAACTGGAGACTCTTCTGGTGTTGCCAGTGGCGAAGGTGGAGAAGGTGGTGTAATCGGAAGCAATTCATCTTCGTTTACTTGTACGAATTTATTTCTCACCCGTTTGGCACCATGAGAAGAACGTTGCCGAAAACCGCTTGATACCGGTAAACGTGATACCTGGGAAATCTCTATCCGGTCACGGACCTCGAGCTTTCCGTAGGCGAGCAACTCGTCGCTGACTTGAGTAGACGCACTGGCACAGGTAATCATCATGTTAATCTGAAGACGAGCCGAGAGGGTCGCTCTATTTCAGTACACCAAGAGCAGATTTTACTCGCGAGTTAGAGCTCGCCACCTAGCGGCCGCTACCCAGTAGCTTGATCAGTTTGACGATCGGGCGTTGTAGCTTGGACTTGTTGGTTTTTAACGTAGCAACTCTTGCCAATCCGTCCGATCCAATGTGGACCTCTACTAACACTGCCAAGGGCCATTGCGAAGGAGGGGAATTTTAATTTTTGATTAGAACAACATCTCCTTCGGTTATATTCGGTTGCTCGCTATTCCACTTATGCCTCTTCTGCAAAGTTTACAAATATTCGCGTGACCACTTTTGCCAAAATGATTGCATAAGTCGAGTGACGTGTTTCCATCGTTCCAATGGTGCAATTTTTTCCTCGACGACACATGGCTCAGCGAGAAGTAGAGACGGCTCTCCTATCAGGAAATGCGCCGGAGTGAGTGCCAATGACTCAGATGCATCATCAGAGAGGGGGATTAAAGGCTTGGAATTCAACTGGGCCTCGATTTGAGAAAGAAGGGTCGTAAACTCTTCAAAGGTAAGGATCGTTTCACCTATGATCCTTTTCAGATGGAATTTCACGGCGCGCACACACGCTTCCCAAAGTCCGCCGAAATGTGGCGCTCCGGGTGGATTGAATTTCCATACAGTACCGTATGCATGGGACAGAGCGCGGGTAGTCTCACCGTAGAATTCGGAGTGCTGTTTAAACATGCGTCGTAATCCGGAATCCGCGCCAACAAAGTTGGTGCCTTGGTCGCTATATATCTCGGCGCAGGGCCCTCGTCTCGAGACGAATCGACGAAAAGCTGAAAGGAAGGCGGCACTATCATAAGAGGATACTACTTCCAAATGTGCGGCCTCGGTAGCCATACATACAAATACAACGATGTACCCCTTATAAGTTTTATAGCCTCTAGTCTTACATGTTCGTAGAGCATACGGGCCGGCATAATCCAATCCGGTCCGCGAGAAAGGTCGCGAGATTCGCACCCGCGCAGAGGGCAAATCAGCCATTTTTTGCGACAAAGTATTGGCGCTAAACCTCAAACATCTCACGCACCTAGAGATGTGCGTTTTTACTCGTTGTCGGAGCTTAGGTATCCAAAATCGTCGACGAACATGAGCCATGACCGTTTGATTCCCTCCATGTAGCGTCAATCGGTGGAAATAGTCGATGAGCAGCTCAGTGAGGCTGGCGTTTGCCGGCAAAATAATTGGGAATTTTTCATCCTCATCCAATAAAGAGTGACGAAGTCTGCCGCCCACCCTGATGAATCCATCTTGATAAATCGTCCATCTTGATAAATTGACAGCGTGTGGTGAGTGCAGCCTCCAGCGAAAATTATGACAAGCTGAAGGTTGCAATAAGGAGCGTGCAACGAACTGTAAGAAAAACACGCCCAAAGGCAGAAAACAGCAGAATAGCAGTTCGAAAGGGGAGTGTGGAGTGAAGGCGTCTAGTACTTACGGAGAGCAGACGACAAGCGAGAGAGAGAGAGAGAGAGAGAGATGGAGAGCATCGGAATGACAACTCTAAAAAATAGATCACAAAATTACACTGATTATACTGCACATAACACAATAGATATCACAATAGATATAAACATAATGAACACAGGAAATAGAACAAAGGAAAACCAGTCGTAGATCTTATGCGATAGTGAATCTTCATCCAAGCAGCATCTTGCAAGAAGAATGTATCAGCATATCAATAGAATGAGCAGGAGCAGCATTCGCAGGAGTACTCCAATCCAAAAAACAAAGGATAACCTCCAAGAAAAAACTCAAGTTTCTTGTTGGAGCTACATGTCTTCCTATACTGCAGCACTCCTTCATAAACTGACACTCACACTGCTCACACATCGCATCGTCGGTGCCGTTCCGGGTGCATCACTTTTGAATACCTTTTGCACTGTCTTACAAAGCAACAACCGCGAGCAGCTGATCCGCGAGCGGGATCGCGGTGAGCAGATGTTGCTTGTAAACACGTATAGGCACCATAGCAGCACTTCTGTTCTGATTTTAAAACTACATATAACATTGCTGCATCGCGTCGTCGTTTCCGTTTTTTCACTACGCACTCACTTATATCGCCGAAAAGTTAAACAGAGCAAAACATTGCAGTTAGCGGAGGCCGGGAGGCAGCTTCTATACGTCAAAACACACATGGCAGACGGCTGCATGGGCATGTCGCCAACCGGTCGCCAGATCGATGCGCACAATGTATGCGCAGTGGTCGAGCTCGCCGCCTCGCTTCGGCAGAGCCAACGATCAACGAACATCTGTTCGTCTTTGCTTAGCTGATAATAAAACTAATACTTTTTCTGTTCAAATTATGTAATAAACTATCTTTGCACAAAATTCACGCCTTTAGGAACGGGATGGAATTCGGTTAGTTAAGCGTGACGTCACAGTCACAGGTTACATATAAATCAATGTATTTTCCACCAATAGGATAGTTCCGAATTTGGCCACCTTATGAAATTTGGCGTGTACAATTTGAATTCAAGTACTATAAAAAAATAATTTTTTCTAATCTTACGGAATAAAAAAGGGTTTTTAATTATTTCGTTGCAATAAGAGAATACATGTTTAAATTTATATGAATGTCTCTTCGAAAATCAACAATATCAATCAATTTTTTTTTCATTGATTTTTTTTCTAATAATTAGATTAAGTAGTAATGTCAGACAGCGAGCGCGGAGCGCGAGCGTCAGCGCTCGTGCTTCATGCGCAAAACGCGAAGCGATGCAAGGCGGCAAGTCACCGCGGCCGTAAGGCCGCCCGTGGCGCGCTAGTTCTCATTCTATAGTTATTGTTTTAAGAAATATTTGAATAAGCAATAAAAGTTTCGAGTTCTGTTTAGAATTCTCTTATATAGTAATTATCATAATATATCAACACTGGTAAGTTTTACGCTAAACATCAATTAAATACTAGCAAAACATTATGTCAGAAAATTATACATTATGTGTAATTATGTATATTTATTAACAGAACATTTCTTTAATTTTTTCTACTCTTTTTGTAATATTTTATATATTTTTTATATGAATTTATTTGAAACTGTATATAAGAGAATAGTTTACTTTTTATTATTGAGAAAAATAATTAAACTTACCTTATTTTTTTTAAATGATTATCCGATTATAATGCTTAGCAAATTACAGCTTTCCTTTACTTACAAATTTTGTTATATAAACACTATATTTAGTTATTTAAATTCTTTTTCAAACTTTTGATACTTTTCACTACTCACGTATGTGATGTTACTTTAATGAGAGTCACGGTTTGAATGGTCTCCGCAGGTCAGCAAGTGTGTCCAAAGAGCTTCCCTCTGTACATGTGGATGCAATAAACTAGCTTTATCATTTTCGAGAAATTAACAGGGTAGGGACAACTGAAATATATTCAAAATTGTAAACCGCAATAAAAATATAAAAATTTCTGAACCGCACGCTGTGTCTAGTGTGCATGCAGAAGATCAGTGCATTAGTGTGTAAACTGGAGACTATGGGAAACATATGGAAAAGACTGAGAGTGAGTATCGTTTTTCACTGCATCATTATCGAGAGTGTCGGTTTTGGCGCTCGAAGAAACGTATGCGGACCGCAGCGTTTTAGCTCTGCAGAGGATCTGTGTCTAGCTAGATTTTTACGTAGAATGGGGACGATGAGAAATGAATTTAAGCGCATAAATTAAGGATTTTTTACATCTTATGATATAATAATAAAGATTTTATTAAAATATGTATTATGCGCTGCTTATCACAAAATAAGAAATATAAAGTTGCAAATATTTTTTCCTTAAATAGATTATTTATATAAATAAGAATATTTTATAAGAAGTTTTGAGTGCATTAGTTTGTAATTTACATACATCTTATATGAGTATGGTAATATGAAAACGTCAAATTTATTCTAATAATAATTATTCATTCATTTATGAAAGGTAACCATTTAAAAACATTTTGTATTGTTTAGTAATTATAATTAAGAGTTTTTGTGTGTTTCTACGAAGTTGAAGCAGGAATATAAATTAGTTATGTCTAGCTTAAATATTGAGGCAATAATATTATTGAATTCAAATAATGTTTTTCATGGATGAGTGGAGTTCCCTGCTTGAGGTACATATTTATATACTCCATTCAGATGATCGCATTGTATTAGTAGCAGTAGCGTCGCTGTATATATTAATAATGAGTGAGGTGGACGGGAGGATTATTAAAGATAAAGTAGTTTATTGTAATGGATATTTACAGAGCATGCCGAGCATGCGTGTGCTCTCCAAGAGCGTACAGCAACGAGTGGGCAGTGTCGTATTAGTCACGCAGTGACTATATGTCGTACGACTCACATAATATAGTACTGGTGGGGAGTCGCACATGTGTGTGTCTATCCTATATGCTATGCTACCTACGGTGCGCAACGAGATGAGACTCACTGTCAAGTTGTTGCGCACAGCGCTTCTGCGCATCCTATCTCTAGATGCTATAGTATAGTGTACATACAAATGTACTATTCATATTCTAACACGCCTCCTTACATTTATACTGTACATTATGATTTTACATTTAACAATTCTCTAAATTTTGCAAACTTTTCTTTACATAGTGCTTTAGTAAATATGTCCGCGACATTTTCTATCGAGTCAATTTTACAAACTTCAATCAATTTCTCTTTTACATTTTCATGAACAGTATGATAGTGTATTTCAATGTTCTTGGAATTCTTTGTCATGTTTCCTTTGTTTGCAATATTTATCGCACCTGAATTGTCTTCATAAATTTTTATCGGTTCACTTATATCTATGTCGAATATTTTTACTAATTCTCGAATATATTCTAGTTCGCTTACAACTTCGTATAGAGCAACATACTCTGCATATGTTGACGCTTTAGCGATACATTTTTGTTTTCTAGATTTCCAGTCAATTACATTTCCAAACATTTGTGTTAGATACCCTGTAGTAGATTTTCGATCTATGATATCTCCAGCGCAGTCGGCATCAACATAACATTCTATAATATTACAACTTTCATATTCAATATTGATTCTAAGATACTCTTTAATTTTTCCTAAATCTTTCATTTTGAATTTATCTGACAAGAGTTTCTTAATATTTCGTATTTTTTCCTTACTTTTACTACAAATTAACAAATCATCTACGTAAATCAAAATATAAATTTCATCGTTTCCTTTTCCTTTTTTTGTATAAACAGAGATCTGCATTACTTCTCTTAAATCCTAATTTTATAATGCACTCATCAAAGAACTCATACCAGTCTCTAGGACTTTCTCTCAATCCATACAATGCTTTTGACAATTTGTATACTTTGTTTGTTCCATCTTCGTAACCTTTTGGTTGATAGACATATACCTCCGAGTTTCTTTTGCCATTTAAAAATGCTGTTTCTACATCCATTTGTTCAATCTTTAAACCGTTTTGGCAACAATAAGCAAACAAAATTTTTAATGTTTGATTCTTTGCAACTGGAGCGTATATGTCATCAATTATATCAGTTTGTTGAAATCCTCGCACAACTAACCTAGCTTTATATCTATCGTCTGATTTTCTCGTATAAACCCATTCAACTTCCAATACCAATTTTTTATCTTCTACTTTATCTACTAATTTCCAAGTTTTATTTTTAGTTATACACTCTATTTCTTGATTCATGACTTTTTGCCAATTTTCACTATCATTACTATTCAACGCCTTCTCAAACGTACAAGGTGCATCTACTCTACAGTACTGTACGGAAATATTATTATTATTATTTATAAACTTTTCCGAAGATTGATTTATAAATGAAGGCGTAGCAGTATTTGGATACCTTATCGGACTCTTTCTTAAACGCGTAGATCTACGTGGAGTGCTTGACTTCAAATTTACATTCTCATTTTTCTTTGTAATATTTTGTGCTTTATCGCTCTCATCTGAAGTTTCAAAAACATTATCGTCGAGATCACTTTCATTTTCGGAATTAAGTTCACTTCTCTTACTTGACTCGAGAGTCAGAGTACGGGAAGAAAAAGTTTTATCGAGACCAATACATTTTTCATTTGATTCAACAACCTCCACATGTCTCGTAATTGTTATTTTATTATTTATTAGTACTCTATAGCCGACTTCGCTATAATCTAACAGAATTCCCATATCCGCTTTCTTATCCCATTTCGATAGTCTTTTTTGTTCTGGTTTTCTTACAAATACTCTACTCCCGTATAATTTTAAGTGTTCTACATTTGGCCTTTTCTTAAAGAATATTTCATAAGGAGTTTTTCTTTCAATTGTGTTTGTCAACGTGCGATTTTTTAAATACGTTGCTGCGCATATGATTTCAGGCGAATATTTGTTATCTACTTGCGCTTCTTCTAACATACAACGTGCCATGTCCATTATTGTTCTATTGAATCTTTCCGATGTACCGTTCAGTTCGTGTACGTACGCTGGACAATTATTTATAAAAATACCCTTCTCTTTGGCAAATTTGTAAAATCGATTATTTAAATATTCCTTACCATTATCGCATCGAATTTTCTTTACTCTTTTTCCGGTTAAATTTTCAGTTTCATTAATATACTGAACCATGCAATCAAAAACTTCATCTTTAGTTTTAATACAGTAAACTCTAGCTATTTTACTATAATCGTCAATAAATGAAACAAAATATTTTTCTCCATTCAAACCAGCGGTTTTAAAACTACCGCACACATCCGTGAGTATAATTTCTAATATATCATTTGCCTTTGTTCTATTATTGTTGAACGGCAGATTGTGCATTTTATTTTCAATACAAGTTTTGCACTTCATACATTCTGATTCAAGTTCATTTGGAATACCACCTAACAACTGTTGTTTACACAGTGTATTCAAATAGCTAAAGTTTACATGTCCTAACATTCTATGCCATTTCTCTTTCAAACTCATATTATTATTGTTACTTCTGTCTGCTCTGTTTACACTCTTTTCCTCGAAATTTAACTTACTAGTCATCTTGTAAGTTCGATTTTCTTTATAGGCAACAGCTATTAAATTATTATCATTATCTATAATTTTCGCAATGTTATTTTTCGAGATAATTGTATTGTTATCAGTTAGTTTACCAAAACTAATCAAATTCATATTCATTTCTTTAGCATAATATACGTTACTCATATTGACTTTACTTTTTTTACCAAATGCATCAAAATAACTTACAACGTTGCCAATTTACGTTGCTTTTACCGGACTATTATCACCGAGATAAATATTTACAGGTTTCTTTAAATCGATATATTTTTCGAGGTACCTCTCATTATTTATTATATGAGAGTAGCCACTAAATTTCATTACCTAACCTCGCTTCATCGTTCTTCGCCGCGTGTACTGTTGCTATCCAGGCGTTGGCCCCTGCGCTGCTCTGCTCGTGTGTAGTGCTGGCCCCTTGGTGCTGTTGTTGGTGATGGCGGAAGTTACCGCGCCCTCTGGTGTAGTTGCCTCTTCTTCCTCTGCTGACGTGGCCTCGGCCACGTGTTGAACCTCACCATGTTGCGCCGCTGTGTCCCGCTTGGCCGCCATCTTGGCACTCTCTTGCAAAATGCCCGGTTTGACCGCACTTGTAACATTTTCCTTTTTTTGTGACGAAGGCGTTTGACTTTCTTTCTGAGCCTTCTTTTCCGTTCTTCATTTCAGCTATTTGAATTTTATTCTTTACGTATTCTGCTGTTTGATCACTTTCTGGTAACGTATCTATCAAATCACCAATATAACTGTATTGGTTTGGCAGAGTGTTGAGCATATAATTTAGCTTCTCTTTTTCACTTATTTTGGCACCTGCGCCTTTCAAATCATTCACTGCTTTCTCAAAATCATTGAAGAATGTGGTAGTATCACTGTATTTTTCCAATTTGAATTTTGCCAGTTTATTTCTGCAGACTATTTGTAGAGCTGTAGACTCTTTCTTATACATGTTATCAAACTTTTTCATTATTCCATAGGCTGTCGTTTCTTCACAGACAAATTCTAATTGCCTATTTGAGATAGAATTGTAAATTATATTCATAGCCTTTAAATCATTTTCGTCCCAGGGATCCTTATCCTTTGACTCATCTTTCATTCTTGATATAACTTCTTGACATTTCTTTAATTTCAAAAATAATTCTATTCTTTTTTTCCACATGCTATAATCCTCTCCGTCGAACACCGGTATAGACAACTCTTTCTTCTCCATTTCGTCTACTTGTACTTCAGTCTTCGTTTCAACTTCACAATTTTCTTCAACTTCTCGGTAATTCTCGAACTTTCCTTCGTGTTCGGAATCTTTCTTTTCAATTTTCACAACTATCTTCGTTTCCGGTGTCTCTCTATTATTCATAAACCCAAGTGCTCTCTGCTTGCACTAGACCACGTGTTTCACGTTCACTTTTTAATCCGCGTGCATCTCGCTGATTTTAAGTTTTTTCAAAAAACTTTTGCATCTATCAATTAGTCCTTTTATTTAGCTATCTGTTTTCACTTGTATTTTTCTTCTTATATTATTCAAACACTTTGATTTTTCACTTTGAAAAATGTCTTCACCACGTGGCTTTTAACCTCACTTATATATCCCTCATATCACTCGAAAGTGGATATGTGGGATAGAGCAAAATGCAAACCACGTTTTGCTACCATATTAATAATGAGTGAGGTAGACGGGAGGATTATTTAAGATAAAGTAGTTTATTGGAATTGATATTTACAGAGCATGCCGAGCATGCGTGTGCTCTCCAAGAGCGTACAGCAACGAGTGGGCAGTGTCATAGTCGCGCAGTGACTATATATCGTACGACTCACATATATATAGTACTGGTGGGGAGTCGCGCATGTGTGTGTCTATCCTATATGCTATGCTACCTACGATGTGCAACGAGACGAGACTCACTGTCGAGTAGTTGCGCACAGCGCTTCTGCGCATCCTATCTCTAGATGCTATAGTATAGTGTACATACAAATGTACTACTCATATTCTAACAGTATAGGCTAAGTAAATAGGTAAATTCTTATTGTATAGATGATTATGATTAGTTTTAGTATAAATATATTCATGGTATTCTATATTCCTTCAGACAGGTTAGAGTTGTATGTATATGCAAGTGTTTTGATATAAATAATCCAATGTATCTATATGTTAAGTGACGAAGTTTCTGGGAAATTATTCGGAAACATCTTGTAAAAATACACCAAGCCAGTAAGAAAAATCCAGAAACTTCGATACTTAACTAAGCCCCGAAGGAATGTACCCGAAACCAAAACAAACTTCTCCTCCATCGGCTGAAGCGCGCGTGCACAGCCAACGCTGCAGTTTAGCCGTTGACCATAGTACTAGACCCATAAGGCCTAATGCGTAAGACAAAGAGCGCGGCTAGGCTGAAGTAAGAAGAGAGGAGAAGTAAGGACCCCGCATGGGAGAAAGCTTCGACTCTCTCTGTAACGACACCTCCCCCGCAAACGTCATTCCAGTATGTGCGCTCCTAGAGACAGGACGTTTTTTTCTTTGAGTTTAATACTGAGTTTAATTTGAGTTGATTGAGTTTGGAGTATTATTTTCTTTTGAGTCTAAACATTTAGTTATAGTCAATTTTTCTTGAGTTTTACATTGTATTTCAAATTGTGTTTCCCCAAACGATTATATTGAATTTGATTGTACTGGACGTCATTTTCGAAGTAAAAATAAAACAAAGAATTTTGAAGGGAAGACTACCGCACTCATTGTTTTGCTTGCTACCAGCATCCTACTTATCTATTTTCCCAGTCAGCCATCGGATACAAGTAAGTCGATTTTCTTAATAATTTAGTTTCAACATTTTCCAACTCAAACAGTTCTGCATCGACAAATTAGTGCTTTCACTGATCTCCCCCGTATGGGAGAGTAGCTAAGCACCCACGTTTTTAATAATATTTCATTGTTAGTTTGGTAGACTCAGTCTTACCCTAACAAAACTGGGGGTTCGTCCGGGATTTGCTCAGCTTTTGTCGGACACGGAACTGTTTGATTTTTTACATATCAAGAACAAAATTTGTGTAATTGAGTGAATGATTAAGGTTTCATACAAGTGCGAGTAAAAAAAGGGGTGAAAATTATTATAAAGTGCGTGAACAAAAACAAAGAATCGAGAGCACAAAGACTAAAGGCAGTCGTAGATAAAGTTTGAAACTCGAGACGCGCGCGCAAGTACACAAAGACGCCGTGACGTCACGGTAGCCACACATCGGGTGAGACGCGCGGAAAAGCCCGTAATTTTAAAATAGATAACGAAATAAAAATAAACGAAAATAAAGGTGTGTTCATTGGAATGAAATTATGTATTCACGACTTTGAAATATTGCGTGACAGCTTGAGACTATTCAAAAACAATAATTTTTTTTGCGTAATAAGGCTATCATATAAATATAAATAATCTTTACGGTTAAGACTGTTATTCAAACATTATATGCTAATAATTATAGGTGAATTAATTTCGAAAACACTATTTAGAGGAAATTCTTTTACATAATCGATAATAACAAGTAGTCATCTATTATTTTTTTTGAATAAATAAATTAATTTTAAATCACACAAAATAGTTAGCATAATTAAATTTTCTTTTCGGGAATTTTGCGAAGAAAATAAATGACGTAAATATTTTAATTGAATTTACAAAACCGGACCATCACTCCTAATTTAAATCTAACTTAAATTTTTTGGCAGAGGAGACAACACGTAACTTCTTTTTTTTTCATTAAAAAAAAAAAATCCATGATTTGACGACTCTCATAGGATCAGCCCTTAGTTTAGACATATACCCTTGAACACTTAATACTAATTTAGTATTAAGATTTTATTACAATATTTTATTCATTACTACTTTTATTATTAATCATTATCACCATTTATTATTTTTCGAACCCCACAATAATTAATCAATAATTAATTATCAAAAATCTCATAATTTCGTTTACGTTGCCCCTTGATATACCTTAATACATTATCCATGCTCACATTATAAAATTTAATTACAAGAATAATAACAACGTATGATACATATATGTATATATACACACACACACACATTCCTCTCTAAAAAAAGTAATGGCCGGATGTTGTGAAGCCTATAAAAGATGGACGATGGCCGTGATTGGTCGACAGATGTGTATCCGGTTTAGATGGCGCCAACATTTAAAATTCAATATTTGAATTTGAATGGTAACGAGTTTAATAATAAATGATCGTGTTTTATTAGTTTAAATTTTGAGATTAGGTTTGTAACAATTAATTATTTAGCTATAAAATAAATAACGAATATCTGACTTCAAAAATTAAAAAGCACATAACCTACATTATATTGGGTGACATGATTGGTGAGACAAGATACATATATACAAATGTATTATATTATAGTGAGGAAAATGTTAACATTTGGATTCTGTTTAGAATGTAAAGAAAGAATTGCGTAACGATATTATTCGCGCGAAGCGGCCGCGAAGCCGTTGGATATTTCCTAAGTGATAATAATATATATATATATATATACATGAGCTCTGTGAGTAAAAGGAATAAAGCTCAATAAATAGTGGCACGCAATTACGAAGGTCTCTATAAATCAAGAACATTTTAGAAGCATTTAGAGAACTATTTAGAGGTTTATTTAGAATTTTCGTGG
>CM053172.1:13950772-13996143 GCA_012977825.3 Pteromalus puparum | reverse complement strand
AAAATAAAGGCGTGTTCATTGGAATTAAATTATTTATTTACGACTTTGAAATATTGCGTGACAGCTTGAGACTATTCAAAAACAATAGTGTTTTTTTTTTATAATAAGGCTTTCATATAAATATAAATAATCTTTACGGTTAAGACTGTTATTCAAACATTATATGTTAATAATTATAGGTGAATTAATTTCGAAAACATTATTTAGAGGAAATTCTTTTACATAATCGGTAATAACAAGTAGTCATCTATTATTTTTGGATAAATAAATTAATTTTAAATCACACAAAATAGTTAGCATAATTAAATTTTCTTTTCGAGAATTTTGCGAAGGAAATAAATCACGTAAATATTTTAATTGAATTTACAAAACCGGACCATCACTCTTAATTTAAATTTAACTTAAATTTTGACAGAGGACACTACACGTAACTTTTTTTTTATTCAAAAAAAAAAAAAATCCATGATTTGACGACTCTCATGGGATAAGCCCTTAGTTTAGACATGTACCCTTGAACGCTCAATACTAATTTAGTATTAATATTTTATTACAATATTTTATTGATTACCGCTTTTATTATTAATCATTATTTTCATTCATCATTTTTCAAACCCACAATAATTAATCAATAATTAATTATCAAAAACCCCATAATTTCGTTTACGTTACCCCTTGATATACCTTAATACATTATCCACACTCACATTATAAAATTTAATTACAACAATAATAACAACGTACGTTATATATGTATATATATATATATATATACACACACACACACATAACAATGAGACTGTGAGTAGAAGAAATAAAGCTTTAATAAAATAGTGGCATGAAATTACAAAGCTCTCTATAAATCAAGAACATTTCTAAAGCATTTAGAGAACTATTTAGAGGATTATTTAGAAATTTAGAAATTTAGAAATTTTCTACGGCAATTAAGAGGCAGTAAATCCATTCAAAATGCCAGACGAGGCCGACAATGGGACGGATGGAAACACAGGAGCAGACCTGGCCACCACCATGGCCAATAGCTTCATGCTTATGAGTTGCGTGAGCGGTATACCAAGCTTTGATGGAAAACATGCCAAATTAAGAGACTATATACAGGATTTGAAGAATGCAAATTAACTAGTGACCGACGCAATACGACCACAATTCATGCGGAATGTGCTGCAGAGAATAACCGGAGCTGCGAAAAAGAGTCTCAATAACAAGACCATAACAACAGTAGAAGACTTAATTAAACACCTAAAACAAAGATTCGGTCCAGGTAGAGACTTCAGCTATTATAATACACGGATCCACACGGTCAAGATGAGACAAGGAGACACTGTGGGAGATTTTTATGACGAACTAAACGTTTTACTGAGCAGCGCCAAAAATGCATTAAGAGAAGAAAAGGGAAGTGAGAACCTTGATACAATGATGCAACCGTTGGGAATGTTGGCAGTCGACATATACATAAGAGGATTACCGGCTAATTTATCGGAACGAGTAGACTTATTCAAACCCAAAAATCTACGAGAAGCATACGAAGAAGCTGTGCGACTAGAAACACGCATGGAAGCCAGAATTATACCAGACTCCAGACCACGAGTGAACCGAAGTTATTACAATACAGAGAGAAGGGATAGTTATAACAATGGATACCGCAATGAAGGCGGCGGATATAATAACAGAGGCGGATATAACAATGAAGAATACAGGAATCAAGATAGATATGACGGCAGAAATCGCAGACAGGACGACTTTATAGGGTATATGCCTGAAGAAGAAGAATGTGCGGGATATGTTGAGGAAGAAGAAGATTACGAAAGATACGACAACGAAGAAGAGGACTACGTAGGTTAAGTCAACGAGCCTGAGCAACGTCAACGAGAGTTCCAAAGTAGCTACGGAAGGAACAACTACACCCGAAATAACTACAACCAAAATGGCTATCAAGGTTATCAGAGGGGAAATGGCAACCACAATAATTATAGTAGAGGAATATACCAGCGGGGGTACAATNCCAGCGGGGGTACAACAACAGTAATAGACAAGGAGGAACCAACTGGCCATCATGGAACAGGAATAATGGTCAAGCTAACCAAAAACAAATCTTCAATCCCCGAACTGGCCGACGCGAAGACTACCAACAGATGGGACCCGATAGGCGTGAAAATTATAACCGACGACAAGACAATTGGAGAAGTGGCAACGGAAGAAATTACCAACCTCAAGAAACCCAAGGAGAGAATTTAAACTCTCAAGTGGCTCGTCATGGAGAAAGAATGGCGAGCCAGGAACAGAATCAGTACCCTATTCAGCATCAACAGCAGAACCCAGAGCACCAGAAGTATCAACAACAAACGCAAATTCACAACCAGGGAAGACAGAACCCAAACCACAACAACCAAAACAACCAGGTGCAGCAAAAGACACCGATAATGGCGATCATGACACGGGAACAGGAACTTCCAGCATGTGGACAACCCACTGCGCGGGATCTGAAGTGTTTAATTGGGAAAATGACGAACCAACAGCAGTAAGAGTACATGTGCCAGAAGGAACCACGAAACCTTGGTTAACATTTATGATAGACAACGGAGCAAGTGTAAACCTAATCAAATTAAATTTTATTCACGATGACATGCCAGTGGATACAAAGGATGTGCGGAATCTTGGAGGGTAACCACAGGAACCGTACCAACCCTAGGAGCAGTTTACTTGCATATCAAAAATACACCAGTGAAATTCCACATCGTGACAGATGATTTCCCAACACCGCACGACGGACTATTAGGAAGAAATTACCTAAAGAAAGAAGAAGCTGTTATTTCTTACTTCAATAATGCCCTAATGGTCGGTGGAGATGTGATGCACCCAATGTCATTTCTAGGACAAGAGAGAGACTATAGAGAAAAGAGAGAAAGAGAAGAGAGAAGAGAAAAGAGAGAAACCACCGATACCAGCTCCGAGGTACAGTGGACTGCGACAAGAAGAAACGGAAACTACAGAAGAGGAAACCGAAGAAGACGAAGTGTTTTCCTCAATAGAAAGTCAAGACAAAACTATAAGCAACATTGCAATAGAGGTTAGCGCAATAGAAGGATCCAACACAGAAGAAAGTTCCGAAGACGAATCAATTAAGAACCTATCAGTGAAAACGACTCTAACTAGGGAAGAGGTAGAAGAAGCAAGCAGAAAATTTGAGGAGAGTATGAAAAGATATGAAATGGATAGAGACACCAACACCACAGAATCAGGGACAGAAATTGAGATACAGCTACAGATACCCTCACACTTTTCAGATGATGATGAAGTAGCAGATGAAGTACGTGAAGCAATCTACACATCCGACCCACGGTTTCAAACAGAGGAAGAAATAGATATAGATAATGTATGGAGGAAAAGTGTGCAGAAATTAATAAAAAGAGCACGACAAAAGCTACAGGAGAACACAAGAGAAGAAAACTCAGGAAGCGACTCTGACGTCGAGAGCGTGGCTGATATAATAATGCCACCTCCAAGAAAAACATTATCCGTGACACCAACGATAACAAGTGGTAGCCCTACAGCCAAGAGCACACCACAAAACAAGACGAAAGGGCACAGGAAATTAGGAGTGTTGAGTGAGATAGAAGCGGAAGAAGGATCAATAATAGATATAAGATTCTCACAGCCACCCGAAATGACAATGCCTTTTCTCTTACCTACACCACCAGATATGGAACCACTGAACAAAGGTCACATTTCATCCAGAAGCGGTCAAGGATCTGATGATGCACCAACACATATAACAGAAGAAATGAAGCGAATCCCTCACAACATAATTACTGTAAGGGAGTGTCTCACACACAAAAGAGACAACCTCGTACACTTCTTGTCAGCCGACTGCAACAACACTTGGTCTGTAAAAAGACTGCTAGTTGAGATTGGAGCAATAGACTTAACAAAAATGAAAAGCCAAAAACCACAAAAAGGACAAGTTTTGATCACTCCGTTCAAAAGGTATCACATATTCACTGTGATAATAAAAGATAAATATTTCCATACAATCAAAATGGAAGATCTACATAAAGGACTCAAGAATTTGAAAGAGATACTCATCAATAAAGAAATTAAGAGTTTCCGAGTAGCACGAAAAGGAGACTTATTGGACGAATTAGGTTCACCAACCATCTTAGAATTAATCTATGAACACTTTCACAGAAGTGGTATTAGAGTGACAACATGTTATGGAAAGGCACAAGTACCAGCCGAAAAACATCGGAAAGAAATAATAACCCATCTCCATGACAGCTTAACAGGAGGACACAAAGGAATCAACCAAACATACCAGAAAATAAGAGAAAGGTACTACTGGCCAGGAATGAGAAACGATATCCAAAACTACATTAGAAGATGCGCAGGTTGCCAAGAGCAGAAAATAGAGAGATTCAAAACTAGAGAGCCGATGATAATAACCGATACACCAATAGAGGCTTTTGACAAAGTATCGATCGACACAGTGGGAAAACTTAAGATGACCCCGAGAGGAAATTGCCATCTACTGACAATGCAATGCAACCTAACCAAATATTTAATAGCCATACCCATACAAAATCTCAACGCCCCAACAATAGCAGATGCATTGGCAAAGTATCTAATTTGTCAATTTGGGGCTCCGAGAGCCATACTCTCTGACAGAGGAACCAGTTTTCTGTCAAAGATAGTGGAATCATTACTAAAATTGTTCAAAATAAACCATCTAACAACCTCTGGATATAGACCTCAGACGAATGGCTCACTGGAAAGCAGCCACGCCCCACTTAGAGTTCATTAGAATATACTCTGAAAAGTATGACGATTGGGACCATTTAACACCATTTGCAACGTTCACTTACAACACTAGTGTACACGCAGCAACAAATTTTACCCCTTTTGAACTCGTTTACGGACGAATAGCGCGTTTCCCTTTGAGAATACCATCCGACGAAAAACTAAAAACCTACACTGTTTACATGCGCGACCTAGTGTTAAGGTTAGAAGAAATGAAAATTTTAGCAGGCGAAACCCAAATAGCGAATAAAATTAAAACAAAGGACAGGTATGACAGAAAAGTCAGAGCCTTTAAGGGTAGAGTAGGCGGGTACGCAAGACTAATAAATTAACCCCGTGTAAGCAAATTTAATGCGTATAGGAATAAACCATTGAGAATAATCGAATTCTTAGGTAGGAAAAATGTCCTCCTAGAGTACCCGAATGGAAAGCGCATACGAAAACATATAGATAAATTAAAAGCCGTAGAGGATAAGTCCGATAACGAGGATTCAAACTCTTTTAACTAATCGATAACCATGTTACAGGATGAAAATTTTAGAAATAATAATAATAATATTTAATCTACTCAACGTGAGGAAATGCGAACCCATGTACCAAATAGAACCCCTAAACCCCAATCCCGGAATATACTTCGAGAAGCTGGACGTGATCAGGATTAAAAAGGCAACGTGGAAGCTCAACATCTACATTGACGTCGAGGACTTCATGCAGACACACAACACAACAGACTCGTACAAAGAAATATTTCAAGCCTGCAAGACAATAATGGAAGAAAGAAAATGCAGACATGCACTAGCCATTGACCTACTGCAAATAAAAGAACAAGAACTAGCAGAGACCCAAAGAAAAATAAAGGAGACAATAGCAAGTTTGGGACACATACAATACCCCACAGCGCGAAACCCAAGAAGCATCAGAACAAAGAGACTAGTACCACTAGGCATCATTGGAAGCATAAGCAGCAGTTTGTTTGGACTTGTAACCAACGATGAAGTGGACAACATAAATAGAAACATAGACCAACTCTTCCAGGACCAAAGCAAAATGGTTCATTTAATAGACGAAAATTCCCATATAATCTCAGCAAAATTTGAAGAGCTATACAACATAACCAGCAACCACCAAAAAGTGTTACAAGGATTCGAAAAAGAGTTAACAAAAACGATTAGAACAATACTAAGAGAAAAGGATGATATGAAGTACCAAGTTGAAATAGTGATATACGTCAAACGACTAGAATCGACAATAGATCATGTGATTAAAAGCAATGAGAAACTACTAGAAATACTACGAAAATTAAAAGAAGGAAGGGTACACCCGGACCTAATGAAACAAGACATGGTTCACCAGATGAACATGGATGTAAAAAGAGTGAGTCAGGACTTAGAATTCCCACCACCGCCAGAGCACATGAGAGCTGAAGAACTAGCCAGAATATCAGAAATTGACGCCGTTCACCAGAATGGGCGAACATTAGCAGTGCTACACCTACCCCTAGTAGACCGCATGCCCTATCAGTTATACAAAATGCACCCTTTAAACATACCACAAAATATGAAAAATGAGACCATGGGACAAGCCTTCATAAGGCCATCACATGAATACATCGCTATTAGCTACGACCATACCAGATACATAAAATTCAATGAGGACCAAAGGCAGATGTGCATTAAAACACACTATGCCGACATATGCCCAATACTAGGAGCAGTTAGAAATGTTCCAGAGTCAAAAGACTGTGAGATAACACTACTCTTGAACCCCAGCCAAAAGGCCATTGCGCAATGTGACATACGATACAAACTGAGCGTACAGACTCAGTGGGCGTACCTAGACTATGACAAATCATGGCTTTATTCTACAGTTCACCCAGAAATACTAGACATTATTTGCCAGAACAAACACGAAAGTAGAGTAACGATAAAAGACGCAGGAATCGTCCACATAGCACCAATATGCAGAGGAAGAACGGTCACAGCAACCATCACCGGAGAAGTGACCAGGAACACAGGGTTCACCTACGTGTACAAACCAGAGATAGACCTAAAAATAACAGACATTTACCCCTTACTGAAAGAAGGAGACACCCGCTTGGAAGTGCACAACCCAGAAAATCTGGATGTGCTAGGACCCAAAGTGGCCAGTAATGACGGAAGACCATTACATGAAATAGTTAGCAAACTAAAAGAAATAGGTGAACACAAACGACAAAATTACAATACAAACACTGTGACATATGGAAGCATAACCCACTCAACTAATAATAGTGATAATAGTAATAATTATCATCATAAAAATGAAATGTCTAAGGAATTGGAACTGCCCAAAGAATAAGAAGCGCAGAAACTCATCACCAATGATAAACATCAAAAGACAAAAGATCGAGGCAAAACATGAGGAATTTGAACTCGGAGATGTCTCAAGTACCAATAAAAACCACGCGACCCTACAGTTAGGCCGCGAAAACCCTAGAACAAAAACCCAATTGACCCCAAAGAAACTCTCGTTACCCAAACAGGAAGCAGAGTACTCGTGAATGAATGAAATTAAAAGTTTGAATTTCCAGGAAGCTTGTACATAGCAAAACAATGCCTAACCAATAACCTTTTTTTTAACAGTCAATGTTAATCTATTTGCAGAAAATGGATTACAATATGGACTTTAGACAAAGAACGACCCTCTCGATGTTCTGTGAAATAGACATACCATTATCGAGCATAATAAAGGAATTTGAAAAAGTAGGAGAACCCCAGAACGTACAAGTAGAAAAGCATAGATCCGAGCGAGAGACCAAGAAAATAACACTTTCTTTCAACACAGGAAGGGAAAGACAAAAGGCATATGAACTTAGATCCGTACTATCACAACAAAATAGACTAAAGAGGAATGACAGAAGATCAGCACCATACCAAACCCCCATAATAACCACAGGACCAAAAACAACAACCGGAGACTTGATAGACCTCACTCCAAGGGAAGAACCAGCTATCAGATCTGAAGTTCATGTAGTCAACCAACAAGGGACACCACAACCAATTAGGAACAGACTGTTCTGCCTACTCCCTTGGGACGGAAACGATAGAGAAAAAGACGAGATGTTCTTCAGACACTTCGCCCAGTTCGGGGCACTAGCATATTACGAAACAGTCAGAGACAAAAAGGGACGCCTATCTTACGGGTACGTGCAGTATTTTACGGAAGAAGATGCCAGAGTCGCCAAAGAGGAGAGTGAACCAATGTACAAAGCAACATTTGCGGAGCCACGCAAACTACCACGCGCAGCGCAAGGAACTGCAAATGCTAAGTTCCACGAAAAATGCAAGAAAATGATAGAACCAGAAGTATACAATTTACATGAAATAACATGCAAGAAGCAAATAGCTTGGACCCAAAACAATGCCAGCGAGGACCCACTGAGCAAACTACAGCCACTACAGGAGACAATCATGGAATTAAAAGAAAAAAATAGCAAAACTGGAGAACCAAAAAGAAGACAACCAACATCCACCAACACCCAGAACAAATAGAGTGAGCCAAGAAAGACCCAAGACCCCAAAAGCCACCCTCCCTGACCTAGATGATGATAGCAATATGAGCATAGAATAAGACAGACAAATTTACATTTTGCGACCGTGTTATACAACCATAATAAACAATAGTTAGAACCAATGACCCTGTATGAACGAATGAATGAATGAAAATACATTGCATAAACTAAACAACCAAATACACAAAATATAATTATCATACCATAACCTTTGTACCACCTTTTTCAGAAATGGACCAATTACTCCAAAACGTCATTGCCTCAATGGTCTATAGTGAAGCCCTAAAAATAGTGAGGATAGAGCTCAACCGAGCATCAGAGCTACCAGCAGTCCTGAATATGTTGGACCAATATGGACCCTACACCATGACGGAGTTTCGTCTCAGTCACACAGGACCACAGCCCGATGCAGCTTCAGTAACAATCAAATACATGACAAGAGCAGACGCAGAGAGACTAATGACTGACTATGACGGACATCTGGACAGCATATCACTACCGGTAGCTTTGAGACTGACAATGAAGACAACGGAAACGCCAACAGTGACCTCAATAACGACAAAAACGTAACCGAAGACAACCTGACAAATAACGACGTACGCAACAATACAATCAATGACGAGAACGGTAACGGAAACAATGACAACACAGCGGACAATGAGAACAGAGACACACACAACCACTTGCGATACAAGACAATGTTGAATTAGTAAAAGTGAATCTAACGGACTTCCACACAATTACAGCCACATACAAAGGCACGACAATAGACGTAGAAGCATTGTTTAGGCAGCATGGACCCTGCAACACCGAAAACCAACAAACCGCAGCAAGAGACATCAAATTAATAGTAGTGAGATATCAAATGAAGAATCATGCACTCAAAGTCACCAACAAATACAAACAGTACATAAATAAAAAAATAAATGGGTGACTTTATTCGAACTCGAAAGTTCATGGCCTCACAACGTATCGTGTTGTGTTTCTAGATGCATTTTAGCGTTCGAAAGTTTCCAGGGTAGGCTCATCATACCTACGCCTTTCTCAAACCCGGTGTCGTGAGTAAGATTTCCATCGGATCTGAAAAAACTGATCGCGCTGATGGGGGCTCGAACCCACGACCCCTTGACCGGGAGGCTGGTGGTTTACCACGGAGCCATCGCCGGTCTCACAAACAGTACATAGGAGAGATAAATGAAGACTAACAAAGACCGCAACTGGGCAATCAACCAGATAACTCGACAACCAGACAGCTCGATCAGACAACCAGACAACCAGCCAGCTCGACACAACGTACACCATCAAACGACACCATATGTGTACGAGCACCGCTGAAGATGAACAAAAAGCAACTGACGGAAGCATTGACAGCCTTCGGTGAAATAATAGACGTAAGGCAACTAAAATCAACAAGTGACATGGATAAATGCCTAACCTTCATACAGTACAAGGACCACGACAGCGCAAAAAGAGCAATAGTGGAGTGCGACAAGGCGTACTCAGCAAGACCAGCTTTCAATAGACGACAGGCGCCACAAGAACCACCGAAACCAAAAGTACAACAAACATTGCAAGCACCACCATCAGTACTACAGGCACAAACAGCAGATCCGTCACCAGCACCGAAAGAACAAGAAGAGAGACAGGCACGAAAGGCACAAGCACAGGAAACTGAAACAGAAGAAGAACCTTGGACTTTAGACACGGGCAATAACACGAAACTGTACATCATAGCCCCAAAAGATGTAACACAGAAAGATCTCGAAAGAGACTTCAAAATTTTTGGACCAACGATCAAAATAGACTTGACAAAGGGGATTAGAGATAACAACAAACAAGTTGGATACGCTGTATACAAAAACAAGATAGACGCAATCGACGCAATAGTAAACGGACCACCAAAATACGAGATAAGCTGGAAGAGAACAAGACGAACCGAAGAAACAAAGATGCACTTTTTGTGCGGGGACCAAATTCCTATACAGATATTTGATGACCATGCACAAACATGTTCACTGAAAAAGAGACTGATGAAGGAGAAACCAGGAACTTTAAAACAGCAAAGAACATCAGCACCAACACCAGCAGAACCACAACAGAAAACAGTAGCAGTAGAACCAGCAAACCCAGGACCCTGCACCAGTCAACAGGCAGATGAGAGAGAAGGAGTAAAAACACAACAAAAAGAAGAAGCAACAACATCAGCACACAGAGCCCTGTATTTGGACCAAATCTCTTCAGATGAGGAAGACATAGACGAGGACGGAGAATGCGAGCAAGAGACAGGAACAGCAACGGACCAAGCACAACACGAAGAACAATACATGACAGAACAAAGCGAAGAAAACACTAGGCTTAAGAAGATCTTAGATGTAAGTTTCTGATAACACCACCACGACGCTAGGTTTAAGTTAGACTTAAGAGACCAGAGTGTGCCAGAAGGTTTTGTTGCCAATAAACAGCGCAAAATGAAATAATGGACCAAAGTTACCACTCATGTATAATAAAAATAAAAATATTGTTTTATACCACCTTTGATAAAAAAAAAAGAAGAGAACATTTTCTTTCACTGACTAGTTGACCTACATCCAAACAATGTACCTTAACATAATATAAATATCGAATTATAGGAACTAACATCATATATCTATCCACTAACACTATGAGCCATTATAATTAGATATAAGTTACTAACAAATAACAATAAGCATACGAGGAATATACAGTAGCAGGCTAGAGCAAAATAAACTAAAAACAGATATCACTAACATAGGATGGTATACGATAATATAGAAAATTTACATTATACAGGACCACAGAGTACAAAATGTGTGACACCAGAGCAGAGTCGAAGCGGATGTTGCAAGGTAATACAAAAAAATATATACATAAAATAGGCATCCATTACGATACATCCACACCGATAATCCTAAAACAAGCTAATATGACAAGGGCTTAGATAAAAAGAGACAATAATGAAAGTCAATCTGCCGATCGAGCATCAATAGTTTCCAATATTTTTTTAAATAAAGCTGACCCAACCAGTAGCAATGCACATGAATGTCATGCACATTCAAAAGAGAGCAGTAGCCCTCTATATAAGCCAAGCACCCCGTACACGTTCGACAAATCAGACCACGGTCTGAGGGAAATAGACAATTGACCAGACCCATAAACAAAATCGTAGGTATATATATATATATATATATCTGCAAATAGAAGCAGCTAAGTAGGACTTACAAAAGCTTGATCCAGCCCAGAAGATCCATCGACTTTCCCAGAACACCTTAGCCAGCACAACATCCAAATAACCCCTTAAACCATCAGTGTTACTTCAAAAAGAAAAATAAAAAAAAAAAAATAAAAACTAAAAAAAATAAAAAGAGATAAGAGTGACCAGTAACAAGCAACATCCAGCTTTGGTTTGCCACCGTGTCACACAGTCAGACCACTCACCCATAGGGATAAGTGTTTGTCGGGGGCGACAAACGTTTTGAAGGGGGGGAGGATGTTAAGTGACGAAGTTTCTGGGTAATTATTCGGAAACATCTTGTAAAAATTACACCAAGCCAGTAAGAAAAATCCAGAGACTTCGATACTTAACTAAGCCCCGAAGGAATGTACCTGAAACCAAAACAAACTTCTCCTCCCTCGGCTGAAGCGCGCGTGCACAGCCGACGCTGCAGTTTAGCCGTTAACCATAGTACTAGACCCATAAGGCCTAATGCGTAAGACAAAGAGCGCGGCTAGGCTGAAGTAAGAAGAGAGGAGAAGTAAGGACCCCGCGTGGGAGAAAGCTTCGACTCTCTCTCTGTAACGACACCTCCCCCGCAAACGTCATTCCAGTATGTGCGCTCGTAGAGACAGGACGTTTTTTTTCTCTGAGTTTAATACTGAGTTTAATTTGAGTTGATTGAGTTTGGAGTATTATTTTCTTTTGAGTCTAAACATTTAGTTATAGTCAATTTTTCTTGAGTTTTACATTGTATTTCAAATTGTGTTTCCCCAAACGATTATATTGAATTTGATTGTACTGGACGTCATTTTCGAAGTAAAAATAAAACAAAGAATTTTGAAGGGAAGACTACCGCACTCATTGTTTTGCTTGCTACCAGCATCCTACTTATCTATTTTCCCAGTCAGCCATCGGATACAAGTAAGTCGATTTTCTTAATAATTTAGTTTCAACATTTTCCAACTCAAACAGTTCTGCATCGACAAATTAGTGCTTTCACTGATCTCCCCCGTATGGGAGAGTAGCTAAGCGCCCACGTTTTTAATAATATTTCATTGTTAGTTTGGTAGACTCAGTCTTACCCTAACACTATATACTCGTATAATAAGGATTTTTTCATATAAAGAATAGCAATGAACAATATTTGACTTATTATTTACATTCCTACCTGTTCCCAATTTATCTTCATATAGTTGAAATTGGAATCTCGCTCGGGACGCAATCAATAATAAATGGATCAGCCATACTGAATTTTAAGCCAATCGCGTGCAAGAATTTTGTACTGCTCACATCAGCAGAGATCGTGTCAGATCCCGCAATTAACAGATTCAGCAACAAATATTATATATATACATACCTTATTATTGATAAAAGCGATCTGCAGGTCGGTAAAGCAGAGAAGATTGATGCAGGACGGTTGGCTGGGGCAGCTGGCAGGGGCCTGGGGACCGCAACTTTTAACTGGGTAGCATGGGCTAGTTGGAGGTGGCATGGGTAGCAGGAAATAGGGGTAGCGCAGAATCAAGGTAGCGCAGCCGGAAATAGGGGTAGCAGAAAATCAAGGACGGTTGGAGGACGGCGTAGCGCAGTTGGAGGACGGTGTAGCGCCAACTGCGCCAGAAGCGGCCTAGTTCACCTACTAACATATTGTGAGATGTTTGAAGTTCAAATTACGTGTTTTTAGAAAATGTGCGTATGGATGTGTGTGTGTGTGTGTGTGTGTGTGTGTGTGTGTGTGTGTGTGTGCATATCTTTGAAACTAAACATCATAACCTCACGAAAAAAAATCATGTTAATGGGTTACATGTCAAACTATATTCCATTAAAATTTCAAGTGATTTGACCACTTATTTTTCCAGTAATAAATCGAAAACTGAAATAGATGAGATTTTCTTGTGCCACGATTATGGGCGTAAAAAGACCTTATTGCACTTGATATTTTAGGAAAAGATAGATATTTTATGTGTTTTGGCTAAGTTCATTGCGCAGTTTTGAAACCCCTATGGTTCTTAGGATATCAATGTTTGAATTTTTTTTTTAAATTTTTTTCACTCCTCATATCTCTAAAACAATGTAGTCAAATGCTTCAAAATTTTATTTGGTGATTCGCCATAAAAAAAGCTATCTGCTGTTCAAATTTTAAACGATTTTGTTAATCAGTTCTCAAATAAAGAGCTGAAATGTAAAATCGATTTTTCTCAAAAATTTGGCTTCATCTTATAGGGGTGTCTAGTGCTTCTACAGCAAAATAATTAAATTTGGAAATATTTAAAATAGCATTCACATACTGTATTGTGACTAAATAAGCAAACGCAGCCTCGTATCAATCAGCTGACGCCAACGAGCGCGCGCGCACGCAGCGAACAAAGGCGAGTCCGCACGACGCGAAGTGAGCGCGCGCGCACCAACCGAAGGGCCAGTCCGCACGAACGCGAGAGCCAACAAGCAACTCAGCGGCGATGCGCCGCGAACACACCTATATAAGGCGGGTTGCGCGGCACAGCGGGCAGTTCTACTCGAGCTTAACTCCTGGCGGCATCGTGAGCACACGTTACCGCAAGGAACGGCCAGAGATATTTTGTTAATAATTTACATAAACAGTCTCATCAATTAACCTTTCCCCTAACCAAATCCTGGCGTCCGGCCGACTACTCAACATCCGGGGAATGTCGAACCGTTACAGTATTTTAAAACAATATTTAAGTTATTGGAACAATAAAATTCATTGGAGAAGCTACGTGCCAATGAATTGGCAGCGTATTTAAATTTAAATAATGTAATTACCGAGAAAACGAAACAATATCTTTCAAAATCATTAAAAAAAGAGACAAGAATGCGGGGGATTAGATGCTGAAGTTATGTTGAAAATTGGAATAAAATATATGATTACAACAAATATTGATGTTGAAGATGGTTTGGTAAACGGAGCTTGTGGTGTTTTAAAGCATATTACTTTCGATTAAAATAATAAACCAAAAATTGTTTGGTTGAACTTTGGAGAAAACATGAAAGTAGGATACAAAATGAAGACGAAATATAAAGAACTTATGAGTAATTTAAATATAGATTTAAATTTGATTCCGATTTCTGCAGTAGACGTCATAATAAATACAAAAGAAAATCATCAAATTGTCAGAAAACAAATACCTGTTATACCAGCTGAAACTTTAACAGTTCATAAAAGTCAAGGTCAAACTTATTATAAAGTTTGTATAGATTTTACAAAGTTCCCCAAATTTAATTAAAAGTAGATCGTTATTTTATGTGGCATTAAGTAGAGTTAGACAGTTATCTGATTTATACATACTTGGTAACTTTCCAAATCTAAATAAAACAAAGGTTGATGAAACTCTAAACATAATCATGAATCATCTAAAAATGAACAGAACTTTAAATTTTTTATTATAAAATTTATTCAAAGAAACGAATTGATAATAGTCTACTGACAAGAAAATTATTATCCTACAATTAATGATGTTCAAAATGAATGTATCACAAATAATACAAAAATAACTAAGTGTAAAATAAAAAATATATCTTCAGATTTGTACATCAATAACAAAATTTACAAAGTTTCGAATGCTATTTTTCATCATGGCTTATGCATTAATTTAGGGCATTACACAAATATGATGAAATCAAATAATACGTGGTTTAGAGTTGATGATATAAACGTATCAAAAAGTAATTGGCCAAGATGTAGTAAAGATATATACATTATATTATTAGAAGAAATGCAGTAATTAACCACTTCATAACCTTAACTTTTAATCTGTGGCTTAGAAAAAATTGTATATATGTATAAATGTATAAAAGTTGTAAAAATGTGTTTTTAAATAGGACGGAGAAATCCGTGAAAGTCTCATATTTTTCTAATGCAATTCTCATATGACCACTTCAAATATGCCGTAAATTTTTATGAAAATTACTGTTTTAAAATTACTATTTACAGCTCAATTTTTATGAATCTGATTAATATAGTATCTGAGGAAGATAAAGATCAAGTGGCGCGGTAGCGCCACGAAGGTGAGTTTGAGAAGCAGACGAAGCCGCGGCGCCCGTGACATATTTACTCCTATATTGGTGTTAGGATATTTCATTACACAAAAAAAATACTTATCATCAAGTTTCAACGTCTTTCCTTCTACATTATCATGAAATCAGCTGATCTGAAAGTCAAAGGACCGTGAACTTAGCCGCATACGGCCCAGTCATTTGGGGATTGCTTTCTCATATATCATGTGGCCGGTGCATACTCTGCGTTCCGGAGCAGTAACAGTAACTAGGTAGCCAGGGTAGCCGATGACAAGATCTAGGTGGTGCGCTTCTTGGTTTTTTGTGTCTAGGTGTAAAAATCATTCGAGGGCGGTGTCTAGGTGTACGGGGTGGCGAATGACAAGGTCTACCTGGTGTGCTTTGTGATTTTTATGTCTAGGTAAATACATCATACGAGGACAGCGTCTAGGTGTACAGGGTGGCCGATGACCAGGTCTAGGTAGTTCGCACCGTAGTTTTAAGTGTCTAGGTATAGAAAAAATTTGAGGGTGGTATCTAGGTTTACAGGGTGGCCGATGACGAAGTCTAGGTGGTACGCACCGTAGCTTTTTGTGTCTTTTGTGTCTAGATGTGAAAATCATTCGAGGGCGGCGCACAGTGGGATTTTATAGGGTATTTTTGGACAAAAGTCTGCCAAAAACTCATTTCTTAACCAAATCCAATGAATTTTTTTTTTTAATACTCGTGAAGTACTGTACTTTAGCATAAAACTGGGCATTAATTCAAAGTGGGCATTAATAATCACAGGAAAACAGCAAAAAATGTCATGCTTCCGCGACCAGAACAGGATACCTATATGTTTTTGGGGTCGCTGAATCCGAATCCGGGATCTATTTGATCCAAGCATGTCAGGATCAAGGTCATTCCAAAGTCAAATCGGGGAAAATTCGTCTAAGCGGACCAGAACATCACTTCTACGGGTTCTTGGGGTCGCTGAATCCGAATACGGGATCTATTTGATCATAGCTTATTATAGATCGATATTTAAAAAAATGTCTGCATCGAAAAAATATTTCAAGACCAAGAATCTTGCAATATCTTGATGAGTTACTCTTGTCTCGGTCTTGTTCTTGAAGAGCTAGTCTTGTTCTTGTCTCGCTAAATCAAACATTGATCTCGTCTTTGTATTGTCTTGATTTTCGACTGGGCTGGAGATATCATAGATCGAAAATCTACGACAGGGTTTTTAATACAAATATTTGGAAATGTAATTGACTGGAAGTCTAGAAAACAAAAATATATCGCTAAAGCGTCAACATACACAGAATATGTTGCTTTATCCGAACTTGTAAGCGAACTAGAATATATCCGAGAATTAGTAAAAATATTCGACATTGAAATAAGTGAACCGATAAAGATTTCCGAAGATAATTCAGGTGCGATAAATATTGAAAACAAAGGAAACATGACAAAGAATTTCAAGAACATTGAAATACACTATCATACTGTTCATGAGGGTATGACGAGACATAAATCTCGCACACGAGATCAACAAACACGGTGCCGAGTAAACCAGCTGACGCCAGCGAGCGCACGCGCGCAGCGAACAAAGGCGAGTCCGCACGAAGCGAGGAGAGCGCGCGCGCGTACCAACCGAAAGGCCAGTCCGCACGAGCGCGAGATTCTACTAGTAACTCAGCGGCGACGCGCCAGGCGGCGCGAACGGCGCGCCGCGAACGCACCTATATAAGGCGGACCGCGCGGCATAGCGAGGCAGTTCTACTCGAGCTGAACTCCTAGCGGCATCGTGCGCACACGTTACCGAGAGGAACAGCTAGAGCTAGATCGACGCCAACAACGTCGGCTCGTGAGCACACGTGACGACACTGTTGGCGAACTCGAAACTCCGAGTTGCCGTCGTGCGCACACGAGACAACCAGGAGTAGCCGAACAGCGCCGAGTCTCGATTACGTGAGCGCACGTAGCCGATACTCGACGTTGCCACCTGCTCCTGAACATCCATCCCAAGGGACTGGTTGTTTTCCCGGCCACCGTGCGCACACGGGGCTGAGAAAATAACTAAAGCCCCGCCGACGATTCCCCAGGTCGTGCGCACACGTCCTGGTGAAGCACCGGCCAACTCCTGCCTGTACAAAACCGACCACCCGCCGACCGCTCGGGATTCGCCTGGTCACTGTGAGCACACAGGACCAGGGGAAGAACGAGACGAGCGACCTCGATCCGTAGGGCCGTGCGCTCACGACTCCATGGACTCGAGGGAAACCTAACCTCCGAAAACCCGTCGTTAACCCGAACCCGTTTCACCGTCCGAAACTCCGATACCGCGTCCGTAAAACCGATAACCGCACCGAAACCACGTAACTCCGGCTACGTCGTGTTAATGTACCGTAAACCGCTATAGATTAAGCTAAACCGATTGTGAAGGCGAAATATTCTAAACCACCGCGATTTCGATTTCCGTTACAGATGGAGACTCATATTTGAATTATCACCTTGTTAACTTAATTATTAGAATATATCTTTATTATTATTAATTGCATAAACAAGTCTCTTCAATTAACCTTTCCCCTAACCAAATCCTGGCGTCCGGCCGACTACTCAACACACGGGGAAAGTCGAACCGTTACATGGCGCTCGGACAGGGACCGTTTTGGAATATTTCGCCTACTACTCGCGCGCAATTGTAAAAGACACTCACAGAAGTAAGAAAACCGGGAATTTTTTTTTTTTTTCGTGCACGATGAAGGTAAGCTGGGTTTACCGCCTGAATAAGGCGCAACTGATCGCCGAACTAGAAGGAAAGAATCTTGATACCGAGGGAACGGTAGTGGAGCTTCGTCAGCGGCTAGTCCGTTACGTCCGGAAATCTCCACAAGAATTCGACACGAAACAAGAGGATCCCGCTGATTACGACGAAGAAGTAGATTTAAAACAGGATCTAGAGACAGAACGCTCAGAGATTATCCAGCGGACGCTCGAGGAAACTCGCCGAGTAGACACGTCCACCCCAACCGAGGACGCGCCGGAACACCCACCTAGCGAGAACAAGGTCCTCGACCAGATACGCAAATGGAACTGCCACTTCGAGGGGAAAGACGTGTATACATTCCTCGAAAGAGTTCGGGAGCTGCAGGAGTCCTACGGCTTTACGAGCGCACAGCTGCTCCAAGGGGCACCGGAACTTCTCCGAGGTGAAGCGCTCCAATGGCGGAGGAACTACGCAAGCGACTGTGAGACCTGGGAGGCGCTGGAGGAGAGGCTCAGAAATTTTTACCTGTCAAGTGGAGAACGACGAAACTTAACCAGACAAATCGCCGAAAGAATACAAAAACCGAACGAAACTATACGCGCATACTGTAACGCGTTAACAACATTGATGAGAAGAAGAGGAGGATACACACCGGAAGAACACCTCGACAACCTATACTATAACATGAAACCGGAACTACAACTAAGGGTACGTAGGGAAGAGATCAAAGATGTACCGAACTTAATTCAACGAGTCGAGGAATACGAGGAGATCGCGAGTAAGTTACGCGATCAAGAGCGAAAAACGGCTATCAACAGCACAGACACCAGAAAGAATAGCGGAACCAGTGAATACTATGACCGAGCGGAGTGTTGTTGGCGCTGTAAGCAACGCGGCCACACCCGCGTCACATGCAAAAACCAGCCTCGCAAATTCTGTTCTGTATGCGGCAAAGATGGCGTTCTAACCCGTGACTGCCATGGATTCCCGGACCGCTCGGGAAACGCGCGAAGGGACGGCTCTAAGGTGGCGGGAGGCCGTCCCACGACGGCCGATACCTCATAGAGGTACAAATAGATCGAAACACGGTACGAGCCCAGGTCGACCCGGGGGCTGTGAGTTCTTTTGTAACCCCGGAAACAGCCATGTGAAACGGTCACGACTTTTCTTGGTCCTGGGTGCTTCTATTGAAATAAAAGTTATTAATTTTAATTTATAAAAGTCGTGCACATTTACTGCTCTGCGTCATAATTGTGACGGCCGGCCAAATAAAGTGATTTTATTATGATTTTAAATATCATTAATAATTAAATAAATATAATAATAAGTATATTACAGGTCCGGGATACCAGGTAGTGGAGTGTATTTATCACAATAATAAACTTTAGTTCTTTTTAACAAAAATAAATATATTCAATAAGATATTAAATGCGAAAATATTGCGTGTAATGTTGCATATATTTTCTATCACAAAATTAAATAAATATCTCTCTTTTTGATTTTTACAAACGTATATATATATATATATATATATATATATATCGGTGATCGAAGTCTTATTTTGACATAGGATAGTTTACGCAGATACGCTTAACTTTGCGTTATCTGTTTATTTCGAAAGTTACAAGTGTATGGTAATAAACGAATTTTCTATTAGAGTCTAAAGCAGATACGCGTTAAATTGCGTTATCTTGCCTGACTAGATAATTTAACAAATATAAGAATATTCGAAAATTTCTCTAATTCTTTTGAAAGGAACTGAAATTTTTCTAAGTCTAAGACTGATACGCTTAAATTGCGATATCTTTGCTTGACTAGAAAATTTTATAAGTCCTTCAAAAGTGAGAAAATATTCTAAGTTTATCTACCAAGGCGTAATAGTTGCTCTTGGTAGGACTAGTCCTCGCTTAAGTTGCGCTGGAGCTAAGTGACTGGCTCTAGGCCGCGCGGGTCCTTATAAAGGCTGCGGAGAGAGCGGGGATCGCACCGCCGAAAAAACGCTTACATACAAATATCACACTCACATTCACACCTATGTACAAAACCCATTCACACAAGCGTACGGAGCTGCGCGCGCCTCGCCGCTGCTGCGTCGTAGCTCCCACTCTCACACTCTGCACGCCGCACCGCTCGCTACGCTGTATATATAGATATACGTGCTCGCTGCTGCCGCTGAGTATATCTATATCGTGTTTGCTGCTGCTGCCGCGTGGTGACTTCCGCTGCCGCCGCTACTGCCTGATGGCGCTGCTGTTGTTGTTGGCTGGCTGCTCAGCTGTGGCCCGTAGCTCTTGCAAGAGTGGGAGAGTACGCTTATTTTTGCGTGCTTTTTCTAAAAAACAAGTCGCGAGACTTTAGTTTTTTGTAGTGTTTTTTTATTGATGACTCTGCGGAGCGGTGTGGGGTGTTACACATGATCGGCCTAAACAATTGTTGGCGGCACAGAAAGCAGGAAACTATCGCCACACTAGCGGACGGCTCAACCACCGAACTAACGGACTACGTGGAGGGTGAAGTGACAATCCTCGGCAATAATTTCAGGAACAAGTTTATAATCATGAAGGGACTACGCCACGAAATGCTACTAGGAATGGACGCTTTAAGAAAACTGAACATCCGGCTGTTCATAGCAGGAAGGGAACTCCAACCGAGCCAAACTCAGACTTCAATATTGTCAATAAGCGACACCGGTATCCGAGAAATCACCGAAAAACAACAAACACGGGTGGATGAGCTCATCCGGTACGAGAAGGAGTTATTCAAGGACATACAGGGCCCCACACCACTGATTAAGTACCAGATAAAACTGGTGGATTCAAATCCAATTAAGCAGCGCTACTGGCCACGAAACCCCGCTATGCAGCAAATCATCGACGACGCGGTCGAGGAAATGTTACGAGAAGACATAATTGAGCCATCGGATAGCGCTTGGAGCTCCAATATAGTGCTTGCAAAGAAAAAAGATGGGAAGCGACGCTTCTGCATAAATTTTCAAGGCATCAATAAAGTCAGTATAAAAGACGCACACCCGCTCCCACAGGTCCACGCAACATTGAACAAACTTCGAGGAGCGAAATACCTGACCACCATCGATTTGAAAAATGGGTACTGGCAAATACCTCTAGCGGAAGAGAGCAAACAGTACACCGCCTTTACGGTTCCCGGACGGGGTTTAATGCAGTTCAAAGTATTACCGTTCGGATTACATTCGGCACCAGCAGCCTTCATGCGCTTGATGAACGCGGTTATAACCCCAGATCTAGAACCGAATGTATTCTGCTACCTCGACGACATAGTAATAGTGACAGAAGATTTCGAGCACCACCTGCAACTGATTAGTGAAACATTGCGCCGTCTACGGGAAGCCAAACTGAAACCGAACTGGGAGAAAAGCCATTTCTGCCGAAAGCAACTGAAGTACCTGGGACACGTGGTAAACGAAGACGGGCTGCACACGGATCCAGAGAAAGTAAAAGCAATCACGGAGCTACAACCACCAACGAACCTCAAGGAACTACGTCGATTTTCCGGGTTAATCTCCTGGTACAGGAGAGTTATACCACAAGTAGCAAAGAAAACAGCCCCTCTCAATAGGCTCCTGAAAAAGAAAGTAAAATGGGAATGGGGCTCCGACCAGCAAGAAGCGTTCGAAGCACTCAAGGAAGACCTTGTACGCGCTCCAGTGCTGGCATGCCCGGACTTCAATAAAACTTTTATACTGCAGACAGACGCCAGCAAAGAAGGACTAGGGGCCGTTGACGCAGGAAGAGGACGGAAAAGAACGAGTGATTGCCTACGCCAGCCGATCATTGAACCAGGCCGAGCGGAACTACTCAACAACCGAAAAAGAGTGTCTAGCCATAAAATGGGGAATCTGGAAATTCCGAGAATACCTCGAGGGCTATCGTTTCATCGTTCTAACAGATCACCAATCCCTCAAATGGCTGGAGAAAATCGATAACCCGTCCGGCAGACTAGCGCGATGGGCCATGGAACTGGCTCAATGGGACTACGAAGTCAGGTACCGCAGAGGGAAGGACAACACCGTCGCAGATGCCCTCTCCAGACAACCAGTAACCGTGTGCAAGATCGACATTAAAACGAAGTGCACATGGTACACAAAAAAACTGAACGCCGTGCAACAAGACCCAAAGAGTTACCCGGAGTACTGCATAAAAAACGGAGTCTTACACCGTCATATCCTTCACACGCTAGATTTTAACGACACCGATGCAACCGAGGATTGGAAAATCTGCATACCCACCGACAAACGAACCATCATTCTAAAAGAATGCCACGATAGCATGACCGCAGGACATTTAGGAGTTGCCAAAATGCTTCAGCGTTTAGCACGAAGCTATTACTGGCCAGGTATGTTGCAAGAGGGCGCTCGATACGTACGTAGCTGCCAGTATATATAGTATAGTAACTGCCAATCATACAAGGCGCAGCAACAGACGAAAGCGGGGACTATGCACGCAACCAACGTCGAACAACCATGGGAAATGGTCTCGATCGATCTCGTCGGACCACAGTCACGGTCCAGCAAGGGAAACATTTGGCTACTAGTAATGCAGGACAGCTTCACCAAGTGGGTAGAGTTAGCAGCGCTGAAGAAAGCCGATAGCCGAGCCATAATCTGACACGTAAAGGAGAAAATCTTCTTCCGCCATGGCTGTCCAAACGCGCTGGTAAGCGATAATGGTCGACAATTCGTCAGCAAAGAGTTCACAGGATTCCTGAAGGAAAACGGGGTGCAGCACCGGAAAACCCCGCCGTACAGTCCCCAATGTAACCCAGTTGAACGAACCAACAGAGTAGTAAAGACGATGATTGCCCAGTACGTCGGAAAACACCACAAAAAGTGGGATGAGAATTTATGCGAACTGGAATTCGCTTACAATACCGCCTGTAGCACGGCAACCGGCTACACTCCGGCATATCTAAACACTGGTAGAGAGTTTAGAACGCCAGGAAGCCTTCTCCAGAAAGTAGGCTCCCAACATACAACATCTCTGTCTAGCAGAATCCAGCATATACGAGATGCAATTGAATTAGCAAAGACGCAAATGGCTCGGCAGTTCGAAAAGCAACAGAAACATTACAACCTTCGGCGAAGAGAATGGAGGCCAAAGGTGGGTGACAAGGTAGTCAGGAAATTAGTAACTTTGTCCAGTAAAGCCGACGCACGCAATGCCAAGTTAGCCCCGAAATACTCGAAACCGCTATCTGTCAAGAAACAGGTGTCACCGGTGATCTTCGACCTTCAGGACGACAAAGGGCGCAACATCAAGCATATACACGTTAAAGACCTTAAATCTTTCACCGACGAAGGAGTAAGAAGCAGCATCGAAGAAGACGAAGAAGGTAGCGTCATAACTTAGCGTTTAAGAAATCCATAATAGTCATAATAAGAAGTTCGTAGCAGGTATCATTTAACTTTAGGAAATTTGTAGTATTTAAGAGTAGTCTGTAGTATAAGAGAAAATATGTATGCAGGCTGCGACCGAGCAGACATTTATTGTAAGTGTTCCGTTTTCCTTTCGTTAATGTTTTTTTTTCTTCTTTTATCTGTAATAGCATAAAATTTGCTATCCGCGAAATTACACGCTCCGAAGAGAGGGGGAGATGTGACGAGACATAAGTCTCGCACACAAGATCAACAAACACGGCGCCGAGTAAACCACCTGACGCCAGCGAGCGCACGCGCGCAGCGAACAAAGGCGAGTCCGCATGACGCGAAGTTAGCGCGCTCGCGCACCAACCGAAAGGCCAGTCCGCATGACCGCGGAGCGCGCAACCCAGCGGCGACGCGCCAGGTGGCGCGAGTGGCGCACCGCGGGCACACCTATATAAAGCGGGCCGTGCAGCGCAGCGGCAGTTCTACTCGAGCTGAACTCCTGGCGGCATCGCGCGCACACGTTACCGAGAGGAACAGCTAGAGATAGACCGACGCCAACGACGTCGTCTCGTCAGCACACGTAACGACACTGTTAGCGAACTCCGAGTTGTCGTGCGCACACGAGATAACCAGGAGTAGCCGAACAACGCCGAGTCTTGTCTACGTGAGCACACGTAGCCGATACCCGACGTTGCCACCTGCTCCTGAACACCCGTCCCAAGGGACTGGTTGTTTTCCCGGCCACCGTGAGCACACGGGGCTGAGAAAATAACTAAAGCCCCGCCGACGATTCCCCAGGTCGTGCGCACACGTCCTGGTGAAACACCGGCCAACTCCTGCCCGTGCGAAACCGACCACCCGCCGACCTCTCGAGATTCGCCTGGTCACTGTGAGCACACAGGACTAGGAGAAGAACGAGACAAGCGACCTCGATCCGTAGAGCCGTGCGCTGACGAATCCATGGACTCGAGGGAAACCTATTCTCCGAAAACCCGTCGTTAACCCGAACCCGTTTCACCGTCCGAAACTCCGATACCGCGTCCGTAAAACCGATAACCGCACCGAAACCACGTAACTCCGGCAACGTCGTGTTAATGTACCGTTAACCGCACTAGTTTAAGCCAGACCGATTGTAAAGGCGAAATATTCTAAACAAACCGCGATCTCGATTTCCGTTACAAATGGAGACTAATAATTGGACGATCAACTTGTTATCTTAATTACTAGAATATATCTATTTTGTTATTAATTACATAAACAGTCTCTTCAATTAACCTTTCCCCTAAGCAAATCCTGGCGTCCGGCCGACTACTCAACACACGGGGAAAGTCGAATCGTTACAAACTAAATAACCTGAAAATAAAAATTGTCGGAATAGACAATTACACAAATATGAGTATGGAAGAAATCCAAATGGATATCAATACAAGAAACTTCAGTGATTTTCCAAGGAAAAGTAAAGTGCTGCATATGTACATCAGTAAATTCAACAAACGAAGAACAGTGTTAATAGAAGTATCTGCCGAAATAATAAATATATAAGTTAAAAAAAAAAATAGTTTTCGTAGGTTATTCATATTGTAAAGCCTACGACATAATAAACATTAGCCAGTGCAATAAGTGTAGCAGGTTTGAACAAAGTGAAAAAACCGCTGCCAATTCTTTGGCACGTAGCTTCCTTCAACCTTATGTATCGCTTTAATATCTAAATTGTTTTTACTTCATATATAATTCTATAAAGTTTTTATGCTTTTTCGTTTGATGGATAAAATTATTTCGAAATAATTATATTACATAATCAATGCGTAACTGAAAATATTGTTTTTAACGATTTAATAAAACAAAAAACAGAAAAAACTAGCCGATAATCATGATGTTTTAACGAAAAGTTCAAAATTTATTTTCCGGTGATTCCCACCGTGATCGAAAAATCGCCATGAATATACGCACATACGTAACTGAAAATCTTATTTTTAACGAATTAATAAAACATAAACAGCAAAAAAACGAGTCTAAGTATAGATTAAAATCCATTAATGGAAACTGAGATCGAAGCGATACAGTTTTCAGTTATATAGAGTATACAGGGTAAGAAAACAAAATTTTGAAGCTTAATATCTTTAAAACTAACTGGTATCATAAACAACCCAAAGACAGAGATAAAGGTGCTATATAATGCTAACTAAATCCAAAATTTTAAATTGATTTATTGCCTTTCTATCCAGTTATCGCATCACGTAGAAAAAACGACTCATAGTATACAGGGTGAAAAAACAAAAGTTTGAAGCTCAATATCTTTGAAACTAACTGGTTTTATAAAAATCCCAAAGAAAGGGATCATTGTGCTATATAATGCTAACTAAATCCAAAATTTGAACTTGATTATTGCCTTTTTACTCCAGTTATCGCGTCACGTAGAAAAACGATTTTTTTCAGTTTTTGATGTTTTTCTCAGGATCTGCCCCATGAAATGACTTAAAATTTAAGTGGTATATAGTTCTAATTACCTTCAATAATCATATATTTTTTTAGAATGATTCGCTATTTAGTTTTTGAGTTATAACGATTTAAAAAAATTGCACTGTATGGTGTATAATAAAAGAACGACGAACGATAATATAAATTTTTCACGGTAAAAACATAGGCAATTTTATTCTCTTTCAGGTACATATTAAGCAATTTACTTTTATTAACTTTTCCGATAACTTTGTTGGCAAAAACTGAAATCTCAAAACTAAAAAATCACTATAAAAAAAAACGCGTATATAAATTGTAAAAACGGACTTTCGTCCCACTATCTTTTAGCAAAAACAAAGAAAATGAGACTTGGTGGGTTAAAATCCACCAAGTAGAAGCTGAGAAACAGGCGTATACATATGCACACACACACACACACACACACACACACATACATCCGTACGGACATTTTCTAAAAACACCATTTTTCGACTAAAAATTCATCAAAACACACTTCCCACATGTTTTTACACAAACTCCAAAAATTACTATTACAAGGCTTCCTTAGGAAGGAAGCAAAATGCATAAATGAAACTGTCTGCTTGAAATGTGCTTATTGTACCAGTGAATCTATTAAGTGTGCAAACTGTGCATTTAGCAACAATAAGTTACCACGTGGTTCTTATCCCGTGTATAAGCGATCAGTGGCGCATCCACTGATCTGCCGTAATGCGAGAGAAGAAAATGCAGCAGCTCGTTGCAGGCTTCTTGTAGGCTATTCGAAGCCTGGCTCGTAGCGCAGTATGCTGAACGTGCACGTCCTCGTGCACGTGAGCCCGCGGAGGCGTTGTGAGTATTGATGCTATGTAGCTTATTCGCAAGTTATATCTAAGAGAAATCGCACAGAACGAGTAATGATAACGGTTTCGTTTATATCACGATTTGGATTCTAATACAGGTGCAGCGCGGGGTATGAGAGAGACGAAGCAGNGAAAAGGGAGAGAGAGAGAGAGAGAGAGAGAGAGAGAGAGAGAGAGAGAGAGAGAGAGAGAGAGAGAGAGTATTACGATCTAGCTGGTATGCCTTGTGGCTCGACCGGATTGGCGCAGAACGGGTGACGGGGGCCCCTCTCTGGAGGGACGCCTCGTGGCCTCGTGTGTGGCTGGGTGCAGCGGGAAGTCGAGCGGTAAAGTAACTGCTCAGTTCGTGTCCGGCACGCTGTATCGAGTAGCGCGCGGTGTTCAATAGCACGATGCACACCCGGCGACACGCTGGAGACACGGTGCGAGAACAAAGCAAGCTCGTCGGTGCGACTGTTCGGATCCGTGGTCTACTACCAAGTGTCGCGGCACGGCGCGTGACCGCGCGGTCAGCGCGAGCTTTCTCCCACTCTCTCTCTCACTCTCACTCGTCCTGTAGGTACATGTACACACACACACGCGTGGCTCTCTCTCTGTGTGCGTTCGACGGGCTCTGCCTTTTCACTTACCTTGCTGCTGAAAGCAATGTCTTTATAAGTTATATAAATTTTTATAAGAATGTATATTATAAGAATGTATTTATAATAATAGAATGTAGGGGAGAGAGAAGTAACGAGCGCACTAAAGGCGACTCGTTATAAGATTAATAAATTTTTAATTGCGAATGAATGTGTTAAAAAAACCCTAGTAATAGGTGATTTTAATATTGATTAACTTGAGTCTGATAAACTTAGCCAGGAATAACTATGTAATTTCCTTGAGAAAGGGTACATCCCCCGATTGGTTCGTATCACCAAGGCGCCAATCGGAGTCGCAAAGGGGTCCAGTATCGACAATATTTTTATCAAAACGAATAATTTAACAACAACTGCATATAAAATGAAACTTTTAATAACGGATCACTATCCAATATTTATTGCATTAAACAAGATTAAGAAAAAAATAAAATAACTGGAAACTTTTGTAAATTATAAAAAATTAATAAGCATTAAACGTTTTCATTAATTATTCACTCAAGATCTTATGCAAGATCTTATGTAAGATCTTGAGTAAATTATCAACAAAAATTTTTTTTAATTGAAACATTAGTTCTTATATAAGGAATTATATAAGATCTTATGTAAGAACTTGTAAAAGATCTTACATAATATCTTATGTAAGATCTTGTACACGATCTTGCGAAAGATCTTGAATGAATGTTTTATAAAGATGATTTTCCTTATTATGATCGTAAGATCTTGTAGGTGATCTTATGTAAGATCTAACGTAAGTTCGTGGTTGAAAATCGATAATAAGTTCTTGTACCAGATCTTATGTAAGATCTTATCTCAGATCTTGCAATAAATTTTCAATAGGGGGACCAATGGAGAGAGCTCGTGAAGTCAAAGACGAGATTAAAGTGCCCGCTGAACACACTATCGGTCTCGATCTTGGTTTCGCAGTCTAGTATGTTCCAATGATGCAATTTGACGATGTTCAGTGTCTAGTCCATCGTTGTAATAGCCGGTGTTCCTGCACTGGTCCCTGATCCAGCGCACTTGTATGGCTATTTTTCATCTTCATACAAAATTCACATGTCGTGTCTGTGACGATCCATGCAAGTTTTTGCTCATTGTCCTTAACGTCCCCGTCATTCATCTTATCCTCGAACGTGGTGAGTTTGTTGTTATAGTCGCATTTCTCGAACCCGTTTTTAAGTTGTGGAAGAAGAAGACAAAGTAGTCTTAACTTACCTTGTGGTTCATTTTGAGGAAACAAGCGTTATGATGTCGTGGAAGACGAGTACAGTCGAGATCTTATCTATAAGAGCAATTTCTGTTACCTTTGTGTATGGCTCTGGTGCAAGCTAAAATGGTCGTTGAGGTTAGAATTGCGTCGACAGGATATTCGTCGAATTCCAGTAGCGAAAACTTAGCAAAGTTAAAGTAGAGCTTAGATTATCCGCGCATCACACACGCTTATGTCTTGCTCTCTATATGCTGCAGTCTAGCAAGTCATAGTTTGCAGTCCATCGATGTGAGCCAGGAGTGCCAAGCACTCTGCTGTGTTTACTCTCTGTCTACCCAACATTCACGTACACGTCGTGTTTGTAACGATCTCCTTGTATGCGATAAATCAAGTGCATAAATTTCTAGTGAGCGCTTAGCGCTTACACACACATATTTTATGTTGGGAGGTACGCTATCGATAAACGGCACGTGATATGCTGGTGGGCAGCAGTACCAGTGATGGGCTAAGACTTGTTGCGGGATGTCGTGGGTATGCTGAACTTGATGCTGAACGTTTCCGCCACTGCCGATCTTTTGGGGAAGCGTCAGCTCCTCCTCGTGCTTAAATTACATTCATATACGAACTCATTCTTCGGCTCGTTGTCTAACGCACTGCCCAGGAGCCGTTATATAGCTGTTGTTCGGTCTTAAGCGCAAAGTCTGAGTGTTTCTTGCTGCCCGTCAAAGCAGCTGCGGTAAACTCGGCTACACCGATGACTTGTGAGGCATGTGACCGAGTTTAGGTTGACTATGATCGAGGCAGCATTGCGCTCAGGTTAAGTTTAAAGTTGCTGTAACGAAAGATTAATAAATTAGATCTTGCAGCCTTCGACACGTTTCAGAGGAATAAGCAAATGGGGTTATGGAAGAATAGGATCGGGGTATATAAACGGTGAGAGCTTGATGAAGTTGAAGCCGAGCTTGGGATGTCCGCCGATCACGCTGTTAATCTCGCTGTTTGTGTCGCAGGTCAGCATGTTCTATAGAGTAATTAGTCAGTGCCCTCTTCAGTCCATTGACGTGCATGAGCCAAGAGTCCCAGAATGGGGAATAATCTCTGATTCAGTATGCTGCTGTGTCGATACTCTCCGTATCCAATATTCACACGTTGTATCTGTATCCGCACTAGTAATCCATGCTGGCGCTTGAGTCGTCCTGAAGAAATACAAATCTATTTCAGAGCAGTAGCCGACAGACAACAGAATGCAAAGTTGTTTGTATCTACCAGGCACAGCCCTGAGCTCATACCACAGCCGTGTGGTGTATTGCGAGAGACGTTGACACTAACACTTGAACTGCAAACCAATCTGTACTTTCCGTAACACTGCCGTTTGCCTGGTACGTTTCTGGAGAAAGGGTAAGTGCACCTGGGGAGTTTCAGGAAACTATAGTGCGTCAGAACCATAAGGTTAACAGCCGAGAGTGCATGGATGACGACTATAAAGGATCACAGTATCTACGTACATACGTCCTGCACACTCTGCATAGACACGTAGAGCTTTTGATAGTTATCTTGATATGACTAACTCACGGATGCACTCCATCTGCTCCGTATGTTTGGCTCTTTATACTGCAATACAGCGATCCGATTCGTCAGACTGTACTTAGGTATAGAGCACGCTCCGCTTTGTTTGCTCTGTGCACTTGGCGGAAACCTCCCCCCCCCCCTTTCTCTCTCTCTCTCTCTCAGTGCTCGGAGAGGGGACAGCCGGTAGGGAGTAGCGTGGGCAATGCGTGCGGCTATATTATGCCTCTCTCACTCTCTCTCTCTCTCGCTCTCTCTCTTGATCTTTTGAAATATAATATCGACTCTCTCCAGCGTGGGAGCCGCGGCGGCCCAGTGGATAACTTGCTTAAGGTCCTTTAGATTTTGTATGTAATTTTATATGAAATTCAAACCTCCCATAACCAATAATTTTAGTATTGTTGAAACTGACTGAGCTTGAAAAAAAAAAATAGAATCGGAGAATCTTAATTAATTTGCTAAAGGAGCTATTTTTCAGTTGAATGCTACGGTAATTAAAAATATTTAATTAAAATATTCAAAATAGAATACTAATACATGAGCATTAATATCGGGTCAAACAATATAATAGAAAGATTCTTAACAATTGACGTGTAAAATTAAAAATCTTTCCAAAACAAACATTTTAAGAGGCAGTAGGCCTTAATCGCCTAAAAACGGATGAAATGGCGAGCGTTTGCAAATCACCAAAAAACCATTAATATTGGTGTTTACTGCTGTTTAGATATATATGTCATGGGAGTATTTTTCACTCTAATAAGACATAATTACCTACAGATTTTCAGAGAATTTTTTATATTTTTACATAATGCAAAGCTGTGGGAATTTTTTACAATTAGCCACTTTTTAGCGATTTTCGGAGATTCAATTCTACAGGGTCGCAGGTAACACCTAGAAAGCTGAAAATTTAGGGACAAACTGGTTTTGTAATGTACTTTCTTAGAAAAAATCGGCGGTAAACGATCTAATAAATATTATTCTTATCTTTGTATTAAATACCAGTGAGACCAAATAAAATAAAATAACTTTGTACTGATAAGTACTTTTCTTAAAACTTGGTTGGTCCCGAAAATACCGAATTAATTTATGAATCAGATTAGGATGATAGGCGCGGAGCACTCAAAAAGTTATGCAAGAGAGGGGTGATGCTAGAAGGTGAGTGACAGGGCAGTCATAATAACCGGAACGCACTGACCTTTGAGGATGCAGAGAGCAGTCGCGATGACAAAGCTTGCGGCCTTGAATCAGAGAGTTTGCGTCGAAATAGGCGAGTCAGTCACCTGGGTCTAACAAAAGAAGAAGTGCAGCGTATAATAAATAAAATATAAGAGTTTCAACGTATAGATAACTTTTATAATTCAAGTAAAACTTGAGGTACAAAAATATAGAGGTTAAACCGGAGTACAAGAGCAATCTCGCCGTAAAATACTCCAGTGCGCACTCAATCAAAGCAAGAGCCAAGAATCTCCTCTCTTGCTCGCTGACTTATTACCTATGAGGTTCCATACTTCGCTTTAGTGTTGCAGTTCGCCACCTGGCAGTACTCGCCTGAACCTCCCTCTGCGGTCTCCAGCGGACAGTGCCGTCTCATTGCCACCCAATAAAAAATTTTTTAGGAAAATGTCCGAACACATGTGTGTGAGTTTGTTCGTATACGCCTATATCTCAGCTTCCACTCAGTAGATTTCAACCCACCAAGTCTCATTTTCTTTGTTTTCACTAGCACATAGTGGACAAAAATTCCGTTTTTACATTTTGTGGACGTGTTTTTTTAAGGGGACACACCACCATTAAACTCTGAAAAATAAACTTCTTATAAATAATAACAAAAATAAATTATAATTGTTATATAATTTTTATACTAATATTAGGTTATATTACCTGTATTTTTACCATGGTAAATCCATATTAGAACCTACTTACCCATGGTGACTCTCCGTATACTGTTTTGAGCATTTTGGCACTGTCCGTAGGATTCCATGTGACCACATGGTTTGATTGGGCTAAAATTTTAAGAAAATGCTTTGTACACTTGGCCTTTTTTAACCTATTTATGTCACATTTTTTTCATAAAAGATATTCTAAGCATTCAAATCAAGATCCCTTCATTCATACCAAAAGTACAAGTGTACAAAGCATTCTCCTAAAATTTTAGACTAATCAAACCACGTAGTCACATGGAATCCTACGGACAGTGCCAAAATGCTCAAAACAGTATACGGAGAGTCACTATAGGTAAATAGGTGCTCATATGGATTTACCGTGGTGAAAATACAGGTAATATAACCTAATATTAGTATAAAAATTATATAATAATTATAGTTTATTTTTGTTACTATTTATAAGAAGTTTATTTTTCAGAGTTTAAAGGTGGTGTGCCCCCTGAATAATACATTGTGCAACGAGTGTGGAAAGTTGCTAATAGCGCACGCAAGTGACCAGCCGGCTGCGTGTGTTATGGGCAACTAGGCACGAGTTACACATACTATTTTTTATCACAAGTGCGAGGTATATGCTATTGGGCGTACGAATTTTCGTGGGTCAACGAACGAATAACCCTCGCCGTGAAATGATTTCAAATGTTATAACGGGGCTGCTCTGCTTGGTGTCGGTAGCCGCGCAGACGTTAGCTGCGTGCAGTGCAGCTACCGGAGCGGAGAGACAACCGCGTAATAATCGAGACCAAGTCTCGTTTCCTCGGATTTTATCGAGTTCGTAGGTGGACCTGCCAAGGTCGTATTTTGGCTAGCTGCAGTTTGTTCGCACGTGCACCGTGAAGCGATGCGCGTGCCCGCGGAGGCGGCGGGGAACTTAATAGGATTACGGACCGGTGTACAATCAAAACACGCTGAGTAGCGTAGAAAATGTAAAGTATATTGTTCAGTGAAAAAGTAGGTACACGAGCACACACGCGGGTGTGCGAGACGCAGACGAACGAAGCAGTTAGAGACCGGGAGGGCACTGGTGAGAGAGAGAGATGCAGAGCTGACACTTACAGTAGACGAGAGTCGGCTCAGCCCCAGGACGTCTCCTTCGCAGGCGAGTGGTTGGAATTGCTCGGAAGCCTCGGATGTAGCGGAGTCGCACGGAGACCTCGGGCAAGGCGCAATCGATGTCGGACCCTCTGGGTTGCAGTCGTGAACCAGGAGCCTTCGCACGTCGTTCTCACAAAGTTATTCGCCTTTACTAATCGAGGAGTAGCGCGCACGATGTTTACTCTCTGCGAGCCTAAACGAATCTGAATCTCTTTCCGCGAGACGCGGCACGCGCGCGAGGCTCTCTCTCTCTCTCTCTCTCCACTTACCGTGCTTACTCCCGTTTCACTCTCCGCCGTTCGCCTGTAACAGAGCTGTAATACATTATTATACATTATGGTATTTATGCTGGGGAGGTTATGACGAGTTAACATTGTTCCTCGTCATAATGTGTAAAAGCAGCAGGCGAGGGTGGAAATGCCCGGCAAATGGCAATACAACATTCTGTCACACGAGAAGCGTGCGGAATTAAAGTAATTTCACAGCGTGGGGTTGGGCACTTTCCGAGTATGCGTGAAAGAAAGTGATTTTTTAGTTTTGGGATTTCACCGTGATTTTTCGATTATTAGTGATTTTAGACGTGTTCCGCAAACTATCCTAATCATTAAAACTCGAAAACTTAATTTTTAACTTTTCTAAAAAAAAATTACGATTTTCAAAGGTTTTTATAACTATAGACTACGTTAATTTCGAGTCATTTCATAGAGTAGGTCCGGAGTCCTTCTGTTTGAATTTACGGAATTTTAACTCCAACGTGCAGTGTTCCTTTATCTGTTTGTTTCTTTTTGGCGATCACATTTATAATCACATTTATCATTTTTAGCAAAATGTCGCATTAGCGAAATGCCGTATTGGCGAGATGTTAGCTTCGTTAAACGTCTTTAGATAAAATATCACTTAGTTAATTATATATAGGCAAAATATCATGTTACGTACCATCACATGTAATTGATTATAATACTTTATTAAATCAAATTATAACATTAAAAACAATATTGTTTGTTTGCAGTCTCTATTTCATAACTATAATGGCCATTCAAACAATGTGACAAACCTATCGTTTCTACACGATGACACTCGATTAATATCAAGTGGAGGAACTGATACCAGTATTCTCCAATGGATTGTCAATTAAATTAACTATTTCATCTTCAAATGTAATTATACATTACATGGGTTATGAAGGGTTCAAGATTATAAATAATGAATAATTATGTGATCAGGCAATAAAACGTTCTCATGTACAATACAAAAATAAAAGCGTGAGTCACAAAATCTGTTTTTATTAATAAATACATTTTTATTCTAATTCTATACTGCATTTTTGATTTGTGCAAAATAAATGCTAATCTATAATCTATCTATCTATACTTATTCGTTTCAATTTTTAGCCTTCATTTATATTGCTTTGGAAACGGTTTACGAGGTATATGTTGGACTTGAATAGGTAAATAGACGCAAAGCACTCGAAGAGTATAGTGATTATAGGCAGATTATAAAAGGATAGTATGGAGGTAGTCGTGATTATCAGATCTTTTACTCTAATCGCTTCCTTGAGTCATTAATATAGTTAGGTGGTTAATGCACCTTACTTGACACATAAACTCTTCGCTGAGGTCTCAAGCTTGGTCATTAGGACTGCTCTTCGTGTCCTCTAAAGGAAGTACGACCCGCTCATCACGACTACCTCGTCACTATTCTTTTAGAATCTACCTCTAATCGCCATACTTTTTGAGTACTCTGCGTCAATTTACTCCTCCAAGTCCAACCTATACATGGTTCCTTACGGACTGTTTCATTTAGTGCTCGACAAAGATTTAGTACTAGGTCAATTTTAAACTAATGTTATTTTTTAAATAAAAATTATAATAAATAATCCCTCTACCAAATCTTTCTTGCAAAGAGCAATGGTCTTATTTGCGTAAGGATTAATTGGGGCTGACATTGTGCACCTCCTTGAAAACGACAAACGTCGCAAAGAAATCCACGAGCTAAATACAAAATTTACCAAAATAAATAATAAACGTACTAATGTTCAGGATACGCTCGACTATTGGTGAATGGTCTTTAATGCATCAGTGGATCGAGTCAAACTACTGGAAAAAGATTTGAGTAAATAACGTCAGGGTTTCAATGATATTTGTCAATGAGCTAACACTAAAGTTGCCCAACTCGAAAATCGACTGTCAAAATTTGAAAATCAGATTAGCGAGATCACCGAAAAATTAAGAAATCTAAGGATCTAATTAAATAACATTATTTCCAATGTCTCACTTTGAATAATACATAAAAGTAAGTTCCACATCTATATCAATAGTTTTGATAGACTTACAACTAAGGTATGATATTTTAGAATCGTTTCTTCGTTTTTCTTTACAGTTTTAACATAAATGAAATAATTGTATCTTAACATCTAATTGCATACAACGCATTAAAACACGATAGCTGTTGCAAATAAATCGTCTAAAAAATGGCGTTTAGAAACAATTATTCAAGAATTAAGAAATTCGGAGCAGACTACCTCACATTATTATAATCTCCATGAGCTACCACTATGACTATTAAGGGGACGGATACACCTTATGCGAAATAGGAATGTAAATTATACTTGCAAAAGATGACTCTATATCGACGGCTCAGTGGAATAACACCGTATCTCAGCGGAGGCTTCAAGATCGTCAAAATAGAGTAGATGCTATATTGTGTTAATAGTTGACACTATCTTTTTCAAAATCTTTTATCGCGTCTATTTAGCAAGAATCACGAAAGTAAAAGTGGTTTTTAAAGCCAATCCTAAGATATGACGTTCTTGAAGTCTCTTCTAGGATACGACGTTCTTGAAGCCTCTTCTGGCATACGACGTTCTCGAAGCCTCCAGCGAGATACGATGATCTTGGAGCCTCCGCTTAGATACGGTGTTATTCCACTCAGTCGTCGATATGTTTTTTAGGTCGCTGATTACAAATCTGATATTATTTTTGCAAAATTAATTAATTTAAACAATTTATTTAAACAAATAATGATAAAAAATTAAAAAATTGTTAAAAATGTCATTAGATGGACAGACAATAAGTGTTAAAGTCTCCTATAACGGTACATGGAAACTGTCCAAATATGAACTAGCGAAACGACGAATCGGAACAGTGGAACAAAGGAACTATCGACTATAGAATGATCGACGTGAAGACAAATTCACGTTGCTGTGACAGCTGTTGTCTGCTAAGTCCTAGGTTAGATCTTGTTTACTCGTAAGCATTATTTTTATTGAAAATTAAAAATTTCAAAACTCACTAAGTTCACCGAAAAATATCAAAATATTTTTTGAAACATGTTTTCTTGTGAGCGTCATAACCTAAAAGACAAAAGGAATTTTATTGGAAGGCCTTTAAAAAGAAAACGCATATGTTATGTAAATAGATTCAAGAAGAAAAGTGCCTCAGCAAGGAAACTTTCTTCGATGGATTATCCTGAAGTAAATTTTGTGGGTTATCGATTATTTAATTTAGAAATATTGTTTGACTTTCTTCAAAGTGTTTTGCATTGTCAGTGTGTAAGTACAGCTCGTGGTAACAGCTTGTTTCACGTAAAAAGGGGTTGCGTGGATCGGCTTCGGGGTTTTTAATGCCTCGGTGCCGATTCAAGCAGTTGTGAAAATGAGATGACAAGATCGCGCTAATCCAATCAGCCTTTGCCACACTAAGGATTGACGCATTCGCTTTACAGTCTGACACAGAGGTCAAGCACTCGCTCCGATTTTGGGCGCACGATGCGTATTACAATCAAGTTGCTCGGTTACGGGATGTTGATCGCTGCTTTGTCTGTGTGTATACAAGGTTACAGTCACGTAGGCGCCAGGCATAATCGCGCATACGTACGTACGTGTGTTTTATGAACATGGTACATTACACCTCACCCCTCCCCCCTCCCCAGAAAATTGCTGTCCTCGGCAACGTAGCCGGCGCAAAAAAAATTTAAAAAATGTGCCTTGTCCATTAAAAATATTGTTCCAGTATAAGGTAAAAATAAAGCGAATAATAATAATAATAACAAATAACGCAATCAAATTTATAATTATTCTTACTTCCCTATTCGGTTTTCTCTCTGCGCGTCTTCTTAAGCCGACAAATCCTACATTCGTAGGGGATTCTTCCGGTGCACTTGCCATTAGCCCAGTTCGTGTGGCAGACGACGCACAGCAGCCATGGAAGTTCGTGGAGTCCATCGCCCTTGTACCAGTCTTCCTTACAACCCTTGCAGCTTGTGAACAACGGGGGCTGTGGTGTTAATCCTTAAGAGGACCCTTAGTCTAGACTTTTGGGCCTCTTCCTTGAGTTTCCTTCGCTGCTCTCGTTTTCTTATTCTGTCTCTCTCTCTCTCCTTTTTGCTTTTTCTTCCTCTGTCTCGATGTTTTTGTACGTCTTCTTCACTTTTTCTTTCTTCTCTTTTGTTAGTGATTTTTTTTTAACAATTTTTGCATTTGGTTGTTTATTTTCTATGCCCCTACTCGCTGAGCTTTTCCAGAACCAGGTTATCCAATCTAGTAAAGTGTCCGTTGTTGCAAACAATTGTTGCTGGTTATTTACTAGGACAAACCATTTCTCAGTTTTAGACTTTTTTTTTGGGCTCTTCTTCCAGGCGCGTAAGTTGTAGTACGCAGTCTTTTGGTCTCTTTTTTTCTGGCTGCTCTGAATGAACTATGGTTGTTCTAGTCGTCTGGCTGTGTCTCTCGTGCAGCTCGTCTCCCTCCTCGGATACACAATGTCGTGGCTCCGGACACAGCGTACGGACCGGACTTACAGCGTTGTCGCACTCCGCGGACTCTATTGGTTGTACTTGTGCGCGCGGACTCGGCGGACTGTGTTGTATGTCCCACTCAACGCTGTGTGGTATGTCCCTCACAACGCTGGAAATTCTCCCTCTTTCTGCTAATTGGTGGTTGGATCCTGACGTTTCCGGGGCTTGGTAGACTGCCAGCTGTGTAAAACTTGATGTTCTCGTAGGTGGTATATGTACGACTGTTTCTGCAGCTGGAGACTGAGATCCGTTGAAGTGCCTTATCTCTTCAATGTTGCAAGGTGAGTTCTTGGAATCATAGGCCAAAAGAGGTCTCACTGTGGGTAGTTCAAGGATTTCGTCCTTAGTATGTTCAGCAGTCTTGGTCTTTTTCTTGTGATTGTTCTTACTTTGCCGGACGCAACAGCTGCATCGTCTTATAGGGCAGCAATACTTGTATACAATAATTATTAAAGCTATTATAACTAACGGGCTTATTTCTACCGAGGAGATGTATGATGTATACATGATTTCCTTTCTCTTTTGGGCTGCGATGTCGGTAAACTTGTGTTTGAGTTGCTGGAGTGTGATAGCGTCTTCGCTTTCCGCCCACTTGCGGATTTATTGTTTTTCGGCGTTTGTAATGTCCGGGACTTCGTTGAAGGATTCGTGTTGAGATATAGTGTACTGTACAGAAAGTGTAGCTAGTAAGGTATAGTGTGTAGCGCGTGAGAATGAGTGAGCGCGCTGACGAGTGTGTGAGGGGACACACACAAGCAAGTATCCCCTCTCGCGGTATGCGTGTAAGTCACATGACTACTAGCGGTGCCGAGACTATGCGAGTCTCGCACATCGCTCTCTTAGGTTCGAGCCGTCGCATAGTAGACATGGTGTACACGGCGTTATACATAGTAGCTGTAGAAGAAGAAGTCTAACAAATCCTACATTATATTAAGCACGATCAATTTTTCTCCGGTCCAATTTTTCTCCGGTCACATTTTGAAGTAGCTCATTTTATTTTGTTTAGGTGTTCATTTTTTAAAACTTTTTTATTAAAGTCAACCGGAAGTCAACAGGGAGTCAACCGGAAGTGAACCGGAAGTCAACCGGAAGTCAACCGGAAGTGACCGGAAGTGACCGGAAATGAGCGGAAATGACCGGAAATGGACCGGAGGTGAACCGGAAGCGATTGCAAGTGATTGCGTGTGACCGGAAGTGATAAAAAATGACAAAGAGTGACCTAAAATATATATATAATATCGAATATAAATAATAATAATAATAGGTATATATCATATATACCTTCAATATACTATGTACCTTTCAATGATCCATCAATGTTTCATCAAACTGATAATTCCGTGATAATTTGAAGACCTGAACAAAAAAAAAAATAAATCGTTAACAACATAAGAATATCCTTCCAGCGTCTGCCAACAATATATTTGTTGCCCAACTCTCACGGCGAGGACGTGCTGGTAAGGTATATTTTTTCGAGAGTCATTCTAGCGCTGCATTCAAACGAATGCTGCAGCCGATTTTCACATTTCCAGCGCCGCATTCAAACGAACGCTGCAGCCGATTTTCACATTGCCAGCGCTGCATTTAAAGAAATGCTGCAGCCGATTTTCACATTGCCAGCGCTGCATTCAAACGAATACTGCAGCCGATTTTCACATTGCCAGCGCTGCATTCAAACGAATACTGCAGCCGATTTTCACATTGCCAGCGCTGCATTTAAACGAACTATTTTTACAATATTTCTTTAAATACAATATTTTTTGTATAAATTTTTGCTTTATGTTCAATTTTAGCATTATTTAGTAGTAGCAATTTTAAATTTTCTCTAATTCTTACCCTAGATAAAGCGACGTATAATTGACCGTGACTAAAAACTGGTGATGGTAGATAAACACCAACTTGATTGTATGATTGACCTTGTGATTTATTGATTGTCATTGCAAAGCCTAATCTAATTGGAAATTGTTTTCGGCGCATATTAAATGGTACTTCTTCCTTAGATGGTGACAATGTTATTCGTGGAATGATAACTAATTTCCCAATATTTTTTCCACTTAGAATTTCGGCTTGAATTGAATATTTTAAGAATCGCTTTACAATTAATCTTGTACCGTTACAAAGACCTTCATTAATATTTAAATTTCTTAATAAAATTACAATAGCACCAACTTTTAATTGTAACTTATGTGGAGGAAGTCCATTAGGAGTTAATGAATTTAAGAATTCTGTAGGTAACATAACATCTAAGTTTTCTCCATTATCATCTTCTGCTGTATCTATACTTAAATATTCAAAACAGCATCCTTCCATTATATTTAGAATTTTATGATTTATATCAATTACATCATTATTTTTAGGAGCCAAAATTACTTTATCATTCAATGTTTTATCGTTAATTCTTATTTTATTCCCAAAAATTTCTTTAATAATGTCTCCGTCTTTAGATATTATATTCATCGGAATTTCAATTAACTCATTTTTTTCTTCAAATGAATAATATTTGCCATCGCCTACACTCAATAACCATTTTTTAAAACTATTATCATTATTACATATGCGAAGATTTTCATTTAATGCATGTCATTCGAACAAAAGAAGGCATAAAACTATGTTGACAGAATTCATACTTCTAACTACTATACCATGAGAACGATCAGGTAAACATTTGCCTAAAATCGCCTGATACACTACGTAACGGTTTTACCTCGCATAAAATTTCTCTGCCAGCATCACAGTAACCTTGCGCATAGACGGTTAGGCTTCAAAAGAATTGATGTCATCGTATTTCTCCACATATTAAATTATGTACATTTCAATGGTCTGCATCTTTGTGTTAGGTTTTCACATTACATGTAGTAACTTTGTCAGTAGATTAAGTTGGAATTTTTAAATGTCGTATGGTACAGTCTTTCGCATTAGTTACAATTGGCTGGCAATGCCCTGTCGCAAGCAACACTAAAAATGATTATTTTATCATTTTTAAATCAGTCGATTAGAAATTAGTAAATCCTTTTGCCGCCTTCCCACTGGTCCATCATAAAAATGCATCTATGCTGTTTACATTCAAACTTTGTAAAATCGGTCCATATATTTTTGGATAATAAGTTACGATTTCCACACCTTTGATTTGTAATTCGTTTAGAGCATTCTACTTTCTTGGTGAACTGATGTAACATCATTCCAATCCTCAATATGCGTAGTTATTTTAGGCAATCAAAGTCACTTAAGGTATTCCCCATGCTTCGCAAACTTTTCAATTGCATTAATGCCAGATTGTCACTAGATCTGTTCATCACCTTAGGATGTAAAAATTATCGTCTCGTATTTTTCAGATAAAATCGCAGCATTAAATGGATTATGAAAAAGCAAATGGATGCAATAGCATCACACAAGCAAGGAGATGTTTTGACTACTGCTTCTTTAAACATTTGCTCCTTTTCTTCATCTTCAGTAAAAGTTGTTTTGCTACAGCAGGCTTCAAAATCGTTAGAACAATATCTCCGTCAACTATACGTAAATCTTCAAATGAGTTGCCTTTTTAACATGGTCAAAGTAGGTAATGATAAAATATCGTTCTGCGTTTTGGATTTACTAAATAATTGCTAATTCGGTTTATTAATTTTTTTTCTTCGGTTCGCATACTTTCAGTGTTTACATGCAATATGTAGAAATTGGTATAGTCTGAATAATAAATATTGTGCTTTCGGGATTCTACCTGTTTATTTAAAAATGCAGTTAACGTAGTTTCGTTATTTCTCTTTTTATTTCTCTTCTTTTCCTACTTCAAAATACAACATATTGTTATGACTTTATTGTGATAGCAGAACGTTTTACATCTGGCGATATTTCATGGATGAATTCTAATAATCTGTGCATAGCTTCCGGTGGACATAATATCGTTGTTTAAGATACTAGGTGATTTCATCATATTTGTATTCATTTAGTTCATTGGTTTATTTTCTGTCATTTTTAGTATTCTCATCTTTCTAGAAATTATATTGTCATTATCGAATTTTATTGAATGATTCAATCATTTTGACTTTATAAATATTTATATCTATATTTTATTGTCCTGTAGTGTTTTAATCAGCATTTATTCATTTATATGTGACAATTAAATTTTAAGTAAAAAAGGATTGTAGGTACGACAAATCGATTATCAAGGGCAATTCTATATGAATTTTTATTTTCATATTTGAAATTGCTACCATCATTTCTCGCTATATAAAGGAAACCCTGGGTCCTTGAAGAAGAGTTGTTATTAATATAATTTTGGAAAATTTTTGTAGCATTCTATACTTTGATTCCACTACAAGGAGAATTAATATTGTGTACGCCACACAGGATCATGATCGATGAAATTGTTTTAACAATGCGTGATAGGATTGGATAAAAATGTTCATTAGGATTTCAGCATTATAGAGTTATCTAGTTGTTTCAGACGTGTCAAGTTTACTAGTTTCTGTCTAAAATAATAACATGAGGCATATGAGGACAGACCGGGTGCGTGTTTGAAATTCAAGGTAGGCATAAGTGATGAGCAATACTTTCTTGATCGACATATTCCATCTTGGATACACTAATTCACTTTAATGCTTGTACTTTGTGAAAACCTTGCAACAATATCTGGCCTACGATCGATTGGAACTTTCGTATTTTCTAAGTTGCTAACATGTCTTCGCATTTCGGATTACATGTCATTGTCAAAAAATAAATCAGTTTTCCTAAGATTAACAATGTCATGAATCATATTAATTCTGTTTCTTACAACATCTTGGCTTCCAATAAAGTTGATGGCTAGATAAAACATTCGACCGATTTTCAATTTTCAGATCTTGTTTTTGTGCAAATAATCCATTACGCCTTTATAAGCAGTTCGCTTCTTCAAGTATTTTGATTTTTCTTATCAATGGAATCTTGAACTTTCACTTTTGACACAAATGCAGCAACTATTGCCTGTGAGAATTTCCCCAAACTTAGGATACGGATTGGAATCGCGCGTTCTGACCAGCTATAATATAAAATTGAATTTAAATTTTATTAGTCGTATTTTTACATTTCGTATCAGGCATTCAACGCACAAGGCCGTCTACTTGGGCCCTCAATAAGTGGAATGTCAATTGGGTCATGTATGCTTTATGTATACGTGGGATGACCTAATTGGTCTACTCATGTCTTAAATATATAAGCAATATCGACGTTCTGACGTGGTGGTGTGACCATCTCTCCCAACAATATCATTCGGCGCAAGGCATTACACGTAGCTTCATTATAATCTATCTTTGGTCTAATTTATCAAATTTCGTTTTATGACATACAAAACAATTTCTCGATTGCAATTACTTTTACTACATGCGGTTTATTCTTCTGTTATCTACCTCCTAGCATATTTTATAAGCGTGGCATATGGATTAATTTTCTTAAAAATTATCCTAATTTACTTCATAATTCCAATTTCGTATTAAATAATGTTTTTATCATTTTCGTTCAGCCTGTGGCCCATTTATTATCTAGGAAGCATATAAGTTGCACTTTTTCGTAGCTTGTCCGTTTCATTCGGCGTGCAGAGAATAAACATTGGAGATTTGACTCACAGATTCGAATAACTTGAGGACTTATGCCAGGATCATTTGTCAAACTTAGGCACCAAAACTTTGCGAACGGCCAAAGCATTCTTGATGATGCTAATATTTTTCCGAAACTCGATGCCTATCTTCAGATTGTCCGATTGCCAATCAACTTTATTCACAAGATAATCAGGGATTTTCTGGCAAATAAAAATTTTCCTTTATGCAGCATTAGAAAATTTTTTATCGCACGGTATATTCAAACAAAAATGTTTAGCTTCGCAAAAATCACAAATTTCAGTCATAGCCTAAATAGTTTTCTGTAAAAGTTTGCATTCAAATTCGATATTAGCTATACGACTCAATATTTGCATTTGAAGGCATTTTACTGCTGCATTAATTATATTCTAATTTCTTTATTATTTTTTGTAGGCTAAATCAAAATCACTCAATATATCCACGTCGTAACTTCCCATTTTCAAGAATTTTCATTTTTTATAACAACAATGGTTGGTCTTCAATATCTGAATTTTCGTTGTCACCCGCTCTTCTAAAATTTTTTTGAATACATAAATGCTTCAATGTTCAAGGACTTTTGCTTTCTCACAGATTTGAACATTTTGATTCGTGACAGTCTTTTTTCCCTTGTTTTTTTGTGTTCGATTACTTTGCTTATCGCCAGTAATTCGTTCTTTTTGTGCGCATCGCTTGCTTTTCACGTACTTTGTAACTCTACGCTTTCATGTTTTCATCTTATCCAATTTTTTTGCTTTTGTTAATTTTTTATCTCCTTGCGTGTTGTTATTAATTTTACTAACTTTTTCATAAGCTAATTTGTTTTCAGGCAAAGCTTCTTTTTTACGCTTTCTCTATTAATTCTTGCCTACTCCCACTTTTTTGATATCTTTCTCATATTCGGTCTTTTTCGTTTTAGTTTTTTCTTCATGTCACTTTACAAATTTTTGTCATTTTTATTATGTATCCCTTATTAATAATAATCTAACATATTAGTCTTTTCTGATACTTTACTGTTACTTGCTGTTTGTAAAGAATTTTGCTCACACAGTTTTTCATTTACCGATCGGCTACTTGCCATATTTAAAAACGAAAATTTTCATATTTTTTTCATATTTTGAGATAAAAATCATTATTTTTTTGTTGTTCAATAATTAAATTGTTTCTTGTATTTGATTCTATGACTTTCATTTCTCCCAAGCATCAAGCTAAAATTCTAAATTAATATGGAGTTTGTGAACAAGATTTCTTACTGTATATATGCCAGACAAATCGTTAATGTGTTTGGCTACTCATACATATGTGTGATAGCGAGATCGGAAACCATAGTAATACTTTCGGTGTTCTGCAAAAATTAATTAATAATGTGAAACGCCATTGTGTGAAACTAGAATGTATATTAACCTGGCACATACATAATAAAGAATGGAACGGCAAAAGCTAATGCAAAATACCAAATCATAATATT